>VWYH01005714.1:866865-1006856 GCA_013399365.1 Pampusana beccarii
CGGGCCACGGGGCCGCGCCGCCGCCAGCGCCGCTCCCGCGGCCACGGGGGATTTTCACCGGCCATGACGTCACCGGCGAGCAGGCCGGGCTCCGCCGCGCCATTGGTCGAGGCGGGGCGGGGGGCGTGGCCGGAGGGTTGCTGACAACGTCGCCGTGGCAACGGGGGCGGGGCCAGGCGGGCGGCGAGACCCCCCGAGCTCCTCCGGCCTGCCCCGCCGCTCCCCTGCCCGGGTCGGGGCCGGCTCCGCTCCGCCTGGCGCTGCCGCCCGCCCGGGAACGGCTCCTCTGCCCAGCCAGTACGGGCGGGCGCCTGCCCCTCTTCGGGGCGTCCCCACTCCACGAGTGTCACTGGTGGGAGCTCCTGACAGCAGGGAACTGCTGAATCCTGGCCTGTGACTGCCGCGCTGCTTCTTTCCAGCCTCCTGGTCACAGGTTCCTTCCGGTTCTTTTCCCCTGTCCAGCAGGAAAGTTTTGTTACTGGTCCGGAGTGACATGGGCTGGGGAGGGTTGGTCATTCTGGGGATGAGTTGCTTTGTCAAGCAGTGGAATAACTGAGCGAAAGGATGGGAACTGCCCGAGTTTGCTGGGTTTACGGCAAAGTGTTGGCAGCTCTGTGCTCATCCCAGCACCCAGCTGCCAGGATGTGCTGCCAGAGCACCTTTCCTTGGGTGCTGCAGGGTCTTGTCTGCAGGTGAAACCCTTCAGATGTGTCTTGGGCAGAACCGGCTCTGTTCAGGCACAGAAATGCTCGGAGACACACAGGCAGCCTCTTCCCCAATGACACACCACAGCACATCCCTGCCTGTGCGATGCTGGAGCACGCTGAGAGCTCCCTGCCTGCTTGGGGGTCACCAACCCCAGCACTGACACAAGGCTAAAGTCTTGTTCGTGGGCTCTGAGGAAGCTGCCACATCATCCAAAGAGACCGTCACAACAGCACCATGAAATGCTTTTTAAAGGCAGACACCTGGCAAGCGCAGTGCTTCCTGCTGAATAAACACATTGAACCAAATCCCGAGAATCAGCCTGGCTTGTCTGGATAACGCCATCCTCCGATCCTTGCCCTGTCCCAGCCCACAGAGTGACCTTTGGACAGCACGAAATTGCATCAGACTCCGGCATCACCACCGCACTGGGCCTGCGTAAGCCGGATGGCAGCTCCTCGCAGGGTCTTCCCCCGTGTCATCGCAGCTGGGTGAGCAAAGGGAGCGCGCCAGGCTGCAAGGCTGCTGGACACCTCCTCACACACCAGCAAATTCTCCACCAGCTGCTCCTGCTGCGTTGAGAAATTGCCACATGGTGAAAATGAGCCTGACCACACACAGAGCTGTAAACTCATCAGCAATTTCCTCCCCCCTCTTTTTTTTTTTTTTTTTTTTCCAAACAGAGTAATTGTGTTGAGGTCATAGAGATAATCCTGATTTACACCAGGGTTAATGTTTACGCAGGTACCGGTGACAAAAGAAGCTTGCAGCTCTTCATCTCCAATTTTGGTAAATCGGAGTTAATTGTTCAGCAGTATGGTGGGGGTGACAGGCTGGTCACACCTTCTGTTTTGTGCCTTGTCCCCAGATATTCAGCTACAGAGAGAGACCTAAGCTAGGGAGACAGTATCGGGGCAGGTGTTTGTTTTACCTTAGTACCAGGAGCTCTGTATCAGCCTTTGGAACTGAAGCACATGCTACCAAACATTGCAACATGTCCACCGACTTCAGATCCATCAGTTCTTGGCTGCTTCAGGTGAGGGCAGTGAGGGCCTGGGTCTCCAGGGGGGCTCAGCACCCCCTGATTTGGAGGAGGCTGCCAAGCTTTAGCATTCAGATTGCTGGGTGCCTCGGGAGTTTGCTCCATCACCCCTTACTCAAGGCTGGGTCAGCACTGGGTTAAGATAATGTTATTCAGCACATTCCTGGTTTTCCCAGAAATGGAGAGGGCAGGGAATGGGCAGCGAGCAGCTCAGGTGAGCTCTGCCCACCTTGCCTGTGGCAGGGACAGAAACATGGGAGTTTGAGCCTGAGGCAGGATTGGTGCTGCAGCTGCAGCTGCTCACTTAGTCCATGGTCCAGCAATGACACAGGGAGTCCCAGCAAAATGCACACATGCAGCCCAAGAACCTGGTTTGATGCCAATATTTCCACAGCTTTAGCCTGTCCCTGCCACCTACAGGAGCCCTCTGGGCACTTTGAGCAAGGGCTGCAACCAAGCAAGCAGCAAACAGTCACCTTGTCCTTGACAGGGGACAATGGCAAGAGCAGCCTTGGACACTGCATTTGTCTTTCCCTCTTCTGCTGCTGTCAAGACCTGGGGGACATGGATCACGGTCCAAGCAGACGGCTCAGACAGAATTTCCTTGGCTTGGTGGGGACCCAGAGCTGCAGCTGGGAAGGGAACAACCCACTGAGCACTGAGCGGGGTCAGGGACAGCCGAGGGCAGAGCAGGCGGGGAGCGCAGCCTCAGCTCTGCAGCGATTCCTGCTGCTGCAGCGCTCACCGTGGGGAGAGATGCAACAGAGGAATGGGCTCCATCGGCATTCTCCATCCTCGCAAGGATGTGCCCTGGCAGCCACAGAAGGTTTGTAGGGCCAGGTGTAGGCTCAGTTCATTTATTCCTTATTTTATTTTGTCGCCTCCCAAGGCAGCGATGCCCTGTGGCACAGTGCTTCGTTGGGAAGCTGCGAGGTGATGCATCCTCACGGCGGAGCGTCTTTTCTGTTTGCAAAATCTGTTACTGGCTGAAAACTCATCCGTGCCTTTGGGCAACAGGTCTGGCTGCCAAGGAATACTGAGCAGCTAATGAAACACACGGAGTAAATACGTGGTGCTGACAGATAGAACTGACTTCTCACGTTCCTGTGATATCGTTTTAAAGTACACTAAAACCCCCTCCTGGTGCATCAGGATCATTACCACTGGTTTTCCCAGTGCCCGATCACATCTTTAAGGAAGATGGGCATGGTGAGGAGGTCTCAGAAGCTGCTGTTCTACATATTTATGTTTTTGTTGTTGTCAGTGATAATTTATTGAATTCTCATGTTTCCCCACCACCCCGCACACTCCTTTTGGCCCCATGCAGAACCATGGTGTGTCCTGTGCACACGAAGTCAGAGACAACCGTTGCGGTAGCTGCGCGGGCGTGGTGAGACGCCTGCATGACGAGAGGTGATGCCACACCTGGATCAGGCTGTGCTGCTCCTGCGGGCAAAGCGGAACAGCAACAGCAAAGCCAGGGGTCCCTGAGGCTGGTGTTGCTGCCGCAGCTGGTGTGTGGTGGAGCTTTGACCTGAGCAGGTGAACAAGAGACCATGGCGAACAGCCGCCCACCTTTTGGGGCTGAGAGGACCAGAGGCACATGGACACCTGCTCTGCTAGCGGTTGGACGCACACTTTGGCGGCGCGGCAGCCAGGCCGAGGCCGGCAGGTGGCACGGTGGATGGGTGTCGAAGGAGAAGGTGTGTCCGAGCACCACTTTTGTGTCCCGGTGCCCAGACTGGGCCGGGCCCGGTGAGGCCGCCGGCGCTGCGGCCTGGCGGGCGGGGCAGGCTCGGCTCCCCCGGTGAGGCCGCTTCGCTGCTTGTGTGGCCCACGGGCTGAGCACGCTCGGCCGCCACCGGGCGGGAGGGAGGGAGGGAGCGGGGGAGGAAAGGCCGGGTCCCAGCGGCGGGGACAACAGCACGGGACCCGCCGGGCCCGGCGCGGTGGGCGGGTCACGGTCGCCATGGTGACACTGCCCTGGAGCCCCGCCCTCCTCGGGCACCGCCCAATCAGCCCCTCCGCCTCCCGCCGCCGCGGGGCTCCGTCCCATTGGTCCACGTGTCAGGCCCCGCCTCCGCTCCCGTCGCGGCCAATCAGCTGCAGCCACCGCGGCCCTGGAGCAGGGTGGGGCGTGGTGGGCGCATATAAAAAGCTTGGGCGGGTGCAGAACACAGCCGGTAGTCGTTTTGTGTTCGACATGGAGGAGCAGCTGGCGCTGCTCGTCCGGAGCCCCACGCACCGGCACCCAGACCTGCGGCTCCGCGCCGACCCTGCATGGACCGTGCGCCGCCTCAAGTCTGAGCTGCGACGCCTCGTTCCCGATGCTCCGGTGAGTGCGCGACCCCCTTCTCCGCATTTCCCCTCCCCAAGAGCCCATTCCCGCAGCCGTTGGGGCGGGGGGCGCGACACATCCCGGCGGGACAGCGACGGGAGTTGCCGTGGGGCTCCCGTGGCCGCCGCCGATTCGCCATGCCGAGCCTCGCTGGCACCTGCTCCCCGGGGTGTCCCGCACCCGATTGCATCAGCTGCGCGGTGCGGGCGTGGGACGCGCTCCGGCCGCGCCGGGGTTATTTTGGGACTTGGTTTGGTTTCTGGTTCGGCTGCTGTTAAATATTAACTGCGTGTTCCGGGACTGCGCGTCACGCGGGGTGTCGAGCGGGGGCAGCGGGTCCGGCGGTGCGGGCGGGATGTGCTAATGTGTCTTTAACCGGGGCTCCCGCCGGGTGTCACCGCAGGCGGGGTGGCGGGTTCGCAAGCCGTTTGAGGAGAAAATGCAGAAGTTTGGCTTCCCTTCGAGTCACGCGTCGTGAGCGCTGACACCGCGAAAGCGCAGCGAGCGCTGCACCCGCTGACCGCGCTTCAGCAGGGGGGCTTTCTTGTGCTTTATTTACCTTGCTTTCCGCAGGAGCAAGGTGGTTGCCCAAAACCAGGGTCAATGTGCTTTCGCTGCCTGCTGTGCTGCAGTAGGAAGATGCTGGGTGACCAGCTGCTGGTGTTTATCTCGTGGGGTGTAGCAGTGATTTGATCTCCAGTGCTGATCAGATTAGATGGTGCTCCAGACCCCTGCTTCTAAGAAACACGAATGTTTTTGTCTGGACTGTGAAAGAGACAGCATGTAACAAAGTTCTGTGCCAAATGGGCACTTTATAACCCCCTGCTGATTTAGACCTTGGTGTTGGTAATCCTGCACTTCAGTATTCAACTGTTCTCATCTTGTTAGCTGAATTTAGATGTGCACTGCACCTTTATGTGTGGTGTGCTTCCAGCTGCGTGCCTCTGTCCATCTGGTACCAAGTTGTGTTAGTTAATGCCTTCATGTCCTTGGCAGACCAAGCCATCCTATTCTCTCTTTTCTTTCTTCAAAGCCTGAAGAGGACCAGAAGCTGATTTATTCAGGGAAGCTGTTGCTTGATCATTGTTACCTGAGAGAGTTGCTGCCAAAGGTGTGTATAAGAAAATATTTTATGCTGTCCTGGAATATATAAATAAAAGTGATTTATTTTTTTAACATCTTCCTTTATGTTTTAGGATGGAGAGTTGCATGCTCTTCATTTGGTTTACAACTTCAAGACTCCTGTAAATCTGCAAGAAACCAGTGCAGAGGTACTTGCCCTAAGTTCACATGCTGCTCTGAATCTTGGGGTTGTGACTAAAAATGTGGAGTATCAAATGGATTTTTTTTTTTAAAGTTCATTAATACTGCAGATTTTTTCCTACTACTGCAATGGCTGTATTACTTTGTGATAACTTCTTTAGAAACATGAGAATGTATTTGGATTAAACAGAGTAAAAATTGACTCTACAGTTCGTCAGTAAAGATCCTCATGTCATCTGTTAAGAAATGTCAAAACTATAATCTAGCTGTAACATACTGTTTAGGAGAAATGCTTTCTGGTATATCCAGTTTTATTAAATAGAATGTTACCTGTGTCTCAGGCTCTTTTGGAAGAGGCTGTGCTTGTGGGCAGGAGATGCAGTAGTTTAAGTGGTTCTCATGTGTATATTTGGGGTGTGGGGAAGGCAGAAAGCTGTTAGCTGAAGACATATTAACTGCTCTCATTAATGACTCAGCCAGTAGAGAAGAAGCCAAAGATGAGTCTTAGTGCTTGAACTTTGTGCTTATTGGTCTTATGTGCAAATCGTGAAAACCAATTTTTGGATGTGGATGTGCTAATGTGTCTTTAAGTGTGTTTATAGCCCATTATAGGCAGTTTGAGCTTATCCTAACCATGTCTGGTGGCTGCTAGATGTGAGCCAGCATTGGTCTGGATATTATACAGATGCATTGCTACAAAATTGCTCTTAAATTTTGTGGGCAGCAGGTTTTATATGCAAATACAAACTCATCATAGCTAAAAAGTCAAACTCTCATGCAGTTCCCTCTGTTTCTTCCAATTACATTTTAATAACCAGATGGGACCTGTCTGTGTGCATAAAAATTAATACAGGTGTAGATCTGGTGAAAGTGAAGAGTAACATTGATTCAGTTTTATATGACAGTAATTTTAAATGAGCTTTAAAATACTGATGGAGGTGTTTGTGGTGTGGTGCCAAAGAGCAGTGTCAGGAGTGTGGGAACTGTGTAGCTGTTATAAAATCATTACGTGTGGTGTGACCTTTTTGCATGAAGCTGGGGTAGCATCCTGAACAAACAGCACTAACTGCATTGCTGTCCCTAGGTTAAAGCTGATCCACCAAAGTTATTGTCAGAAGCCAGTCAAGAACCACCTGTATCTTCCGCAAATGGTGAGAGACCAAGGTGCTTTTCTGGTGGCCAGTCTTCGGCAGAAGCCAGTAATGGGTAAATATTCTTATGTACACCACTAAGATTTTTTTTTTTTAAATGTTGGCTTTTTGTCGTATGCCAGCACCTTATGCCATGCTTACTGTCTTAAGTCCATAGAACATGGGCCAAAAATGATGTTAAATATAAAAGCTTTAGTGGACATGGAAGAAGCTAAACAAAAATGCACTGCTCTGTTAGTTGGAAATCTTCCCCTTATTCATGTGGATAAAGAGATGTCTTTAATACACTAAAAATAATAATTTTGCATTTGGGTGCACAAAATGGCAGAAGCTGTTTACATTGTCCTGTAATAAATGCCTCTTGCAGTTTATCCAGTATTTGCTAATGAATGTGTTCAAATTTTCACCAAGGCTGGAAACCACTCGGCATCCCTTCCAAAGTGTGGCTCCTGGCTTCTCTGCATATACAACCTACAGCATGCTTCAGATGTCCTGGTTTCAGCAGATTTATGCAAGACAATATTACATGCAATAGTAAGTTTTATGTCCAAAGCTACCAGTAGGAAGTAAAAACTGTAATACAAGAAAACAGAACTTCTGGCAGTTCTTCCTTTTGATGGTGGTTGGAAGACTCTTTTAACTTATGCTGAATGGTGTGGGAATGTGCCTTTGTATTGCGGTGCTTGGCTTATTGCTTAGGCCTGTGGTTTCGAAGTCTTGCAAACTGCAGATCTGATTCTCTTGATTTGGGAGAGTGGGAGTCTGTAGAGTAAATGTAAATCCTGCTGATGGGCCTTAGCTCTTCACCATTTTTTTGACTGTTTAAAGTAGCACACAGAGCACTGACTGGAGGTCAGTGGCAAAGGTACAGCTGAGACTGGCAGCAGCCTTCTAGGCTGCCTTCAGGTTGCTCAAAACTTTTTTTTAAAGTACTGAAGTTATTGTTCATAAAGTGGAGGGTGCCTGGCTTGAGTTGCTGAAGTCACAAGACAACTGTTGTCACGGGTAGAACTAAAACTTTTAAACCCTTTTATAGCCTCTAAACTTGGTACTGTCTACTTGCATGTGATCTGACTCAACACAGGCACAGAAAATTGTATAAAGTGTGAAAGGATTTGACTAAGCCTTACTCTGTACTTTGCATTCTCTGGTTTCAGCTTGGCTTCTGCTGCTGCATCTGCTGACCCATCCCATGCACGACGTTCTCAGGAGATACCGGTGGCGCCAGTGACACCTCCAGCTCCTCTCCCAGACCCATTTCCTGCACAAAACCAGCCTGGAAACCAGGATGCTGCTGCCCAAGTTAATGTGGTGGCCAACCAGAACATGCAGATGAATGCCCAAGGGGGTGCCCTCATGGAGGAAGAGGAGAGGGGTGGCAATCGAGATTGGTTGGACTGGCTCTACTCAGCAACACTGTTCTACGTTTTTGTCAACATTATCTATTTCTACTCCAGTGTCAGCAGGTTCCTCCTGGTTATGGGTGGCAGTGTTCTGATGTATCTGTAAGTGTATGGTATTATTTACTGTTGTATTTGGAAATGTTTCAGTGAAGCAGTGAGCTCTGTACTGTGGTCAGCTTTCTGGCAGTTGAGCTTCATATGACTCTTGTACCTGGAAAGGGTGAATCATTCCTCTATCCAGCTGTAACTCAGTATTTAGCAAAAATATAAGTATAGCCTATGTTTGAAGTCTGGGAAGAGTGTCTTACAGCTGCTAAGTCACATAGCCACATGGGTTTTTCTATGTGTTGCTTCTTTGGAGGACAGACCAAGCTAAACTGTATGCAGCACCCTGATTTGCCTCAAGCCTCTCTATGGGGGAAAACTTGAGATAAATCTTAGAAGCACAATAAAGATAATGGGCCCTCAGCTGACATGATTGGAATGTCTTATCTGAAAAGGGCAATCTGTCTTCTCATGCTTTAATCACCAGTGAAACACATGACTTGGGCCTCTGGATTCCTGTTGGTAGATCTAAGAGTTGAAACTGGAGCAGCTCAAATGATCAGCTCTTGCAACCTCTATGCAGACTTGGAGAGTGGAAGTTAATTGCTTTGTTAGAAGTCCTTAAATTTTACTGTTGAGAATTCTAAAGTGTAACTTTGAGCAGCTTATATTGTGGGTTACAAGGTGCAGGTGCTGTAGAGATACAGGCTTTCTCAAGCAGGTCTGTGTGGCCTGTAATGTTTTGGTAAGATAGTGCTGTATTTTGTGTGTTCTTTGTGCCCCTTTTTTAGGGTGAGTACAGAGGAATTCCCTAGGGGTGTACAGAAGATAGTAGCCCAGCAGGTTCTTTGTACCCCTGGCAGCATGCTGAACTTGCTGTCTAGCTCTGAGCAGTCAGATATTCCTTGGACTGTGGCTGTGTAACAGGAAGGGGTAACATTTAAGCTGTATTAATAAAAATCTGCTGCCTTCCCCAGGCACCATGTTGGATGGCTTCCATTTAGACAAAGACCAGGTCAGCCCTTGCCAGGCAATGTTCCTCTTCAAGCTGCTGAAAACCAGGACCAGAACAATAACTTGCAGGTATTGTCTTGCTTTTTTTTTTTTAAACCACAAGCATGAAACCCTATCAAAGTTTTAATTGCAGTTTACTAATTACATGTAATAGCAAAAAAAACTTTCTCTAAACTTTTGTCAGAAACTATCTCCCATGGGGGAATAATTGCCAGCCTGAGTCCTCCTTTGGTGTAGCTAATTCCTCTGTTCTACAAAATATTTCAGGCTGAATCTTATAAGTTTGTTGCTCCAGTCCTTTAGGATGTTGTAAGGCGGAGTGGTGTGTCACAGGCTGAACAGGTTCTGTAACTGGAGATGGGGTTTACACTAGTACCTCGGTGGTAGGATTTGAGTGTATAAGCAACCAGTCTGGCATTTCAAGCTGATGCTTCTGGTTGATGTTAAAGGTAATTGTAAATACATAGTTCACCTGATTTGGTACATCATGTCTGTTGTAAACAGTGTTCTTGAACACACAGCATGAGTTAACCACTAATACTAGAGTGCAGCTTGGTTTTTTTTTGACTTGTTGCCTGGGGATACTTGCAAACTTTTTATATTGACAGTGACATTTGGGTAATAAAACATGCTGTTTGACACATGATTCTTCTAATGCATTTCTAGAGTTATCTCATTTACCAAATATCCTTTATTTTGGCAGGGAGGAAATGTGGGCAGAGCAGATGAATCTGAGGCATCCCCTGATGAGGGACAAGTTTTACAAGAACTGCATCAGGCAAACCCTTCATTTATGAGCACAGTGTGGATTTTTTTCAAGACGTTCTTTGCATCCCTCCTTCCAGAAGGGCCTGGAGTGACCCGCAACTGACTTGTCATCAGCTTACTCATCTGAAACCAATGGCTTTAGTCTACCTGACTGAACTGAGTGCCAACTGAGGAGTGAAAGTGGATGGTACTTTCTCCAACCTTCACTGACCAAGCAGACAAAGCTGCAAGAAGCCTTAAGTCATTACAGCCTCGAGACAAAGATGCTTGTCCTCATTCCAAAGAACTTTGTTCTGTAGATTTTATTAGGTACCTATGTAGAGGCTTGGCATTGTAAACTTGTGCACTAAATGCACAGGCTCTAAGCAGGTGTGCAAAAATGTTAGAGAAGCAAATTGCTTCTGTGCAATGTGATTCCTGTTGGAATGTTTCAAATGCTATTAAAATTACACTGAGTGTAGGATCTAAAAAAATGCTAGGTATGCGTTAGCAGATTTTTAGTAGAGATCTGTTGTTAAATTGCTTCAACAGTAGTTTAAATTTTCTGTGTAAATATTTTCCTATGGAGGCTGTGTGGTGCAATTTCCTTGTTGGATGAAGTGGGGGGACTGTAAGGCAGTGGCCTTCTGATAAGCGACTATGTCAGTGGAGTAGCAGGCTGAATTTCATGTTGCAAATTCAGACAGTTTAAACACGATGTTTAACTTTGGCCTGCCAATCATGGGAGAAGAATGTGCTCAGCTCTATCTAGCAACAATTTATGCAAGATGTAAACTTCACTGCTTTTGGATGCCAAGGTACAGCAGTCTAATGCCTGTGTTCAACTTTGCATTCTCACTCTACAGCAACTCTTGTATTCATTGTGTTCCCTTTAATTTCTCATATGGTTAAGGGCTTTGATTCCAATAAAATTTGCAGGCATTTATATCCACTTGTATACACTGTACAGTAATTAGACTGTGTGAAGCACAGGATGTGCTTTCACCTTGTTTTTGAGAAATCATGATAAATGAGTTGGGATGTGAGGGGAAATGCTCACAGAGCCTTAAACTCAGCTCCTTGCTTAAGTGTATTCTTCAGCAACCTTTAGTGTTTAAAGCACCTTGGATAGCTTGTAGTTTGTTTGCTCACTGGAAGCTGCTGGTGCAGAGGCTGTGGACATCCTGAAGCAGGTAATTCTGCAGGTATTTGGAAAGTTTAGAGTTTGACCCCTTGAGCCTACTGTGTCAATCCCAGAGGTGCTGCAATGCATTACTTTGGCTCAGGCATGTAACCTGCCCTGAAATGTGCAGTCAGGGAACAACAGCTACTGCTGAAACTTGAAATCCTTTTCCTCTGTGCTACCTGCAGCTGGCAAAACTGTTTAGGGGTGTTTTGTTGGGGCTAACATGCATTGGTTGGTACAAGCACTTGTAACAGCTGAACCAGTAGTGGTTGATCTTGCCACTTTAGGTCAGACTGATGTAATTAGACATGGTGTTTTGGTTTAACCTGTGGTCAAGTTTGAACAACAAACTTTGAACAACAGTTTCCTTTCCAAGCATTTTTACCAAGCAGTTTTTCTGCCACATCTTCAAACTGCTGGAGACTTGGGCAAGGAGAGGTAAGACAGTGGTAAAATCTAGCAATATAGTCTTCACATTCTTAGAATCAAGTAATTTGAGAGGTGAGTTTTGTTGCTTTGGGTATATTATGTGTAAGCCTTTGAGGCTGTTGCCAGAGGCAGTGTCCCCTTTTTTCTTGCATCACTAGTGGTAAGACTACCTGTGTTCAGCAGTGCATTTTGTGGATAATTTTTTTCTTCAGGGTGTATCTAATCACTTGGGTGTCTCAAAAGTACTTGAAACAAATGAGATGTGCCTGGGCCCAGTCTCTGGAGGAGAGAGTATTGGCAGCCAGAAATTGTTTGGGTATGATTTAAGCAACAAGCACCAAGTGCTGGATTACTTGTGAAATGCTTAATCTGAGAAGTTACCAGAGACAGCAAAACATCTGTTGTCTCGAGGCTTTTGCTTACTCCCACAGGCAGGCAGATTGGTTTAAAATTAGCTGGGAAACTAATTAAGCATAGCTAATGCTACTAGAGTGATGTAGTGGGGCTCCTGGGCTGTAGAGAATGTTTTCTTTATGGCTTAGTGAAATTCATACCTCTCTGGGGTGGAGGGAAGCTGTGACTACAGCAGAGGACATGGGGCAAGTAATGTGAGAGTAAATACTGAGAGAATGTAAAAAGTGATGGTAAGGAAGGGGTGTAGCCTGTGTGCTAGCTGTGGGTGAGACTGAGTATGGGCCTTAAATTAATTGGGGGAATTCAGGGTAGACATTAGGAAAAAATGAACCTTGAAACTTTAGAGCAAGGCTGGTGAAAGAGTGTAGAGAGGTTTTCTGGGAATAACATGACCCTGTGCTGGGACAGAAGTTGCAGAGAACAGAAAGTGCCTCAAGGCTATAGATTTAGGAAACTGGGTTTGTCTTGGCTCACACTTTGAGCTGTGGGATTCTGCTGCCAGCTTAAATGCTCCTCATGCTGCACACAAATGTGCGAATGCAGCAAAGCAGCTGCGGGTGTGCCTGTTCAGCTGTGGCTGTGCTGTGCAGGCTCCTCGGAGGGCCAGTGGGTTGTGTGGGTGGCGATGGCCCATGGGGTGGCAAAGTGAGCAGCAGAGTAAAACCAGCTTCTCTGCTGCTTTGTCTCCTGTTATCCTCTGGCCACTTCCCCCAGTTGAGAGCAAATCTGTCCTTGCTGGAAAACAAGTCAAGGGAGAAATGTACTGGTTGTCTTATCTCACTTATTTTTCTTCTCACTACATGAACTTCTAATAGGCTGTTTACTTGAAGTCCTGTTTGTCACCAAGGGTACCCTCATGTCCTCAACTCATGGAACATAAATATCATGAGAATGTGGTTGCTGCTGTGCAGATGCGTGCGGGGGCTGACTTCCCCTTTGCTCCAAAGAGCTGTTTCACTTGTACACGTGCTAGTTGTCCCTGTTCTCAGCAGCCAGGGACTTCCCAAGGGCTGCGCACTCACCCAGGAAAGCGTTAGGACCTCCCTCCAGTCTTTGCCCTGTGATCCACTCGTAGCTGTGAGGCTGGTGGGGTTTGCAGAGCTGTGCATCCAAAGGGTCTTTCCTCTGAGACATGTCAGGCCATCCCTGGGCTGTTCCCCCATTGCGTTACCAAACATGCCAACCGCACCCTCATTGCCTCATCCCAGCCCTTTTGCTTCGTAAGAACAGCTCTTGAGATGTCTGCTAGTATTTAATGTTGTCTGGATGTCAAATTGAATGATATCATGGAGGTAAAAACAAGCCTGGTGTACAGCTGGGGTTACAAACCTCCTGTGAGGGCTTGAGCTCAGTTTGGTGATGCTGCTCCTGGGCCCATGTCTTGTGTCTGCTCAGTGGCCTGTGCTGCAGAAGAACCACCCACATTTCTTATATTAGCACTGAAAGTTGTTTGCTGCTTCTTCAGTCTGGGTTTGGTGGTGCAGTCAGTGCTACAGAAACAGCTGTTTGCTCTTCTAGGCTTCAACCCAGCTGCCCTTGGCAGCCTCTGCTGGGAAAAGGCTGGGCTGAGGGCCACCTCTGTGTGCCAGCTTGTTTGTGTGGTTTGTTTGGGGTTTTTTTTGAGGTTGTTATGGGTGATATTGGTAGGCAAGAGAAGAAATCAGGTTGGTTTCAGGACAATTTTGTGAAAAAAAAACTTGTGAAACTTTGTTGTTCAAAAAAAACCACCTCACGGGTGGCTTACCTCCTGAGTGACAGCCTGTTAAAATAACACAATTCACCAACAGGAGTTTGTGAATTTATTTGCTGCCTAACATCCGAGTCTGTCATGGTCACAATTTTTAACATTTAATCTTCAAAGTTGAGTCTCTTCTTAGCTTTTTCTGGAGTTTGACTGCACAACCCTGGACAATGCAGGGCATTGGGATCACGGTCTCTAAGGGCTGGTGCTGGATGTGTGGGACTGACCAGGGTATTGTGCTGCTGAGCCCTGGGTTGGTGTGGGATGGAGCAGCTGTTTTGGGGCTTGTTCTCCTGCCATCCCAGGGCTGACCTGTATGAGTGCAGGAGGTGGTGCTGGAGCCCATCCTGCTGACAGAGCAAAGTGGGGCCAGGCTACCTGGAAGGTTTATCTCGGGAAGCAGCTGCAGGGTAACATGGAGTGTTTGGGTCAATGCAGCACGAAGATTAATGGCACTGTGGTGCACCTCTGCTCTGGATAGAGCAGGGGGAAAAAACAACCCCAGTTACAGGACAGTCCCACCCAGCAAGGTGGTGAGCACATGTGTGCGTGCTTGGCCTTCAGATAAAGCTGTACACAGCAAATATTTATCAGAACATCTCCTAGCATCCCTTTTGTAAGCTTGGGCATTTAACCTTTCTTTGGATTTTAAAGCCTGCCCTACTGCCTGCTAGCCAAATTTAACCTTTCTTTAGGTTTTTAAATCTGACCTGCCTCCTGCTAGCCTGACCTTGCACTGAGGAGAGGGTGGGTGGCTGTGTCCCTGCTGCCTTGGCCTCTCTGCCTGGTTATTCCAGGGCAGGGATGCTTGTAGCACCTCCATGTTCCACACGCTTTTGCTATTGCAGGCAGAAAGTCTCCAGCCTTCCTGTTCCCGCTGGAGGTCAATGCCCGGCAGTCCCCTGTCCTCCCTTCTCTCAGCTCTGGTCATTTGCCAGCAGCAACCTCTGAAGCGGTGATGGCCCAGGGGGTCTGCAAATGCGCTAGATCTACCAGGATCAGTGTGTTGGCTGTGAGTTTTGGGTCCTTCTGTCCTTATCCGCCCTGGGACACCAGTGACACAGTGCAATGTCTCCTCCAGACCTGTTCCAGCAAAACTGTGCACGACAGTCCTGAGTTTGTGTCCTGCAATCGAAGGGAGTGTGTCCTTTCCCTGCTGAAAGCTGTGCTGAGGATGCAGGCAGATGTGCTCGTGTGACACCCAGCAGCACCGTGTCCCTGTCGATTGAAGTGCCTTGCTGCCTCCAACGTGTCTGTGGTGCCTGGGGTACCCTGTCCTGCCCTGGTTCTTGGCTGCTGTGCCAGCACCCCTTGAACTGTGAGCTGCTGGGGAGGGCCACATATGTGAGAGCCATGAGCTGAAGGACAGAAACCAGAGCTGTTACAAGGTTAAAGCCACTTGAATTTAAATCCTGGTCTAACACATCTGTGCCCTTTGCAGCTTCCCTGTAAAGAGGCCTCTGAGCCAGGGTGGTGAGGATGCCAGGGCAGCTGAGATGATGGCGCTGGGCTGCTGTGTGGGAGCTATACCGGTCTGATACCTGCTACCTTTGTACATACTTCCAACATCTAATTGTTCATCTATAATGTGGTGTTGGCTCACAGCAGGCAGCTGTGAGCCCAGGTGTGAGCCACAGTCCCAGGCCACCACGCCGTTTGCCTGGAGAAGCCTGGAGGAAGCCCTCAGACGCTCGGTTACCCTCGGCAGGTCAGTGACCGCAAGTGCATCCTGCAGGGTATCCGAGGCCATTCACTTTCTCAACTCAGGAAGAAAACAGGGCGGCAGGGTGGGGGCTGTGGGACAGCGGGGCTCCCCGGAGGAAATGTGGTCACCCAGCACAGGGGGGACGAGGCATCTGCCAGGGAGAGGAGGAAGGCTGGCACCTTGTCTCGCTCAGGGGGCTGAATGCGCTCCTGCAGCATTGCCACAATCTCACCTTTTGCATCAGTCTTTGGCAAAATGGTTCCCAGCAGCTGCTGTGAGCCTTGTTGCTGAAACAACCTCATTTTGTTTTGTCCTGGAGCTTGTTTTGGGATGGGCGCCAGCACCACAACAAGGGTGCAGGGACACAGTGCCGTGCAGGGCAGGTGTGCACGAGGGGTAGACGTGAACTTGAGTTGCTAATGTTTCCCAAATAGCAGCCGAGAGGCTGGGTGCATGAAAAGCTCTAGCTTAGCGAGTTCTTTCGAGTCTGGAAGGTGGCAAGCTAAAGATGGTACACAAATCCAGCCAAGAGGCAGAGGGCATCACAGTTCTGTGGTCATGGAGCTTTTCAGGGATGTGGGAGATGTGGGTTCACCCAGCAGTAGCAGGAGGGATTCCTTTCCCAGGAGCATGCCTCAGTTTCCCCACAGTGTGCCTAAAATCAATGGAAGGGGGAGCAGTTACTAATGTAGGTACCTTTCAAGCAGGGCTTTGCTGGGAAATTGCTGCAGAAATGCAAAAATGTGGAATATTTCTGTGTGAACAGAAAATGATGAACTGGCCGGAGGCAGAGCATGGGGCTGCTCCCTCGACTCCATCCCCTCTTGATCTCCATTCCCCTCCAGTTTTCTCCACCCGCCTCAATGCATGCGTGTCCTGAGTCAAAAGCAGTCTTGGCAGGAGCGCCAAGTTCTGCAGCCAGAGTGCCTGGGAGGAAGGCAGCGTGCGACTTGAAGAGTGTTAAGGAAACTATAGGAAGATTAGGAAGTGTGTGATGAGTTTTGATAAGTGGAGGAAGCAGGTCATGTCCTGCTTTGGACGAGGTCTGCCTGGAGGTATGAAAGCAGCCTTTGCCACGCTCGAGAAGCAGTCGGGCTCGTCGACGCTCTCTGCGCTGGCTGAGGATGCTCTGGGCTGGCAGGATGAGGCCGGGGACCTTTGGGATCTTGTTAATGCTCCTCCAAGTGTCAGCAGCCTGTGAGTTTGGGCCCTTCCCTTACAGCGTCACGGGGATCGTCTGCAGGATGACCAAGCCCGCGGCATTGCTGTGTAAGTGCCTGCTGTACGGGGCTGTGTTTCCCCTCTTTTCGTCAGAAGAAGATAGTGATAGATCAGTCAAGTGAGAGAGTTTCTTGCTTCGCTGGAGCTTGTGGAAACCATTTACTTAATAAGATGTACTATTATCTGAGCAGGGGTTAAACCACGGCCACCTGAACTGAATACATACAACTTCTCAAAGGAGCCAGAAACCAGCCCCCAACGCCTCTCCTTAGCGCAGTTTTAGCGATGTTTCTTGTTGGAGGCTGGTGTGATGGAACAGCCAGAACAAATGAATGCTTGGTTTCTCACCTTGCTGCAATCTTATCTCTTGGGGTTGGTGTATAGAAGGGGAGAAATGGGGTTTCTCTGCTGCTGTGGGTCTATTTGCAAGGATTTGGGGGCTCTGTGAGTGGGGAAGAATAACTATTGCATCTGCAAACGGTGAGAACAGCTCTGTCCCATCCCCTTTGATAGTGGTACAGGCAGATGAGGATTCTGGACCAAACTAAGAGAGGGTATTTCTAGAAGGAAAAAATCCTGTACAAGTGTGTGCATGAGGCTGGAATGCACTGGATGATGTTAGGAAAACGAGTAAAGAAACTTGAGTCTCAGGAGTTTTCCTATGGAGACCCAACAGCTGACTGCAAAACAAGCAAGCAGCAACAGAATAAATAAAGCACTGGGGAAAATCAACAGCTCGTGCAGTGTAAGGACAAGCACAGCCTTGACCTTTCCAAAATCCGTCCCTAAGGTGCAGGTGATTCCCTGGGAACCATCCTGCTGGTGACTGTTGAGCCACCCATGCTGCTGTCCCCAGCTGCCATCAGCTGCTTAAAGTTAGGGATTTTTTTTTTCTTTTTTAATTTACTCTGAAGCTACTTCTAGTGCTTCCTTAATCCAACGGAAATGCCTTGGATAAAACTCTTCCATAGTGCTTTAATCCAGGATGCAGACCTGACTTTGCAGGTTGGAGAGACTGCAGTTTGGTATCTTTGTCCTCTTCTCCCACTGACAGTGAACCAGGAAACAGCGCAGGTCATTCAGACGGCGTTCAGAAATGCCAAATTCCCAAATATCACCGGGGAAAGGTCCATGCGGCTCCTTGGCAAGGTGGCTTACAAGCTGACTGAGTAAGTGTCTCTGTGTCTGTGTGTCTCTGCCGGGGATGTGTGGGCTGACGGAGGGGAGCAGAAACTGGCCTTGGAGGGACCTTTGATCCAGCAGTTCCTTGTCAGAACAAAGGTCTGGACCAGGACAGACACATTTTCTGATCTCTGCCTTGCAGACAATTTGCACATTAAGGCTTAGGCTGCTGATGTATTATTTAAGAGCTTTTCCAGCTCAGTGGGCAGGCAGTGAGGCAGCGTGTAGAACAAATCTCTGACAATGGGGATGGGGATGGGGATGGGGAGCTCTGTCCCTGCGGGCTGGAGCTCCTGGGGCCTGTCACCAACAGATGGTGCCCGTGGCACGTCGAGTGGCAGAGGGGACCCAGCCGGGCTGCTGGAGCCACCCTTGTCAGCGGGATGTCACTTGGCCTTACTGTGTCACAAACAAGGCAGGGTTTCGGGACAACAAATTAAACAATGCAAACGCGGGATGGATTTCCTGCTCTGGCTGCCACAGCGCACTGTAATAAAACGGGGCTGTTTCTGCAGCGCGTTGCTCTATTTCCTGCTTGAAGCATCCTCTCCTGTCTTGTATCCAAACATCGCAGGGGAGGAGCAGTGCACCAAGGCTGAGCAAAAGCACCGTTGTCCTGGTGCATGGCCCCTGTGATTTCCAAAAGCTCCGTAGTCCAGCGTTGGCAGAAGCCCCTTAGACACCCCAAGTCCTCAGGAGCAAACCTGTCTCACCTGGTCACAAAAAACAGACCCAGGGTGGGGGACAAACTGTGTTTTTGCTGTTTCTAGCATCCAGGTCAATGACTTGTCCATAGAGCAGAGCGAGGTGGAGCTCAAGGAGAACGACGCCATTCACATTGCCATTAAAAATGTGACGGCCTTCTTCAAAGGGACCCTGACCTACGGCTACGCCGGGGCCTGGTTGTAAGTACCTGGGGGCTGGCTGCTGCTGAGCACCGCGGCCCCAGCTCCTGCTGCTGCCCACGGGCAGGACTGTCTCCCTGCGCGAGTAGATGTGAATGGGCTGCACTGCTCTGGCTCTCTAGCGATGGCAGCGCTGTTCGTTGTCTCAGCAAGGCAAGATTTAATACACCAGCAGTGCTGCTTTAGCCCCGTCACTGCTCTTCTCGTCTTGCTTTCTGTCCTCACTGTCACCCCTTGCATAAGGAAACAAGATGGCCAAAGCACACAAGTTGTCTTCTTTGCTCCCCTTTGTTGCTCAGTAAGCTTTGAGTGGGGAAAAAAGGGGTTTAATAGTGGCATTCTCTGAAGTGCTGCTAAGTTGGTGGTTTGCAGTGACTTAAAGCCAGAGTATTCGAGATGGGCTGCTGCGTGCTGGGGTTTTGCACACTGCAGTGCAAGGACTGATGTAAGAGGTGTTGTAAAACCCACCCTGCAGTGATATTCAGTCCAGAAGCTTCTCCCAACATGGATTGCTAAATGTCCTCTCTTCTGCCATTACAGTTTGCAGCTTTTTCATTCCGTTGATTTTGAAATTGAGTCTTCCATTGACCTCCAGATAAACATTAAACTGAGTAAGTACCAGTGGGGATCGCTAGCTGTGGGGTCTGTGTGTGCACGCTTCCTGCAGAGCAGCAGGACGGATCTGGCAGGGGGCAGCGGGCCCGGGCTCACCTCTGGGGGGGTCTGACAGCATCCAGTGGCTGGAAGGGGGTCTCTGCCACCCTGTGCATACAGGATAGGCGACAACGTGGCCTTTGAAGCCTTCAAAGTGTTAACACACCAAGCAGAGGAAGCTGGTACAAATCATTCTAGCAAAGAAATGCTGATTTACACCAGAGGCAAGTGAAGAACAGTCTGTCCTTCCAGCCTGTCTTTGGGACTTGCTTTTCATCTCCTGCTGTTCAGGATGACTTGATAAAAAACATGGTGATGTTTAAAAAAAGCAAGTCAAATGGGGGCTTTGGTGGAAGAGGTCTGAACATTAGTTCAGATAGTGCACTTTTCCAGCTCTCTCCAGGTTAGGCCCAAGGTGTGTTCTCAGAAATGAAGCCTCTTCCTCGAGAAAGTCAATACACTTAGACTAGAAAGAGGCAGAGGCAAACTACACTCCTCCACCTCCCATGAGGGATGAGAGGGATATGGATTATCACATGTGCCTCAAAATACATTTGCCTGCCTCAAAATGCATTTTCCTGGTAAGCTCCTAGGGGAAGCGCAGCACGCAGCTCTCAGTGGTGGTATTTTGCAATTTCTAAGCTTTTTGCAACACAACTTAATTCCCTCCACACTCTAGTTTGTGGGTTGCACATATTGCCCAAGTTCTCCTGGGTGATATCAGGGGACAACCAAGTCCCTGACAAAAGCAGCTACTGAAGCGGGCAGGTATCTGAATGAAGCATGAAGAAAGGTGTCTGGTAAGCTAGCTTGGCTGGAGCTGCAAGCAGAAACCCTCCATCCAGGCACAAGGTAGCCCCATCTGCCCTGACTTCGCAGGGTCCCAAGTATTTAGGATTCATCCCTCTACAGTAATGCCCTTCTCCAGGTCTGCAGCGTCTGCAAAGTGCACTCGTCCTCATCTTGGTAGCAAATTAGCTATTTTTTTTCTTTATTCTTTCATCCCATGCAGTGTGCCAGAAGGACCAAGTGGCTGCCGATGCCTCAGACTGCTACCTGACTTTCCACAAACTGACGCTTCACCTCCAAGGAGACAAGGAGTGAGTCTGTTCCCCTTCAAAATCAGGCTTTGCTTGCCCAGCTGCTGGGCCCTGAGCGCTTCAGCCTGAGCATCGCCCACCATGGGGATCGGTGGGTGGTTCCTGACCATTTTCCCTGTCTTGTGCAGGCCAGGCTGGCTGAAGCAGCTCTTCACAGACTTCATCTCCTTCACTTTGAAGTTTGTTCTCAAGAATGAGGTAAGATCAGCCGCTGCCTGTGGACAGAGGATAGGTTGGTTTGTCTGCCACATACTCCTCTACTCGCATATGCCCACAAGATAACAGCAGTGTAATTTTAGTTCTTGGGAAAAATAAGCCAAATAAATAGAATCCACAAAAAAAAACAGCTTATACAAGGCAAGAGGTTGGGCTGACAGTGGGATCTCTGGTGCCAGACTCCGACCAACAGCCCCCAGATCTCACCAGGAGGCCCAGCTCTGTTCCACAATCTAAAATCTTACCCTCCACCTTCAGTTTTTTCCCTCTTTTCCTCTCGTAGGTGTGCAATGAAATCAATTTTCTTGCCCAGGTCCTGGCAAATTTTGTACATGATTTAGCAGGTAAGTATCCTGGGTTTTTTTCTGCTTTCTTTTTTAATGTGCAACTTTTAACATTAGAGCCCCTGCATGGCAGTAGCCACATCTATCAAAAATGTCTTTCAGAAATGTGTATGGGATCCCAAGCCCTCAGGCAACAGTAAAATAAACCTTAGCAATGTTATGTTTTGAATTTTCTGCATCAGGTTGATTTTTAAGGGTGATTGCACTGGTTGAAAGACACTTCTCATTTCATAAACTAGTTCTTCTTCATTACGTAATGACCAGAGGTGCAGGATAGCTGCAGAAAGACTGATGTTAGCTACAACAGGAGCATTGGAGTGTTGGGGCTGAGACACTACAGCATCTGTATCTGCATGCTGCAGATTCTCCCACAGTTCCCAGTCCCAAACCCTAGGGAATGTAAAACTGAGAGTAATTCCCCCCATTTTCCAGTGGAGAAACGAAGTCAGAGAGCAGTAGCAGGACCAGCTCAAGCACCCAAAGGAGTGAGACCCCCCAGTCCCATCCCTGTGTCCTCTTATAACCCTCAGTCACCTTCTGCAGCAAGTCCTAAAATCGACTGTTGTGAGCTCTGCTTCAGGTCGTATTTCTGGTGTGAGGTTTTTGTGTTTTCTTCCTGCAGCAAATTTTGTCCAGGATGAGACTATCAGACTTGATATCTCCCTTGCATCAGTGCCTTTAATAAAAGAAAATTACCTAGAATCTCATCACAAGGTAAAGTAACATGGGCAGCCAAAGGTACACATGCAGCGTGGTCTGATGCCAGCCTTTCATTTAGCCAGGCAGCTTGTTCTCTGCTCCAAGCCCAGCCAGGCCTTTGCTTGCAATGAAAATGCAGGTATTGGCATTTTTGTCCTGTCTCCCTGCTGCTTGTTGTCCCCCACACACTTGTTTTCCTTTAAAGGGCCTTGTCATGTACAAGAACTACTCCGATGCCTTCAGTGACTCTGTTTTCTCCCCGTCGCTGCTGACCGAGTCCCGAATGCTGTACTTCTGGCTGTCCGAACACATCCTCAACTCTCTGGCCTCGGCAGCTTTCTTAGATAAGCGCCTGGTGTTGACCATCAGAGGGGAGAAGTTGCAGGTAACTATTTAAGGGTGGTTCCCTCCTTACCTCACACATCATATTTTGGGGAGAGAGTAAAAAAAAAAAATTATCTAAATACTATTTTTTGGTGAGAGTTAGTTTCTGTAGAAGATAAAGTCTATAGTCAGTCACAACATGTGATCCTCATCAGAAATTGGTACCTTCTTAGCAAGTATGTGGTACCAGGTAGCGTTATCCCTCAGAGCAATAACACCAGCTAAGAGAAAACTTGTCTTCTGAGTTGTAAAGTGACATGATTTTCTGTGGGATTATTGAGGTAGGAAGGGGGTGAACTCGGGAGGAACTCAGCCATGCCTCTGAGCTGGCCACAAGCCACACATCAGCAGGCTGGATGGGCCACCAAGGTTAACCACAATCTCCTCTTTCACTTTTCTCCAACCTGTTTCTGAAGGAGCTGTTTGAAATGGAAGACACGGAAACACAGAGGAAGGCGGTGCAGATGGTAACTGTATTTTGCGTCAAACGAGGAACTTTTCAAATGGATTCTGCTGCATTGTAACATCCCATGTCCTTCCGTCAATGAGAGTCTTGGGTGGGCATGATGGGTAAAACCAGGGACTGCTGGAGAAACCATTGTGCTTCCCTGAAACCCAGATGAATCATTGGGCTTGCGTGAATGGGAGGAGGAACTGGGGACTACAAAAGGGATGCAGCTGTGTAGCAAGTTGGCTTGAAATTGGGATGTGTCATGGAAAAAGCTTGACTCTTCTGTTCTTCCTTACTTGACCAGATTTTTCAGGGCACCTCCTATAACAACTCTGTGGCCAAGGTGTGGAGTCTTGCCCATCCGCACATCTCTCTTCAGCCTGAAGGGACAATCGTGAAGTCCTTGGTAGCAGTGGAAGTCAGCATCTTTCCCCCCGGAGAAGAGTCCCTGTCGGTTCTCTACATGGAAACGGTCAGTTCTTGCTTCTCCTGAGTGCGAGGACCTCAGGCCAGGCTCTGTCCTGAATCTGGACCACTCCTGGTGCTCAGGGACCATAACGGCAGGGAGCCCTTTGGGAAGGCGGGGATGGCTAAGCCATGGGAGGTGGAGAAGGCATATCAGTTCCTTTTAACACTCCACCTCTGCCCTCAACATTTGGGGCTGGGAATGATAATGGTGACTGTGTTGGCTCAACACCTCTATTAGACCAGCCCATCACTGGTGTGCAAGCACCAGAAAGCTCTGATGAGCCCCTGTTAATCTGTATTGGACACAGTTAAACTCCTTTAGGTGAGGTATTTTAGGAGAGAATGAAGGCACCACTGGAATGTATTTATTTTGAAATCTCCTTGTTCCCAAATTCTAGCTCTGGCCCCCACTTACAGGGTGGTTGTCTCTGAAATGAAGATACAGCTCTGAAGAATGCAAAGTTCAAAATACAACCTTTTTCTCTGTGTATGAAAGTTCCTGCTTATACTGTGTTTTACCTCAAACTGCTTTATACTGAATCTAAGGAGGCAGAAAAAAAGAAATGCCAACAGTCTTGCTGTCATGGGTATCATCACAAGAAAGCAGTATGTTTGTCCAGCCTTGTAATTATGGGCTGGTACTAACACTAAACACTGCACGAGAGCAAATCCTTGCCTGAGGGTAGACCAGACTCTTACATTTAAAGGGTTAAACTGTAATCAAGAATAATTCACTCACACCTTCTGCAAGTATTCCACATTAGCAGGGTCTTACGAGGAAAAATGCACGTCTGATTTTGTGCTCCAAGTGTTAAGTTGAAACAAATTTCTGGGAAGACTGCAGAAGCACTGAACTAGAACTGGTCCCTAAAAACGTGGCTCTTAGGAGCTCCTGGCCTGCCAGGCCCCTGGCTGTAACCTGCAATGGGATCACAAAATGGCCCTTTCAACAAATGTTTGCATACAAGCAAATGAGTCTAAATGGTCAGAATTTGGAGATAGTTTTATTTTTAAATTTGCTTATAAATGAAAACACTATGGTGAGACTACTTGTGGTAGCCCTGGCCACCCTGGGACTGGCCTCTCCACATCTGATGATCTTTCATGTTGAGACAGATGGTCTCAACCCTACAGAACCATTTCCTTCCATATGCAGGATTCGGTTCACAAAGTAGCAAAACCATCAGTCCTGTGGCTGAGCCAGTCTAGAGTTGGATGTGTGCAAATGGAGAAGTAAAATGCCAACCTTCTCTAGTAATCGGGAGGTGAAGCCAGAAAGATGTTGAGCTCTGGGTCACAGAAAGGAAACCAGAATTTCCAAATGCAACTCCCTGCCAGAAGGCAAGGGGAGCCACATCTCACCTCTGCTGTTCCTCTCTGTGCAGGAAATCACGGTCACCATCCAAGCTGCCTACGCAGAAAAGAAACTCATTTTGCACCCTTTGGACTCCAGGTTGGTACCGTGCTCTCTTGTGGGCTTCGTTGCCTCTTTTAACCCATGTCTGAGAGCAGCACTAAAAGAGGATCTCTGCAGCTCTTACTGACCTTTTTTACCCCCCTTTTTTTCTTCCCTTTAGGATAGAGTTTAAAGTCTTTGAATGTGCAGCTGATCCAAGTGGGGTAAGTCCTAAGAAAGTATCCTCTAGGCTATTTGTGGCTAAATGATGTCTTTAAAACCTTTTTGTATGATTTTTCTGGCTTTCAGAATGACCCGTCCATAAGAAGCTTCCTGCAGACAGTGATTTCAGTTGTCGGGATCCCAGAAGTAATTTCAAGTGAGTTTTCCCTTCAGGGAAATGCCAACATACTTCCATAAGGCATCTAACATCAGATCTCCTAAACCGAAGCACTAAAAAAAACCCCTCTCAATAACCCTGACAGCTGGTGGGGTGGAACCACATTACTCACATGAATTTCTGCTGAGTTCACTCAGGGAATGGGGAACCCTTTGTCAAGGGCTGGGGCAAAGGAAAAGTGATTTTTCCATCAGGCCGAAGGTCGTGGGGCGTTGGGGCACAATTAGCTTTTGGCCACAGGCAGACAAGGTGGCAGTACATGGTGAGCCCCAAGCCAGGATGGCCACAGCTGTAACTAGATGGGTTTACTGGTTCCGTAGGGATCGAACCAGCTTTGACTTCACTGATGAACAGCAAAGGGCTTCATCTATTTGATATCAGAAATCCTGAGATCATCACAAGAAAGGTAAGCAGAGTTCAAACATATCTGACTCTCAAAGCCTTTCTTGGGAGTGTGGCATAAACTAATATAATACTTTGGTTTTTTTCTTCTCCCTTTTTAGGGATATGCAATTGTACAACTTGACTTTAGCTTCCCAAATCATTTGCTTCTTGATTTTCTTCAGAAAAGATTATAGAACTTGCATACAAACAGAAAGATTGTTTATGAAACAATTCAAAGATGAGCTGATTTAAATTGCCTTCGGTTTAATTTTATTTTCCTGAGAAACGCTCCAGTTTCTGTGCAATTGTACTTCCACAGAGCCTTTCCTCTGCAAACATCTTGAAGTCTACATCTCTATGCATGCTACTTTTTCAGCATCTTTAAAGGACTTGTGTATTTAGGAGTAAGGGCTGGACACTTGAAGTGCATGGGTTAGCATTCCTGGGAGGTAGCAGAAATGGGCTTTGCTTACCTTATGGCATCTCTTGTTACGTTTTGGAAATGTAGCACTTTTTGTGCTGATCCTGGGCTTTCGTTTCTACCATGAGCCAAGACGATCCTGATTTTGACAGACTTCAGCAACTCAAATGACATTACCAAACTCCAAGTAAGCTCAGAACCAGTTAAGCTAAAAGACCTGTGTATGGCTGAAGAAAATAAACGGGATGTGAATTTACAGTGCAGTAAAATGATGGTGAGATCTCGTGCCCTGGGTCCTTTCTTCACACATTCTGCAGACTCTGTGCAGAGCTCTAGGCAAGTTGTTATGCCCAGGTTGTTTAGACAGTGGGAGCAAACTTGAGAAAAGCAATCAAAATAATAAGGAAGCCAAAGAGATTATAAGAGAAAGTGTGTCTAGCCAGACAGCAGGTTCCTGTTCCTTCCTACTACAATGCAGTAACTTATCTGAAGTGGTTCAGCTATTTTCCTGTACCAACTCATGCTTCCCTTATTTAACTTTGTCTTTTCATTTGCATGAGATCTCAGGCAACAAATCTAAGGTTGCAATGGTGATACCATTAACAAAGGCAGAGGATGATATTCTCATCCCATACAAAGCAATATTCAAGTTGGGGCTTCCACAGAGAGCCCTGTGACGCTGGTAGCAGGACGGACCCACCTGCTTGGGCTCCCTGGGCATGGTGGCTGCTCCCTCCCCATTGCCACAGATGTTCCCCTCAACATCAGAGGCCACCGAGCTCTCTCAGCCCTTCCTTGCCCCACACAACTGCTTGGTTTAACACCTTTTCAGTGGCCATGAGGCCAAGGCTGGTGGAGAAGGTCAGGGCTGACTTCAGGGGCTGCTCCATGGCAGCCAAGGAAGGTTTATCCTGCTGATCCTCAACCGGCCGTGTCCATGACACAGCAGGGGCCAAGTGGCATGAAAGGTGTGACACTGATGTGGCCTTGAATAAGCCTTAGTGTAGTGGGTGACTCCACACTTTCCTTCCCACCTTGCTCCCATCGCTGCCTCTGACAGCTTGTCCCGGTTCCCTCCTGCTCCAAAAGCCACCAATGCTGAGGTGACATTTTCTCTCCCTGTGTGGCAAAGTCTGCTGAAGACCATGGGACCTCCTTCTGCCAAGCCAGGGCCCTTTGGTCCTCCTGAATATCATCCCACGAGAGTGATAAGCATTAATAAAAAAAGAAATTGCATTAAAAAAAAGCCTAATTTTTTTGTTTGTTTATTTGTTTTCCTGCCTTGGAGGTGCCCTACCCTGCGGGGGGCAAGCTGTCTGCTGGGGACATTTAGCGATAACAGGCCCCCTTGCATGGGGGGGCAGGAACTCTGCTGAAGGGGGGAAGAAGCAGGAAAGCGGCCAGCGAACCCCCAGGGGGTCCCGAGCCGCCTCCCCGTGGGGCTCCATCGCCCACCACAAAATGGCGGCGCAGCCCCCGCCGGGCGGTGAGGCGCGCCTCGCCGCGAGCCCCTCCGCAAGATGGCGGCGCAGCCCCCGCGGGGCGCTGGGCGGGGATCGCGCCTCGGTCGCGGCTGGCGCGGAGCCAGCGCCGCGCTGCCACATGCTTTCCCGGAAAAGCCGCTTCCTCGCCGGGCGCTTTCGTTTTCGAGGCGGCCGCGGCGTGGCGAGCCTGAGCAGCCGCTGCTGTGCCGCTATGGTGGAGCGCCGGGACGGCCGGGCGGCCGGGTGAGTGCTGGGGGCAGGTCACCCCGGGCGGGAGGGTGAGGAAGGGAGAGTCCTCCCTTGCACCTCCTCCCTGCCCGGGTCAGGGACGTGGTGCTGGGACACCCCATGATGGTTTAGATTTGGGAGGCACTGGGGGTCTGGCTGCACCCTTTGCATACCCATATTCGAGTCTGTGGTCAGAAGTGTTGCTGGGGGTGACTTTTGCTCCCAGCTGCTGGGGGCAAACCGATATTGCAACTTTTACAAGCCAGGGTGATGTATGGGAGGCTGCCGAGGATGAGATGTGGGATTATTAGGCACAGAACTGTTAGTTTGGCCATAAAGGGGTGTTGTGTTGGTAGTGCTGCGAGAGCTTCTGGTCTGATGGAAACACCAGTGGGAGGTGTGGGGAGCCAGAGCTGGGCAGTGATGGTGGCAAAATGGGGCAGCCTGTGGCTGTGGCTGCTCCTCCTCACCTCCCCAGCTGCTCCTGGTCACCTCCCCATTTTGTCTTATACTATTTTCTTCAAAGAAAAAACACCTCTTTAAAAAATTGCTATGAACAGACGGATGTCCCACACAGGGAAAGATACAGGTCCTACAATGCCCCTCACAACCTGGAAAATGTTTGAAACTGAGATCCAAAGAATAGTGAAAGCCAAGGAGATCTGAGGACTACGAGAAGGAGGGTTTTTTTTGTTTGCTTTGGCATCCCCATGCTCCTCGTCACCTCCCCAGCTGCTCCTGGTCACCCACGGTCCATTCCATCCATCTCCAGTTATGTCAGAGCTCCCCCCATCCCCTGTGCCGTGCTTGATGCAAAATGATCAGAGCAAGCATTTCCACCTGAAGATGTGGGCGTCACTGGACCTAGTTATTTCTTCTTTTTTTTTTTTGTGATAAATGAACTTTGAAACAGCGCTGTGTGCCATTTTGCCTTGTCTGGTACTCAGCTGCACGTTGCATCTGGTTTTCCAATGTAGCTTCTCTGGCATCTAGAGATATATTAACAATACTTGTTTCTTGCACCCTATTTGGCTAGATCTGGAGATCTCTGTGCACATAGTTCTATCCAGAAACCTGAGGTTTTTCCTCAAGTCATTCACATCTACTACGTTCTCTCTTAAACCTTATCCCTGTCCCGAAGGAAAGGCAGGTTGCTTTTTTTCTCTAAGGTATAATGGAAATGCTAAATAAATATTTTGTTGTGTCCCAGGATAATCAGACCTATGCATATAAATAGAAACATTTGCACTGCAAGAGCCTTAACTGCAACTAAGTCAGGGTTCACTGCAGTGAGAGTGTTTGCCCCTCAGTCCCATTTCTTTGGACCACTCCCCAAAAGCTTTGCCTAAATGATCATCTAGCCATAGGTTTTAGAATAGGATAACACTCTTCCGCTGTTCTCATTTTTGCTTACCTCACTGTTTTTACCGCAGATGAGTTGCAGTTGGGGAATTCCTGGCTGGTTTTTTTCTTTCGTTTTGCTCTTCCACTTACCAGATCCCGAAAGGCACCGGAGGGCTCTGTGCCTTGAGATAGCTGTGAGTCAGCAAGTGAAGAAATTAAGGCAGTGGACATTGTCCTTTGTTTTGGGACCTCCCGTTTGGTTTTGGTGCCCCTGTTGTGTTTCTGGGCTTTCAGTAAGTAGTATGTTCTCCTTGGAGCATGCAAGAAGTTGGGAGGTTTGCGACAGGGAGCTTCACATTTCGGTTTTATTTTTCAAGGCTGGGAATGGCGTCAATGCCAAGTTGGGGAGAGGAGACAAGGTGTATTTTTGTGATGAGTTTTAGTGGTGTTTCTCTGTTTGAAGGGTAAGAGCAAGGCTCAAAAAGTTTTCTGGGTCTTCGTGGGAGGTTTTTATGCTTTGGTTTAAGCTTGGAGGCATTTTACTGTGGGTCACTGCCTGTTGTTTCTGATGGTTTTATTTAGCAGAGCAGCAGTAGTAGTACAGGAGCTGTGCAGTATTGCCTGAGCTTTCATCTAACTTTTCAGTGTTGTTTTCTTCTTGAATATGGGTATTTCGTTAATACATTTGAGTCTAATCTTTCCCTGAGTGGCTTTCATTCTTCATTGGCATTCAGGTCTGGTTATTTATTTATTTAATATGGTCTTATTAAGTAGCTAGTTCTTGATTGTGAGGGCATTGCTATCGGCAGACTCCTGGGGTTCGGATGGAGAAATGTAAAATGAAAGTCCCTAAAGGATGACTGGTCAGGCTACTGGGAAATTATGTTTGTGTTGCATGAAGCCCTGTTATTTTGCAGTTTATTTAAATTTGAAATGTTTAAATGTTTGCTTTTAAGCTTTCTGGTGAATTGAAGCATTGTTTCCTCTGTTTTTAATGCACGTGTTTACTATTAGCGTTCTTTATTTGTATAATTGATAACATAAAATAAATTTTAGAGAGCTGCGTCTGTTTAGCCTGGAGAAGATTGAGAGGGGATCTTATCAATGCTTATAAATATCTCAAGGGTGGGTGTCAAGAGGATGGACCAGACTCCTTTCAGTGGTACCCAATGGTAGGGTGAGAGACAACGGGCACAGACTGAAACACAGGAGGTTCCATCTGAGTATGAGGAGAAACTTCTTTACTCTGAGGGTTCCAGAGCCCTGGACCAGGCTGCCCAGGGAGGTTGTGGAGTCTCCTTCTCTGCAGACATTCAAACCCGCCTGGATGTGATCCTGTGTGATCTGCTCTGGTGACCCTGCTTTAGCAGGGGGTTGGACTGGGTGATCTCCAGAGGTCACTTCCAACCCCAAGCCGTCTGGGATTCGGTGAATTTCATAATAAAACATTCAGAATGAAAACTTGCATATTAATTTCCAGGAAGGATATGAGTTTCAGTTTTTGGCATCATGGAAATAGCCTGAGGAAAAAACTGATCCTGGTTAAGCCCACATTTCACCAGAACTTTTTTTGTTGTTCTTGTTAGAATAGCGAATGAGAGACATTAGAGAATTTTTATGAATTGGGGGTTTTAGCCAAATTTTGTTGGATCTCAAAGCTGCCTCAGTGTTTATCTACTGCATCCTGAGAGCTTGATCTGGAATGGAACCTGGGTAGGGTCCTTCTTGCAGTGATACTGTCTTAGTATATGGCGATGCTGCATAATGACCAACTTTGACATGGTTTTGACCTGAAGGGTCAGAGATTAGTAGAAGACCGTACAGTATCACCAGCTTTTCTCTCATCAGATGTCTGCTTGACTTCTGAGGTGCAGGAACAGAAGAGACTGATTTGGTCCTTCCCATCCTGTCCTCTGCTGTAGCACTTGGTCAGGTCACATCCCTTTGCTGCATCAATTTGGCTCAGGCTCAGAACACCCAGGGCTGTTCAAAGAGGCAGTGCAGAGAGGGCAGAGACCGGTGCTGGATTGTGGGAGAAGGGGTATCCTCTTAACCGTGAACAAGACAAACATCTCGAGCGGTTTTATGTCCAGGGCTCCAACTTGGGACCTGCTTTTTGTTTTGTCTTCAACTTCTGGTGTGTGCCATGCCCAGCAGCGATGTGAGGAAGCGATGCTCTCTCCATGCAGTGTGCCCCGTGGAGCGGCAGGGCTCTGTGGTGGGGTCATCCAGCTCAAGCGTGACTTTCTGATGGCTTAGGACTTGTCTGCATGCAAATGGGAAGGTCTTGGTTCTTTCCATCAGAGTGCCCTTGTGTCTTCCACTTCTGAGTTCTTCCCTCAGCTCCATAGAAATCTCCCACTTTCCTCCTTGGAAGGCGGAAGAAGGCGAAAATAAAAAGCCCGAAGGCCTGTTGCTCACTTTACTGTAGATGCCTGAATGGTGAGCGCAGAGGAGAGCGTGTCTGAGGAGTGAGGGCTGAACACACGAGGAGATGGGTTCCACAGCACGACTCCCCCATCCCTCCACCCTGGTAGTGGTGGGGTGGCCGCTGCTGTCGGGTTGGGAAGGTGTTTGCTCAGGAAAGGGCAGTTACTGGGGAATGACACTGTGTGCACCAACCTCGTTAGGGGATGAAACCGTTCTACCCAAGAGGATGCTTCCACTCAACAGTGTTAACAGCTTTTGGCTGAACTAGGCTGGCCACTTACATCTTAGGGCACAAGGCTCAGTCTTGCATTTTTATGACACCAGCAGTGGGTCCTCAACTGTCCAAACTTTGTGGTTGCTGCTGGTTTGAGTTGAGGTTGCTACCTAGAGATGAAAGCTTCCACAGCTGACCCTGTGATCAAAGGCAGAGTTTCTACACCTGGGGCCCGTGTAATTGCTCATGCCCTTTCGTATCTATACCCTTACTCCATTTTTATTATCCCTAGGCACCTGCACCGAGACAACTACGTGGGGGTATGCACCATGTGTTGGGGCATCACTGTGTGCTGAAATGCTGCTGCTAGCAGTTCAGTTCTTCATCAGGATATGGAGCAGAAGCCACCTTTGCATTGGACAAGTGAGAGGAGGCTGACCACACAACCATGCAGGTAAAACACTGTGTGTGCATGGCTTTGTTGTGTGAAGGAAGCAGAAATGGAGAGTGACATTGTCACTGAAGTAGAAATGAGATGTTCATCCCCACAAAATGAGCAGCGAGAACAGCGCCTGAGCCCTCTGTGCAGGCAAATATCTTGCTCTTAGAGTCTCACACCTCCCCAGAGGTCCTGCTGCATGTGAAAGATGCCTGAGATGTTACACTTGGCAGGCGGCCACCGCAGCGATGCAGACAGAGCTTCTCCCTGGCTGATGCCAGAGAGGCTGGCTCCGGATGTTTGCTGCTGTCCCTTGCTGTGTCACTGCGTTGGGCATTCTGCACATGAGCCCTGTGGTCCTCTTGCTCTGTAATGCCTGGGCTGGGGTTTGCCACATGAGACGATGACAGTAAAGCAGATAAGAAATGCTGGGTTGGACCATGGGGTGGAAGAGCAGACAGAGTCATGAAGGGTTGTGCTGGCTGCTTGCTTGTGTGGGTGAACAGCTCTCGCTCCTATACCCATCGCTACCCTTTCTGCTTTCATCCCTCTAGCCCCGACTTCAGAGTGATGATCTAGACCTGGAAGCAGCCGTAGCAAGTGCCCGGCCCCAGCTAGTGGAGTTCCTCAGTCACCGTCCCGAGTGGCTGCTCACGACCTGCCGGCGCTTCCTCCCAGGAGGGGCCCTGGACAGCCTGGATGGCATCACCGACCACAAAGAAAGAGCCTCAGTGCTCCTTGACCTGCTGGAGGAGGCTGACCCTGCCACCTGGAAGCAGTTTGCGCAGTACCTCTGCATGGAGTGTGACCTCCCCCTGGATCTGGAGATACTGCTCATGAGTTCTGCAGGAGAAGGTAATGGGGATCAGGTCAGCTTCTTCTGGCTGTCTCCAGACACGGCCAGTGGCTTGGCCCCCGATAGCCAGCAGACCACTGTAAGCAGTGAGACCACCAGTGTCCCCACTTGTGCGGTCAGGGAGAGGTGACAGTTTGCTTTGTGGTGTCCAGGCAGTTACAAGTGAGGCAAAGCCTCTTGGTTAAAAAACAATGTGACTTTCCTCTTGGTTCACCTTGCCTGTCTTTCACTATTGTCTCTGAAATAAGATTAGTCCCTCCAAACATAGTTATTGCCAGCAAACGGCAATAGTTGATGTTTTCAGATGCTTTTTTTCACAGCTGCTACGCCTTTGCTGGTGTTGGTGGGCACTTACTTCATTCTTTCAATGAGAGTTGGCCTGATTTGAGGATGGAGGGTTCTGTGGACCTTGTGGGAACCTGTGTGGGGGACTGTCCCAGGTGTGTGGGCAGGAGTTGGTGGTTTGGAGGACCACACTTTCGAGTAGGGACACAATCTTAGGTTAGGCAAGATTAACCATCAGATTGCCCTAGCTGAAGTGACTCCCAGGGAAAAGAGTTTCTGTCTGCATGGTGAATGAGACTGGAGAACTGATGCGGGCTAAAACCAACCCGAGGGGCAGTCCAATCAGTGCTTGCGATGGGTAGTGGAGAACAGTGGGATCGAGTCTTCCAGCACCAGACCAGGCTTATATGGCACACAGGGCAAGAGTCAGGGTATCTGAGCTGTTGAAGGGATTTTGTGTGAGGCCGTGGTGCAGCGTGTGTGCCCGTTTGGAGCCTTGTTCTTTGTGGCTTCATGGGGATGCTAGAGCTGGAAAATGCTGGAAATGGCAGTGAGGGCAATTAACGTATGAAGGCTTCCTATCTGATTTTGGAGAGCGATGCTTTCACGCATGAGTTTATCTGAACAGAAGAGCCCTAGTGGTACAGGGACTCTGTTTGGTGCATGTTTTCTTGGGACTGGCTGTGCTGAGGGGGGTTTGCAGCAGCTTGAGCTGTGCAGTGAGTCAGAAAAAGCCCTTGACTGGGCTGGTAACTGATTTTGCCAACGGTTTCATCACAGACACACCTCCTTTGAAGGAATGGGGAAGAGCGTGGTTTCCCTTTTTGGCTGCAGTGTGGTTTTAGATCAGCCAAAGCCGCCAACGCTCTGAGGTTGTATGTATCATAAAGTTGTTTCACTCCTCCCTTGAAAGCAGAGGTTAACTGTATTTCAGAGCAGCCTGAAACCTGGCTGTATTGTATCAGCCCTTATAGTGAGTCTTGGTTTGTACCACTGTGTGTGTTCTTGGCCAGCAGCACCCCAGATTTCAAGAGCAGGACACTCGCAGTAACTGTATTTCATTTCCAATCCAACTCCTTTAGGTAACTTAAGCCAAAAACCAGAAGCATGCACAGATGGGAGTGCCTGGTCGCCTGTGCCAAAAGGTAAGGCTGGGACAGACCCTGGGGTGCTCTGCTCTTGGAGTTTATCTTCTCTGCCCGTGGGCTGGACACAGCTACAAATGTCCCACATGTTGGCCACAGCGCTGGCAAGCTGTGGGAAGCCCCTGCACCTCCAGGTTTGTTTTTTCTTTTCTTGGTGCTTTCCAGATGAACCTCCCCTGTTTTGTTTTTCTCTCCTTGAGTTTTAGGAAAGCCTTTTTGGCCCTGACTTTGCTGAGTAACTTGCTTATTTTAGTTTCTGTAGCCAAGGGAGTCTCCCAACCACTCTGCAAAATCCCCGCTTTTTGTGCTTTTACAGTGGTTGGTTCCTTGGTAGGCAGAGGAAGCTGGTTTGGCTTTTAAAGGAAGAGCAGAAAGACTATTCTGGAGTTGATCCAACGGAAACCGTTGCAGAGTTGTCAGAGCGACATACGCAGTAGTTCTCTAGGGCTTTCTTCAGTGGTGAATTTGGGACTGAAGCCTTCTTGCTCAGTGCAGATCGTTAAATGCTGGATTGCCCACGGGTGAAAATAGATTATTTGAAAGAAAAGCTGCTGTGTGAATTTGGCTAAGACTCACACTTAAAGCAACAGGAGCTTCTTACAGAGCTGACTCTGGTTCTTGCTGAGATTTGCCAGTTTGCTCAGTACCTATGTTTGCATCTGCTGTTTACATTCCCTGCTCCCGGCCAGAGACAGCCTTTTAGCATCACGCTCCCTCAGCAGTGAGCAATCTCTGCTGCCTTTACCCACTTGTAGCTCCCAACCTACCCTTTGCTGTTCCAGCCGTTAGTGTGGTCACAGAGACACTTTTCCCCCTGCTTTGCACTCAGAGATTCCTTCTGAGTCACAGCACTGCAAATACTCTATCTTGTGTGTCACATGCAGCTTTCAGACCTTGAAAACGAAAGTGGCCTTTCTGTTTTGCGGGCAGACTGCTGCTGCTGGCTGCTGTGCCGCACTAGTGAGCAAGCGGGTGGGAAATTTTGCCAGTTGCTGGTGGAACAGAAATCTGAAAATAGTGCTGAAAGTCACTAGGGCCAGTTAAGAAAGAAAAGACTTGTGTCTCTCTCAGCTCTGCCTGTTCTCTCCATCTGAGAGCCCACTGTAAACAAACAGGGAATCAATCACCATAAGCAGCCCTGGGAATCTGTGGGCTGTGCATTCTCCAGAAATAGCTGTCCCTGCCCTGTTCCCCAGGGTGATCGAGCAGTTCCTGTGTTCAGAGCAAGGCAGATGCATTGCCCAGCCTACAAAAAGACACAACGAGTGAGGTGGTTGTGGGCAGCCTTGGTAAATGCAGGGCAGCTTGTCCCAGCAGTGTGTGTGGCTCCTTCATGCCATGCTCCCTGGCCAGCTGAGCTCGTGGAGGCTGCCCTGGCAGCTGGCTGCGCTCACAAGGAGACTCTCTGTGGAGCTGAGCTACGTCTGGTCATTGATATTTCCTGCTCCTGCTGTCTTTCAGGTCCATCACACGGGCTTATCCTGCTTTGGGTGGACTTAAATCCTGAGGAGGAGTGGAGAACAATTGAAGGAAATTGGGCTATGGGCTTTGCTGCAGTGTGTAGCTGGGATATGTGGTACTGCTGTTTCGTTTATCTCTGACTCAAATATGCCAGGCTTCTTTTCCTGTGCTCAGAACAGCTTCCTCTGTGCCCTATGTAACTTTGTAGTGCTTGTGGCGTAAGTCTCCGGTTAGGCTGTGTGTAGCCCATAATACTGTCTCTACTTCTGTATGCTCCTCCAAACCCAGAATTGCACATACCTCATTTCTTTTACCTTCCAGCAGCTGTGTTGCCAAGAGGGTAGTTTCCTTGGATGCTTTTTGATGGGCTGTAGTGATAGGTTTTTGCTGAGGTTCTGACATGGCTTAGCAGTGTGCTTCTAAGCAAATGAGATTGTGCAAAAGGATCTGAGCATCATTTGCTAAACCTAACGCATTTCTTGCAAAACACACCTTTTAAATTTCATGTTGTTTCCTGCAAAGACTTTCAAAGCCAGGCTTCCACCAGCAGCTTGTACCTCCCTATTTCTGATGTCCCAGCTGCTGTTGGCTGAGAAGAGTAAAATTTGGATATTAACAGTTCTGTGAAGCACAAAGTCATGTTCCAATATTAGATAAATGTTGAGTCCTTGTAGCTGATCATGTGTCGTAGGGAAGAGGAAGGACCTACTTGACTTTTCTGTAAAAAAACTCAAGTGGATAGGACAGGGAAGTAGCAGATCACACTGTGGCAGGCAAGACTGATGTTATCCACTTGGAAAATCTATGTAAATAAACTGAAGTGTTGGAATGAATTGCCTGGAGAAGTTCAGGGAGCTCTATTACTAAACATCTTTAAATCACCCCAGAACCCTTGGTCACTCCTGAGAGCTGTAGCATATTTAGGGTGAGACAAGAGAACGGGTTAGCTGCATGAGGACCAGCTCAAGCTGTCTTTCTCTACCTAGATGCACCTGTGCTTTTATTCCAACATTTGCAAAAGCAGTTCTGTGGACTCGGCCTGAATTTGCAAATAGTTTTGTCTCTTTGGTTTTGCCTCTTCAGCTCCCCAAATGCTTTGCTGGAGAGTCTCGTCCAGCTTTGATAAGTTGCCATTCAAAATGCTCTTTTGACACGTTTCTGACTTTTCACTTTTCAGGGTTTGCTCGACGTCGCCATCGCAGCAGCTCTGTGAGTGATAAGGATGCTAAACAACAGCGACTAGGTATGTAGGTGTTCCAGAAGCAGAGCAGTGGTGTGTGTCCCTCTGAGGAAAGACCTGTTTAACTTCTTCGCAGAAACACCTAAGAACTCAGCCTCATGCATTGAGGGAAACTTTTGTTTATCTGCTGCATAAGCTCTTAATGCAACAGGTTATAAAATACACAGACAATGGCAAATAATAAGAAACATCCATAGCAATTTCAGAGATGTAGTAAATCTACCTGAGGAGACGGGATGCAAATGGCATAGGCTAAAAGATTCTTTGAAGTGTGATATGCCAGTAAAGCATTCGGTTGTAGGTCATCCTGGTATTTGTTTTTTTTTAACCAAATCAGGAGACATACTGACAATTTAAAACCCACTAAAGGCTCCACAGTTTCTCCAACACAATAAAAGCTCTTATGATTTCAGCTCACAAGTAGAGAAGTAACTGAATAGATGAGTGATGACCAAGTTGAGCCAGAGTAATTCCAGGAAAGACTGGGCAGCCTGAGCAGAACTGTGGGCTGTATAACACTAGTGTCTGCATCCTTTCCTTCATCATCTGCCCTTCTTTACCCTTTTCTACCTCTGTTTTAGCCTTGCCATCCCCACAGTCCAGTGCTGCCCACTGTCTGGTGGAGGAGCACAGGGAGCGTGGCAAAGCCGGCAGCTGCAGCTGGGCTGGAGCCAGGTTTTGCCTGCAAGTTTGTGTACAGGAAAGTTCTTGAGGAGCTGCTCCCAGGAGGCCAGATCGTGTCCATTGACAAAGCTCAGCAAACTCAGCAGCGGTGAGGAGAGGGGTTTTCAGAAGGTGCTGAGCGCCCTTAATTATCACCATTATTCTCTCTTGACAAAGAGATGCTGATACCATCAGGGATCTCAAATTCTCAAAGCAAAAGATAAGTGTTCTGAGGTGCAGAGAACTGAGCAAGGGTGGCACAAGGCCAGGTGTGGTTGAACAGGGAATTATATGCATAGTACACCAATACCTAATTGTCCTCTTAAAGAGACAGTATGATTCAGTCTTTATATAAAGCTGTTTCGCCTTTTCCCTGAATTTTCTTCTTCTCTGTGCAAAAGTAGGAAAAATTATGCGTTGTTTTCATGTGTCCAAAATTTGTCATTTCTACCTAGCTCTGTGGAGCAGCCTTTGTTTTTATATGTATATATGTATATATTTGTATATATGTATATATGTATATATTTTTATATGTATAAGTGTTAGCATTAACTTTTTCACCCTCATACTCACTATGTTATCTTCTCTCTCAGATTCAGGTGAAAAGTACCGGCGTCTCCTCGTTGATTCTATCTGCCAGAGATACGGAAGCACAAGAGCAGCAGGAGCAGCAGCACAGCAACAAACACAACCACTGGCTTTCAAACAAGCCTTTGTCAACCTTGTCATTCGGCAGAGCAGAGCCGTCCGCTTAAAAGAGAGAACGGATAAACCCCGGGAGGATGCTTCTGAACCAGAAGAATGTGCGGGTACAGCCGTGAAAGTGTCAGATCTGTTTCGTAGCATGGTCCGATCAGGCATGACGAAGGTGATCTTTTTGGTTGGTAAACCAGGTACAGGCAAAACCATGCTAATGCGCAGGATTTGTCAGAAATGGGCAGAAGGTGTCCTACCTCAGTTTCTCTTCACTTTCCTGTTTGAGTTTCGGCAGCTGAATTTATTAAAAAGAAAATTGACCCTGAAGGAGCTTTTGTTTGACCTGTTCCTTCAGCCAGAAGAGAGCCCTGATGAAGTGTTCCAGTACCTGCTGGAAAATGCCTGGCGTACACTGATCATCTTTGATGGGCTGGATGAGTTTGCAGCTAACATGGATGTGTCATTCTCTTCTAAGGGAGGCCCGACTCTTACCTCCCGTATGTCCATATCTCAGCTCTTTGCAGATCTCTGTCATGGGAAGCTCCTGCCTGGTTGCACAGTGTTGGTCACCAGCCGACCTAAGAGATTACCTGACTTCTTATTAAACACGGTAGATCTGCTAGGAGAAATTTGGGGATTTGACCATGAGAAGGTTGAGGAATACGTCGGCCACTATTTTCATCAGCATTCGTTCAAAGAACAAGCCATTGCTCACCTGAAGAACAACACCAAGCTCCTCAGCATGTGCCAGATCCCTGCTCTGTGTTACGTTGTGTGCATTTGTTTGGAGTATTTGCTCCTTAAACATCAGATGAGTGTGGAGCTTCCTCAGACTATGACACAGTTTTATATCAAAATGCTTCTCATATTCCTAAACAAACAGCAGGGAGAGTGTGTGTGTGATGAGGTGACTCAGCTGAACTGTAACAAGAAGGCCATTTGGGGTCTGTGTGATCTTGCACTGAAAGGCCTGGAAGATAAGAAACTTGTATTTTATGTAGGTGATATTCCAGAGCACGTGAAGGAATTTGCTTCCTTACATGGACTGCTGACTGTCTTTGAGGTGAAGACGAATGGTACTCGCCCAGGGACTGGCTATGCCTTTGTGCACTTGAGCTTGCAGGAGTTTTTTGCAGCGTTGTGTCTCATGATAAGTGACAGGGTAGACAAGAACTACCTGAAGAAAAAGTTCTCTTTGAAGTCAAGGTGGACTTTAAAGAATGAGGCGAAGACTGAGTTCATCGAGAATTTTCACATCTTTCTCTCAGGCTTGTCGTCAAAAGAGTGCAGGACGTTTCTCATGCTGCTGGCTGAACAAGATGAAGCGTGGGTGCAGGACAAACAGGACACAATCCTGCAGGCTCTCAAGAAACTGGCAGCCACTCAACTGACAGGGCCTAAGGTCATCGAGCTCTGCCATTGCACCTTTGAAACGCAAGACCTCAAAGTCGCCCAGCACATCGGGAGCCTGCTGAATTTCAAGTATGAGTTTAAAAACTTTAGACTGACACCTCTGGACATGTCGGCTTTGGTTTTTGTCATAAACTCGGGCCAGGATTTGACCTATTTGGACTTTGCAGGATGTCTCATGGACGTTGACTGTTTGGAGGTTCTGGCTGGCTGTAAAAATATAGAGCACTTGAGGTAAACACGCTGAGTGCTGTGAGCTGGTGGGTGGAGGGAAGGGGCTTAGGGGATAGACGGGCAAGCCCGGTACTTGTTTTAGAAGGGAAAAAAAGGAGATGTGAGAAGTTCTGATCTGAACAGCATAACTTTGATACTGAAGAAATTTATGAAATAATGAATTTATGAGAGATTGAAAGATATTAAGGTGATAAATGCATTCTGGCTGTATTTTTTGTAGATTTCTTTGTTTTGATTAAAACAATCAAACAACGGGTCGTTAGTGTAGTAGGTAAGAGGGAAGATGATAGGCATTTCTTGACAAGACAAAGGCAGAGAGAATTCTGCAAGCAAATGAGAAAGTTGTGATCTCAGTGAAATCACCGTAAACCAGCTGAACAGGAGTTTACAATTTTTCAATTTTCTTCACATTTTAGCTTTCGTAGTAGGAGATGTGGTGATGACTTTGCTGCTGCTCTTTCGAAGAGCTTGCAAGGAATGGAGTGCCTGAAGAAACTAGAGTAAGTCTTTGTTTGTAAGGTTAGAGCTTTCTCTCTTTCTATCTGTCCTCTATCTTGTAGTTTAGTTACGTTGGCTCACTCAAGGCTCATCTGCTCTGTGCAGCACTGTATGGAGAGTAACGCGGTGCTATGCAGAGCAGCATGGAGACATGTTGCTCTTGTTTTACACTGGTATCAAGAGAAGAGTTGCATTGCCCTGGTTAAAAAGGAGTATCGAGTTGGTTGCAGGTGGTGGAGTCCGGCCGCCGTCTCTCTGTGCTGCTGTGCCGGGAGTGTGGCAGGCACACGTCTGACACAGGCTTAACATGCGCTGCACGGGATGCCAGTGCTGCCTCTGCTTGCTTTGAATGATTATTTCTTTTTCCAGGTTGACAGGTGGGAGCATCACAGCTGAGGGGATGGCTGACTTGGTCCAGGCTTTGTCACAGTGCCTCCAGCTTGAGGAAATAAAGTGAGTGTGTTGTGGCAATGACCCTCAAATCAACCGCTCGTTCCTTGGGGCTTGGGGTGCTAACAAGAAGGAATCTGTGTGCAGCTTGCAGGACAATCAGATACGTGATCCAGACGTGAAGAGGGTGATGGACCTGTTCTCCAGAATGGAAAAGCTGAAGAAAATAGAGTGAGTGAAAATGGCTTATATCTATTAAAAGTAATAGCCACTGTGAAGCCAAACATAGCATCAGTTTAAATCCTCATCAGAGCAGAGTTGCTGGATGTCTCTATGAAGGGTGACACTTGCTCTTAGAGATGCCACTGGGGGGCATGTAGGGTGCTAAGCTGAGGCACAGACATTTAAGTGCAAGCAGTTAAGTGCTCAGTTGAGATGGACTCAGCCTCGCAGGTCTTACCCAGATGTTTTAAAATAGTCTCAAGGCAGTGCTGGCACCACTGACACCTCATTCCTTCACGCATTTGTGTGACACACAGACAGCGGTGTTGTCACAGTTGATTCCTTTGAGGCTGACGGGAATGGTGCTCTGTGGCTCTGGGAACAAGCAGAGGATTTGTAGAAGCAAGACTTTGTTTCATATTTAATGAGGACCAACAAGTAATGAAATAGGATAAATATGCAATTAAAGAATAAATCTTCAGAGGTTGCTAGGATTGTGTCTTTGGGGATATTTTAAATGTGAGAGTTTAGACCACACTGTTTTAATACGCTCTGCTTAAATTGGATTAGTTATAGCAAGAGTTTAACTGCATTGTGGGTTGGTTGTGTAGTCATACAGATATAAAGTACATTCTATACATAACCCCAAAGTGACGAATGATTCTTCTCTTGCCCATAGAGGCGGTGTCTCTGATTCTAAATTCGCCTGAGCTATAGCTTACAGAAAAGAACTATGATCTGATGATGCTTTTGTTGGGTCCTAAATGCAAAATTCTGAAGTTTTGGAGAAATCCCTTGACTAAAAGCATGTGTGCTTCAGGGTGCTGGGGTGCGGAACAGAGGACATTTGCCTAAGAAAAGAGCGTGCTGTTGGGTCCAGCCGCTGAGGTTGTGTTCTTCCTCATGTTCACAGCCTGAGCAACAATGATCTTTCCTCGAATGCTGTTTTCCTTTTGGCGAAGGAAGTCATCGCGTGTGAAAATGCTACTGAACTGTGTGTCAGGTATCAATACATGAGCTGTTACAAAAGCAAATACGTACTGTCTTTAGATGCTGACTTTTTAAATGGACACTGTTTTCCAGCTTAATTGTTGGCTAATGAAGGTCAACAAAAATTAATTTTACTTCTTTTTGTTTTATGTTCGAAATAGAATTGGAATTCATCATATTATGGACTTCCTCTTCGTATTGTTTTAATAGGTTATTTTATCCTTGGTCTGTACATTCATTTTCAGGGTGTAATATATCTTCTTAGATAACAGAATTTAAACTTTATTTTAAGCTCTGCAATATATCAACCAGGAAATTCTTTACCAGCTAGGCTGAATTTGCTATAAATCAGCTAATTTTACTGATAAGGTGTGGATTTAAGTATCTCTATCTCTGTGTTCCTTTAAATTACAAGTTCTGGTGTTTTCATAGGTACAGGATGACAGAGAAAGGGTAGAATTTTTAAATCCTAGCTCTTATGGTTGTTTTATATTTTAAGTTTAACAGGCAAATTGATACTTGGTGTCATTCGAGAGAAGTCAGGTTGCATACAGCTTCTTATTTTTCCTATTGGAATGGAGTTTCTACTGAACCTCTTTCCAACGAGCTGCTGATCTTGCAAAAAACCAAAAATCCCAGCCTAATCTTCTTAACTGTGTTACTCCTTTGTCTGTACTGCAGCCCCATTTCAACATGTGGGGGGTCCAGCTGCTCGATTGCTTGCCCATGGCGATGTGCTAGCACTGCAGATGTCAAGACCCCTTTAGCATCCAGGCCTCGGTCCCTACTGAGCACCTCTACTAAAGAAACAGCATCCTTCCACCTGTGTACTAACCTTGGTTCGCTTCTCTTTTTCAGGAAGGACACCGTGATTATATATTTTTCTGCCCCGGCTGGAAAAGTTGCAAGGTAAGAAACCACACTTGGGGTTATGCTGATTCAAACCATCATCTTGGTGTTACTATAAACCATTCCAGCAACAGAACTGGTTGCCTGTGCCCTTGCATCTGGCAGAGCTGGATCCACCTGGGTGAGGAGAAAAATAACCAAAATATCTGGTCTTTGCACAGACATAACAGTCAGTTCCACAAAGGCAACACCTTACTGCCCGTGTAAACCTGAAATGCTGTGTTCTGATTGCAAAAGTACTGATGCTGAAGCCAGTGGACAGTTGAATGTGAGAATAAATGAAGGAAAAACCTTTCCTCCTTCCCTGGCTGGCTTCTGCATACTTTTGAAGGAGGATGGGTTTGGCCTTAAGATACTACAAAACAATCTCTTGTTTCCTGATAGGGAGCTCGCTTTGCCCTGTGTTAGGTATTCCTCAAGGGACCTTGCAGTATTTGGCTTGTGTGTGTGAACTGGCTCAGCCTGGCCCTGAGTCAGCTGGAAATGGTTCCTGTTCAGGTGCCTGCACATCCATCTCTGCTGTTGTGGGCAGCCTGGCACACGTGGGTGTGTTTATCCCTTTCTCTCATGGCACAATCCCACGTGAACCCAAAACGCCCTGTATCGTAGTAGTGCCCTTGAATTGAAGTCCGGTTATCAAGTTGATTCAAATATACAGTGAAAGCCCGTGTGGAGACCCACTGTGCTCCCATCTCCTGATAGAGTCTTCTGGCTGTTGAAGGTCACTTGACCTTGCATAGAATGGTTTGACAGAACACGAACTTTGTGGTTTCATGAGAAAACTTCCAGAAAATACCAACCAGTTCCCCAGGTCCTCATATTTTGTGGAGGCATATTAAAGGGCAAATATTTTGCTTGCTTGCAGATCTTTGGATTCGGGGTGGGAAGACAATATGGACCATGTAATTCCAACCAGACATGTGAAGTTATGGTAAGAGAGGCATTGCAATTCCTGCCAGTGAATGTGATTTGTGGATGACAGGTACTACAGAAGGACAAGAATAGCAGCTGTGTTGGTCCTTAAGGACAGAGGAGGTTTCCACATATGATAAAGTTTGAAATAAACCTGAATCAGTAAATAAAAATAACAATAGAAATCCCTGTCTGGCCCGGCCAGTGGCTTTATTTATTGTGTGTTGAGCTCTACAGCCCCGGAGAGGCAGAGCTCCCTTGATAATGCCCATCTTGCCAGATGCTCTTATAGCTACCAAAGGCATGAGCCATATAGTTTTCTTTCTTTCCTGGGCTCCAGAAGACGGTAGTGGCTTTCTCAAAGTAGGAGAACTCAAGCGTGTTATCTGAGCATGTTAAGGCTGGGAAATGCCTCTCCTTTAGCTTCTTCTCTTTCCCTTGCTACTCTGCACAGCAGGAACCATTACATCCATCCCCTTCTCGTGGATGGCAGTGCCGGGTGGTTCTGACACAGAGTGTTGTGCTTGCACAGCACTCTGCAAGTGCATCCCTCTGTGCTCCTTTTGCAACCACAGAGAGAGTAATATGCCCAGGACTGTGTGGTAGAGCAGAGAGTAAAACCTCCCCCGGTACCTCTGTGTGTGCTCCTCTGGAGAGAGGCACCAGAAATGCCTGGGCCCCACTGTCCCTTCACTGTTCATTAACCTTCCTGTTCACAGCTTGCAGGATTGCAGCCTGTCTCCCCACCATGCCAAGGAGGTGGTTGCCATTCTCCAGAGCTGTCCCTGTCTCTCCGAAGTGGAGTAAGTGCCTCCTTTCCTTCCTGTTGTGTGGGTGGTGGGGAGCAGGGGATGGTACTTGTAGAGAGCAGTGAGACATGAGACCTGACCTCAAAGGAAGAGCCCCAGAGCTGTGTTATGTCTGATGGGTTCCTGGTTGGGGATTTTTGGTGAGGTTCAGCAGGAAATTAATGCTGAGCAACCTTTGATTCCTCTGACAAGTGCAGCCTCTGGCTCCCTGAGACTGTAACCCCCATGTCCTAGGGACAGAACTCTTTGTCTCAAGTTGCTCCATGCGGAGATAAGCAGGGAAGATTAATGTGGGACAGAAGAAAAGTCCAGGCAAAAAAAAGCAATTATAGGAAAGGGAAAGCAAGAAGATTTTGAGGGATTTGTTGTTTATAGTGTTCAAAACTTTCCCCACTAACTGGAAAGTGCCTCAGTTTATCAGGTAACAAGCTTGGAGATGAAGGCTGCAGTTGCCTGCTGGAAAGCCTCCCTTGGATATCGATTTCAAAGCAGCTCGAGTAAGTGTTGCCTTGTACAAAACCAAACTGCCCTCTTTTCTTGAGCCTGGCAAGGACCGTACAGAGATGCTGGGCAGGGATCTGGGGGGCAAAGGCCTCACCCAGACCAGTGCTACAGAAGCAGCTCTGTGCACCCTTAAGGAAGGATGAGACTCAGCCCGTGAGACTGTTCAGGCTGCAGTTGGTCACTTGCTCAGAGCATCAGGCACAGAAACTGGTCTAAATGCAGTGTCCTTTCATTAAAACCTCTTCCTCAGGAGTAGTGGTCCTGTGTGTGCAAAATGGGTGCATGCATGCAGCACACCCATGGCCACATCCTCTAGGACAGTCCTGTGGCATTTCGGTGACCAGTAATTGCCTTTTTTCTCTTTCGTAGTCTCAGTCAAAACTGCCTCTCTGTTAATGGCATTTGCAATCTGTTGAAGTCAGTAGATACCTGCCAGAAGATGGTGGAGGTACAAGTCAGGTATGTAGGTCTTGAATTATTCCTGAGGTTAATCCCAATATACAAGTCTGAGAGTTACATTCTGAGATTTCTATTGAGTCACCTCAGAAGTGGGGTGGGTGAAGAACGTGTCCAAAGATGCTTGCTCACACTGACACTTGGCAATACATTGCTGTAAGCTGATTTTGTCTGAGCCATCAACCGGAATTTGAGAAGGTCTGGAACTGTGTGTCATTTCATGTGGGAGGGCAGTTTTTTAAACTCTTTCCTGCTCTCTGCCCTGGGAAGTTTTGGAGAAAAGTGTGGAGTGTGAGGACGGCTGACATCTCCTGGAATGGAGCTGGAAGTTCTCTATTACTTTCCCTCGGAAACACCCTGTGGTTCAAGTGTGACAATTTTGTCTGCACTTTCTCTGATGGTTCAGAGAGACTGGGTCATCTGCTATTTCATAGTTTGATCCAACCAGGGTTTAAAACTAATGGAGATTATTTTTTGCTTACTGTGGGAGTGTTTTAAGTGGTTGGTGTCACCAGAGAGTTTTGCAGAGCAAAATCAAGCACTCTTAAAACAAGAAGTCCTGTAAATAACCTAAATGTGACATTGATTGATGCTTTCTCTTCTTCACAGCCTTTGTCGTGAGACTGCAGTCCTGAGGTTTACTGAAGACAGAGAGTTTGCTTCCCATCCTCCTAGGTAGAGCGTGTGTGCACAAATGGTGTTTTCTCAGCACCTCGTTTAGTTCTTGCATCCTGTTTAGGTACCAAGGGTAACACTTTATCTCACTGCAGTTCTTGCCCCCACCCCGAATCTAGATGTGGTACTTTCTCCTGGTTCTCCACTGCCTTCTATAGGGCTTGGTTATGTTTTATGTCTCTAGAGGATATTTCAACCTACAGCATCCTAAGCAAAGCAGGCTGTTTAATGATAGCTATGCTATCTGGTAATAGTGAAGTGTAAAAAAACAAGCGAACCACCTCCAAAACAAATTCCAAAAAGATTCACAGATCCCTGCATGTTTAAAACCATCTAGTTCACTACACTGTGCATTCTGCTACTCCTAAATCAAATTAAATTTGGAGTTTTGTTTTTCCCCTTAGAAAATTATGGGTCAAACCAGCTCAGTTCGAATGTTTTGAGAAATAGTTTCCTGTTGCTTCTGGAGCTATAGGTTTATTTATTTATTCCCTTGTTCTCCATGGACTGAGCCCACTGTAAAACAGCATTTCCCACGGCACACGTGCATCCCACCTCTTAGCTGGGGAGGAACAGCAAGGCCGTCATGGGATGTGACACTGTTGTTGGGGATGTGCTTGAAGGAGAGTGGCAGCCTCACATGGTCTGTGACTCCTTTAAGGCACCAAGCGACATTTCAGATTCGGATATTTTAGGATTTGGACGTTCCATTTATTTATATATAGTCAGTTTTTTCCACAGACATGGACTCTTTTCACAAAACATGTTTAGACGAAAGCCGAATTCTCCATCAAACTGTAACTTAGATGAGAAATCTGTCTTTTCCCCTTCTCCCCAGTTGCCTGCATGCTCAAGTGTTTGGTTAATCACTGAAAGAGATAAGAGTTTGTTGTTGGCAAGATACGGGTGTGGGCTAGGGACCTGACAAATTGCTGAAGTGTGTTTTACTCTTGTCTGATTTTGTGCTCACGTACTAGGGAAGATCCTATGTTCTCTACTGATGACCAACAGCATGGAGAGGAAAACCAGACACCTACTGCTTCTAAAAAAATAAGGTACCATGGCAGATTTTCAGTGTATTTCATGCATGTCCTATCTCTGGATCCTGTAGCTTATGTGACCTGCATCTCCAAGGTGAATCAAGATTATCAGTTGTTGCAGACAAAAAAAAAAAAAAGGCAAGATATTTCAAGGGGATTTTTATTTCATTATCATCTCCTTGTTTATTCTCTGGTTTTCTGAATGAGTGAAGTTTACAATCTTGTTTGCAATCATGCAGACCTGGACTGTTGATTTCTCTTTCCCCCCCTAGACTGACAGATGGTCATTTTCAAGCCTGTGACCTGGAGAAGCTGTGTGCAGTCCTTAAGGAGTGTAGCAGCATCTCTGAGCTGGAGTGAGTCCTTCTTAACTCTTATGGTTTTTATCTGCTTTTTTTCTTTGATATTGAGAAAATGCAATTTGTTTGTTCTGCAGTGTTGTGTGGAGAATGTGGTAGAGAAGTATCTTTATGAAAGGCATAGGTTTACATGGGCTAATACCCTTTACCATGGGGACATACAGTTCTAGTGCTCTCTTAGGGAAAAAGTTGCAGGACATAAATCTAGAAAGGGTGTGTTTGACCACTTACCCTGACTTCAAGTATTACAAAAGCTGTAAAACTTTACACTGTCGTTTTTGCCTTTGGGCCATTTGGGAGCAAAGCTGCAGAACGTGATGAATCCCACCTAAAAGGAGGGTGGCAGCCTGTGTTTTTGCTGCTGATCCCATACATGGTGTGCAAGGACTTGCAGCACCAAAGTGCTTTCTTCTATCAGCATGTGGAGAGTCGTCCTGTTTGGTAACACCAAGGGTGAGCAGACCCAGCCCTGAGGGAAAGGCTGGCAAATGCAACCCCGCATCTGTTTTTTGAGGACAGAACGAGGACCAGCACGAACATGTACCCTGTGTACCAGCACCTGAGGGCTGGCAGCCTGTGGAAGAGATTTTTAGCATTTGTTCTTCTTAAGCACTCATGTCCTTTGATCTCCCATCGGCCATAGCCCATTGTAATCCTTAGGTTCTAAATCAAGCCTAATATCCTTCTCCAGGACTAACATGTGGCTCCTCTGTTGGGCATGTCCAGGTTGATCACTTCTCAGAGCTGCTGACTTCAGGTCTCTAGTAACTGCATTAAAAAGCACTGTCAGTCCAGAGGAGTCAATTGGTAGACATGAGAAAAGGATGAGCCCTGAGCCGGGTTTCTGGCTTTCCTGTGTTGGGTAATTCCGTCTCTGGTTTCCTTGTCAGTGGAGAGAGGTAGCACATGAGTCGTTTGGGTTAGGGTGCCCGTGTTCTGCTTTCAGAGCTCTCATTACTAAAAGCTGATTGTGCCTGGTTGGTTGGTTTTTGTTTGTTTGTTTTCCTATGAAAATTAAATGCTTTTCTTTAAATCCTAGCTTATCAAATAATTTTCTGGGAGACGAGGGACTTTTGCAGCTGTTTCAATTCCTCATGAATTTGAAAATGTTACGTTCTCTCAAGTGAGTACCTCCTGTTTCCTTACTCATCGATGGGTTTTTGTGGGAGTGTTGGTTGTGGAGGCACTGTCCACATTTGAGAAGGGCTCTTCAGGATCAAGTGTCATTATATTCTGTGTCTGAGGATGGATGCACTGTGCTGTCTGGTCTGTCCCACCTCTAGTCCAGAACAGGTTGACTCCACTCGAAGCTGTATTGAGATCAGTGCTGGAGCGCCTCTGTCCTCCGTCCTCCATGAAGGAGACAGATGATCTCCTGTGCAGTGATGGCACCTGGTTTCTCAAACATCCTGAGATCTTTAGCAGGCTGCTGAATTTTTCCTCTCCTGGTCTGTCACTGGGGGGAAGAGCAGTCCTGTCCTTCCTCTCCTGAGCTGGGCACCTTTGGAAGATAAATACTGGGGAGCTACACCTTCAGCAGTGGAGTCTGAATTCAGCTGCAATGGTTAGCTTACGTTTATCTGGGTATTTTTCCTGGCAACCCCATTGCAACTGCAGTGTGCAGGACTGTGGCTTAAGAAGTATAGCACAATTCTGCTTTATTGAAAGATATATTTATTGTTCCGGTTTGATTAATTGAACTATTCTCAAGCCATGAATGTTCCAGTTACTGACAGACTTCAGCTTCTCTTCACAACAATGCAGAGAAACACACTGCTGTTATTTATCTGTTTGGTTGGTTGGTTGTTTTTTTACCACAACATCAAGCACACTGTCCGCAGTCACACTAGACACTGTGACAGACCTAATAGACCTGAGCATGATCTTAGTTAGTGTGGGTTTTGTACTGCCCCAACTGCACTCACAGTCAATGGGCTGGTTTTGCCTTGCACTGATGTCTTGAAATGCAAGGAATTCCGTTTAACCGTCAGAAAAAGCTTGTGTGGTAAGGATGGTCCATCACTAGGACAGGTTGCCCAGAGAGATTGTGGATTCTTCGTCTTTGGAGATATTCAAAACCCAGTCTGCTCTTGTGTAACCGTCTTCTGAGCAGGAGAATTGACCAGATAATCTCCAGAGCTCCATTTCAGCCTCAATTATTCAGTGATTCTCTGAACTCTAGGAGTGAGGGATGAATTTAAAAAATACTGCAGTGAGTTGTGTTTGCAGAACTGTAGTTGGAAACACAGGTAGACAGTGGCGAAGAAGCAGTTTCTGAGAGTGTTGGACAAGGATCACTGTTATTAGGTGACACAGTATAAATTATTAGTTGTTTTTCTTGCAGCAGCTGATGTCATCTCTTCTTCCTGTAGGTTTAATGACAACCAGATCTCTCTGAACTCTGTGTTTTTCTTAGCTCAGTCCTTATCTACATTGGAACACATTGAAACAATGAACATCAGGTATGTCCAGAAGTACTTTTCCCATTTTTTGCTATTTAAGACCTCAAGCTCTGTTTTTTGAGGTGTGATAGAGGAGCACATCTCTTCAAACTCCACCTTAACTATGTTCTTTTCTGCTTACAGCTTAGGACACACACAGGTGATTCATCTAACATTTTGGGAAAGAAACAGGTAAAGTCATACCCGCTCATCCAAGCCTTTCGGACTCATTGTTATGAAATCTTAAATAGATGGTGATGTGAGAGTCTGTGAGATGTGCCAATTAAAGAGCCATTTGGCTCATAGCTCCAGTCAGGGTGGCGGAAGCGGGACGAGCTGTTTCATGGCTGATTGATTGACCGCAGCTTGAGGGTACGGAGCAGACGGCAGCATCCCACTGCTGATCGGGGCTGCAGTTGTCTCCCTTCTGGCAGAGCAAATGCCCAAAGTGCTGAGTGGATGCAGAACTCTCTGGAGGCTGGAAGAAGGATAGTTAAGCCCTTTTTCTTCTGGGGATGATGTGAACCTTTTTCTGGCAGGTGGTGAGAAAAGACAGACTGGAGCATGAGGCCACTGCTGCCACCTCACCCTGTTTCCCAGCTGCAGCATGGGGACTCAATGACATGGGGGCAATAACATCGGCACAAACTCACGGGATAAATTGTTCTTTCTGCAGGGCCAGAAGTACCAGCAGATGGAGAAGTAGTTTCCTGGCGCATCCCAAGCACGTAGCAAATGGACGATGCTTTCGGTACGGCCTCCCCACCTTCCTTTTGTCACTGAGTGGTATAGGGAGACTTGGTTACAAGGGAGAAGGTCTTGGCTGGTGTAATTTGACAAAGCCATACAGAGATTGGGCCAGCTGGCATCAACCCAGGCCAGCAGGTGCTTGTACCTTGTGGTCACTGGAGGGACACAGTGATATGCCAGAGGTGACTGGGTGAATAATACACCCTCTTGGGACAGACTTGGGATGTCCACTGCTACAGGCATATATATGAAAATAAATAGTCTGTCTTTTGCTTGGCTAGGCTCGTAGGGATTGTCTTGCTTTCCTACATGGGAGCTCCAACCCATAAATAATGCGATACAGATCTGGCTGGCTACTGTAGTCATCCCATGGACACCTGCCAGTTTGTCACCCAGGAAGGTTTCTGCGATTTCCCTCTTGGAGAAGGAGATAGGAGGCACTATTCCTAACCTTGCTCTGGGAAAGCTGAGACAGTGCTGAGCAGGGAAAGATGCTGTCCAGTCTTCTGAGACAGTTTTAAGTACCGATGATGTGGCTCTAGGGAGGCAACACCCAAAGTAACATGGTATTATTATATTTTGGTGAACTGGCTCTCTTGAATTAATTCAGAGCTGGTGAAGTAATCTGTTTGTCACAGGTTTTGACTTCTCAGTCCTAGATTGTGGGTAGCAAAATATACATAGTGGAAGTGAGAGAGTTGCTATGGGTCTCATCTGAAGATATGAGGCTCTGGGACATGGAGTGTTACCACACTGTGGTCATGGGAAATGTTTTGCTTTGTTTGCTTCAGTCTCAGGGACTGCAGGCTGGGTCCGGAGGACGTGACCAGGCTGTGCCAGATACTGGCTCGGTGTCCCCGGCTGACAGAAATTGAGTAAGTATTGTGCATTTGGCAACCCTGTCTGTCTGTCTGTCTCCCTGTCTCCCCAGCCTGCAGATACAGAGTTGGTGCTCAGGTTGGCAACCAGTGTAAATCGTCTGTTGTCCCACCACAGCCTCCTAGAAACCCCCGCAAAACTTCCCCCAGATGCTTAGATAAACCCACACCTTGCACTGCCGTCTCTGTTTCAGAGTTTGGCCTCTCTGAAGTCTGCCATGTCTGTGTGTAAACGCCCCAGAACACATATGTGCTCAGTGTATATTGTCATCTGCTCCTCAAGACCCTGGCTTGCGGTATAGCCAGAGCAAGAGCACCTGGCCCACTGAGCCAGAAACCAAATTCCTGAATTACTGCTCACTCCAGGCAGGAGCTGGGTGCCAAGAAAATGAGAATAATACTGATCAGAACAAAAGCTGAGTAAATAACAAATAAAAATAACGTAATACCCATATTGTATGCACAAAATAAATCAGTAGCATGATTTTATAAAGTTACAGTAGTGGAAAAGTAAGACTTTTAAACTTGGAATGTTAATTTGCTATAGGATGTAGAGAAAGACAGAGATCAGCCTGTGAGGACTAAATCTTGCCCAACTTTCAGAGCATTTCTGGACATGTCCTTTTTCAGAATTTGCCTGTAACACCCCCATGCATGTATGTGTGTGCGTGCCCGTGTAGATTTTATAGAAATACTTACAGATTGTACGAGTTTCTCTTAGAATTTTTTTCCTTCCATGTTTTTTAGTCTGTCTGGAAATTCATTGAGTGACCAGAGCATTGAGAGACTGCTGAGCTTCCTGCCGTACTTCCATCATCTGACACTACTGAGGTAATATTTGGGGTCCCTGCTTGGGTTGCTGCCATGAAGCGTTGGTTTGGAAAGTTTTAACACCACAACATATCTCAGGAGCATTAATCAGTAATTGCAGGTTAATAAGCTAGGCAAAGAAAACTCAGAAACTCTTTCACACCCATTCCTGTCTTGTTTCTAGAACCAAAGAAGCACTGAACTATGTTTTGTTTAATGATGTATAGAGAAAAAAAAAGGACAGGAAGAAAAATACCCACCCTAGGTAGAGCATCACAGATAATCCTCACCTAGCAGGTCCCATGGAATGTGAGTAGCAGCATCCATAAAAGATGTAGGACTTGTTGGTTGACACATGGTGACAGCACAACACCCGTGTGCGTGGTCAGCATCTCACAGCTCTGCCCCTGCAGGGATCTGGCATCCTGCCACACTCAGCACCAAAAGTGTTTCCTGGCAGCAGATCAGCCATTTAGGCCGGGAATTTAGGGTAGAGAGGTGCTGTCAGGGGCTAGTGCACTCCCACCATGTGGACAAAAAGCCCAGAAGGAGTGTGGCTATCATCTTTAAGGGGCTGTAACGTGGATGAGCTGCAGTGTCTCAGGAGTTTGAATTTTCTCACTCGGGAGGTTGCTTCCAGTCTGGGGTGTCTCTGGTCCAGTTGCCCACCCTTTACCACCTGGAGAGGAGTTGTTCAGTGTGAACCTTTGGTCTGTACTCCCTGTTTAGTTAAAGGGGGCCAAAGGAAACTCTCCTTTAGTTAGTGGAACCCTGGGTGCTGATGCTCAAAACTTTAGATCCTTGCTCACTGATCTTGAGTTAAATGAAGTAGATCCAGCCTTTTACATCTCAAAGTAAACCACAGGAAAATATGGTTGTGTGTATTGGAGCCATTCTTCTTAGGAGCTGAGTTCATTGCTCTTTCCCTTCCTTTTCAGTATTAGGAATAATGCATTTTCCCCACGTTGCACTGTCTTACTCGTCAACTCCATCAACCTCTGTGAACGGATCAGAACGATAGAAGTCTGGTAAGACACTCAGACTGTTTGGAGCCCAGCAGCCCAGCTTTAAAGGTACTACAAAGCTTGTCATCTTTGAAGAGCATTGCTGAAGGACTGTCTTTTGTGTTTGCTTCAGGTCAAGTGAAAATGCTTTTTTGCATTTCGAAACAAGCATGCGAAGCCAAAAGACATCCTGCAGGTACTGGCATACAACACTGAATTATAATTTACTCGTTTTGATTAGATTTGAAACACCAGTGCAGGTAGCCAAATCTCTTGTATGAAGAACTCATGGGCTAATAGTCAAGGAACTTGGGTTAGCAGCTGAAGCTTTGGGGCTCAATTCACCTGCCTAAGTGCACAACTCAGTACCATGTGAGATGCGTTGGGATGGCAGAGGCCTGTGCCTTTCTTGAGTGGCCTCTGGATTACTCACAATCGTCTTGAGTGGCACCAAATTCTGCTGTACAAGTGACTGAATTGAGCTCTAGGCACTGCGTTTTCCAAAGCGTACCTTGAATTCTGTGTGATAATCTCCATATGAGCTTTAGTGTGATGTGTATGTGACACGTGTCTGCAGCCTCTCTGGGAGCGATGGTTGCTGGGTGCTCCTGTGAAGAAGGCTGTAACGCGTCTCCAGTTAGGCACCAAGGAGATGGCAAAAACTGTGAAAAGATCTGTTTCTCCTCTATAATGTGGGATTTGTCATCACTAACCTCACAGAGATTGTTTTGAGGAGTATCAAACACCAGTGGGGCTCAGGGCGTTCATCTTGGTGAATTCTGCATGGATACTGGTGTAAAAACAGAACTGGTGATGGGCAGCTCCCCCTGCTCAGCCTGAGCCTGGCCGCTGGCCGGGCTTTAACTCTCGTACTGTCTCATACGCAGGGTGACGGGCTGTGCCGTTGGGCAGGGACAGGTCGATGAGCTCTGCAGCGTCCTGGCACGGCGTGGATGGCTGGCTGAAGTCGAGTAAGTGGGGCTTGGGTTGTTACCATCACCTTGAACAGGGATCACTGAGGGAGAGCTGGGTCGACATGGTTCAGCGTTGCTCGTGGTTTCCCGCCATGTCTGCATGTACGTGTGTGCTTTTGCAGGCTAAGCAGAAACAAAATTGATTAGTAGCCATACAGGTCCTTTGTACAGATATTTTTAAGAGAGCTTGAGCTTGGTAGGATAACTTCCTTGGGATTTTCACTCTCTGGCTGTTTTGAGGCATTTGTTGTTTCACTGGAACTATGCTCTGAGCTAGTGTTAGGAAGTCTTCATGTGAGCTTGCTCTGGAGCTCATGCGTGAGGTGGTTTTGTAGGGCAGCAGTTTTTGTTAGACTTTTAATGGCTGAGCTGGGGTTTAAGTCCAGGAAGTTTGGCTTTTTTTTTTTCCAAAGCTTCTCAGAGAAGCATTACTGCTTAAAATGCTGAGTTTTGGTTGGCCACCTTGTTCTTCTGCCTTTCAGTCTCTCCAGGAATCAGCTGAGAGATGAAGACCTGCGGTGCCTCTTCGACCACTTGCATCGAGTGCCCATTACCTGTTCCCTCAAGTAAGAAAACAGACTGTGAATGTGAGGTGCCCTAGCAGAAAGGTGTTCATGTAATCCCTCCAGAAACTAGTTGTCATTATCCTTGCCCGCTCATGCCTTAGGAAGTAAGGTCTGAGGGAGCCATGAGCACAACTCAAGACCTCCAGGCCAAGGTGACTCAGGGTCTGACCCAAAACCTGCTGAAGTAAGTAAAAGTCTTTGTTAGCATCAGCAGGAGATAAGAAGGCCCTGAGTGGGGTGATGTGAAGCAAGTTGACCCAGTCCCCTGAGTGTTCAGTTCTTCACTTTTCTGTGTACATTGTCCTCTTTGAATGACTCGAGGCACACAGATGCTGTGCGCTTTGCTGTGCCCTACACCAGCCTCTCCCCTTCCCTCTCTGGTGGGGAAGCAGCAGCTCCAGCCATCAGCAAGAGACAAGTTGCACCTGCTGTGTCACCCAGGTCATCTGTGCTGTGTCTCGGAGGGGTTTGGTGCATTTAGAACAGCCGAAGGGGCCCAGCACCCCACAAACAGCTCTGCTTTTGGTGCCAACTTGCATTTTGCCTCTGTGGCTGAGGAGTCGGGATAACCCTGACACTTAACACCTGAAAAGCCTTCTCTCTCTTCTGTGCAGTCTCAGCCATAATAGGATTTCTCAGGATGGAGTTCTGCAGCTCATAAATGCCTTTGCCACATCTGGAAATACCACTGAAGTTCAAGTCAGGTGTGTGCTTCTCCTCACTGATTTCTGATTCTTCCCTGCATGTTTTCCTCTTCATTATTGCAAAGTTTGTGATCTTTAGTTAGTAATTATGAGGGCCACGTTTTCGACTACCTTTATGTATAAGTTTATGTCTGTTTCTGCTGGCCAAAATAGCTGCCAAGGAGGAAGCTAGCAGAACAATTATTCCGTGAGGTCAAGTTATTTTTGTGTGTAAAACCACAGGTATTCAGCTATACTAATTGTTGTCATGTATGTATCTGTAAATGAGCCTATTCAGGGCAGGAATCAGCATTTACTCTCTAAAAATGTGGTCCCTAATTCACTTCAGGATGCTGAGATTTCAGAGTGAGTCTGTTGAAAGTGATTTCCAATGTTCTTTACTTGGACTTGAGTCTTTATCTCCTTTCCTCTCTGGCAAAAACAACCCACAGGTTCTGGGCTTGTTGTGCTGGCATGAACTGACTTTTTTCTCCTGGATTCAAGTCCCAAGGATGGGCCATGCTGCAGATCGGCCCTTATCAGTGTTTATGTTCATGCAGACCAGTTGGTCTGCTGTGAACCCAATTTAACCAGGGTCACTTCCAGTTAAATGTGGGTGCTGGATCTTTTGGCTGGGCTATTCTAAAGCAGATCAGTCTCCTGTTTTAGCTCTCCCCAGAGCCTGACACAGAGTGCAGGGACAGGAGGAAGCAGACAAAAGCAGGGCAGATCAGGATTGCTTCTCCAACCATCAGTGCTGCCTCATGCCAATTTAGCGTTACTGAAATGTTATTGAAGCATTTCCCTAGGCTGGTTTAGTGCCAGGAAGGGGTGAACTGGGCCGGATACCTCAGTCACCGATGCGCTGTGTTGCTGTGTGCAGCTTGATGTATTGTTAAATTCTGACCACTGAGAAAAATAGTCACTTTCCCTTCAAATCTTACACTCACATGTCTTCTCTGTGCAGTTTGTGCTCCAAAGCAACTTTAATCATCAAGTTGACAAGCAGAGATGACCCGAGAAAGATTTTGAGGTAACAACACAGATTATTTTTTTGTGTGTGATTTCTTTGACAAAGTTAGTGTCCTTTTTCTAGGGATGAGGCAGACCCTAGCTCCTGGCATGGTGATATTTTACACTAATTGATGATACGTTTCCTCTGATTAACTTTCTGAGAAGAGCTTTCTCTTGTCAGAGAAAACTCCACATGCCTTTCTCTCATTGCTTCCCCACTGACTGTTCCTCACCCAGGAACCTGTAGGTGTGCCCATGGTCCCTGTCACAGGACCAGGTGCTACAAAGAGCTGCAGCGTTACCACACACATATTCTGTATCAGAACATCTCAAGAGATGCTTTTGAAGTGTTACCACAATATTTTTTGGAAGCCCTGCAAGACATTTAGGGTTTTGGTGCCATCCTTCTTTGTCTGTGGAGAAAGCTTGTGATGCCTGACATTCCTGTGTCAGAAAGCCTGAACTTTTTGTAAGGAACTAATACTGTTCTCTTTCTCATCCTTTCAGACTTGCCGAGTGCAACTTTCAGCCAGAGCACTTGGAAAAGTTGTGCTTGCTCCTGAAAAAGTTCACTGGTCTGACAGAATACATGTGAGTTAATGGCTGCTTGGATCCATTTGGGTGGGCTCGTTTGTAAGCCGCTGATGACAGTGACCTTTGGTTCTAGATCCTCAAATAACAACGTGACAGTCCAAGATGCAGGAAGACTTTTCCATTCACTGAGGAAAAATCTGGGTCCTCTGAAAATCAGGTACTGTGTCACTACTATTTTAGATACTTAAAAAGAAAGTTGCTAATTCTGAGGAACACATTCCTCCTGTGTCCTCACCAGAGCATCCTGCAGTTCAGCTGGGTAATGAATTCTTCGTTTCTCCCAAATGTGTTGTGTTAGAGCCCGTGGGCCAGGCTCCCTCTCATTGCTGTCAGTGGCAGGGAGGAGGGACATTGATGTTTGTGTCCTCCTCTGCAGGGAAGCTGGGCTGCTTTTCTGTTCTCAGTTTGCATTGTCTTCCTATGTAGGTGTTATTCTGATGAGTAAAGCAGCCTTTCCATGTGTGTTAGAGTGCTGAGCATTCAGCTGACAGAGGTAGAGATGGAGCCGTGCCTGTAAATAAAGCAGAACTGCCTGTGTTCTGCTTTGCAGCATAGAAGAGCCGTGGGTACGTACAGAAAGTGTCAGGAACCTTCTTGACCTGGCTGTCCAGGCCTATGGAAACATTACTGAGATCGCGTAAGTAGCACTTCAAGTTCTGGTATCTTTCAGATAATTTATTTTAGCCTGATACTTTTAAGGAAATGGTTTGAAAATAGCACTTCAACTTGATCTTCTGTTCTTTATTCACTGTCTCCAGTGCATTTGTAACCTATTAGCCAACTTGAAGCAAGTTTGACCCAAACGTCTGGCAGGTAGAAGTGCTTAGAAGGTTTGTTGTCACACACCTTAGAAAGTTTAGTGGAAAGGAGACCGTGTTCCTGGTCTCCCTTGGAAGAAAGGGTGCCCAGATTATGCTGGCTTTGGAACAAACTTAAACTGCAAACCCCTTCAGAGATGGATGGTTAGCATTCGTGCACCAAGACAGTCCTGTCCCACCCGGTCCTCCTGACTTTTCTTATGGAAAACAGCATTTGCTCTCCTTCAAGAGTTCACAGGCTTACGATGGTCTCTAATATTTACGTTTCCAGGATCTGTAAAGATAAACCCCTCTTCCAATTAGGCATAAAGTTCCCACACTGCCTGGAGAAAGTGGAATCAGTTGTTAGCAGGTGAGAAAGTGACCATTTATCATTATTTTCTACTTGTTCTGAAACTCACTGTGGGATGGAAAAATACCTTCCGAGTGTCTGAGGCTCTGGTCTCCGTGGGTTCAGTCTTAGAGTGCCTCTGTGCCACACATGGGGAGGAAATGTTATTCATGTACATATGTTTTTTGGGCCATCCTCCTTCATGTCCATACTGGACCTGCACAAGGTAAAAAAAATCTGCCTCACTTCCCCACAGGACCAGGAGTGCTCAGGAGACACAAACACTTTGAAGACTCTTAAGACATGTTGGCTCCTGCATGAATGTGTGGAGAGAGAACAACATTTTCTTTTTCCCTTTGTGTAGCTGAAGAAGGCAGCAACTGTCTTCTTGTGCAGTTGGGGAAGGGCTGTGTTCCTCTACACTGGACTGTGCTGTAGATGGGATATAGCAGGAGAGCCAAGGGTGGGCATTTGCAAAGCTCTGATCTGTTCATAATCCCGGCCCTAAGGGGCACCAGATGCTGCACTGGGCATCTGCTGGTCAGCCCTGACAGTCGTGTTGTGTGTTTGTATCCTGCAGACTGAATCGGTACAAGCCAGAAATGAAGCACGCTCGCTTCTACCAAAGGGTTCGTGAAAAATGTGCTCAGCTTCAGGAACTGAGGTGAGTTGCCAGGCATTGTAGAGGAGTTTTGAGGGAAGAGAGTAGCTTGTCCTTGTGTGTGCAAGAGAGCACACAGCAGGGCAGGGGAGAGGCCAGTGCAAGGTCCCAGTCCCTGCCCTCTGGGTCCCTTATTTAGAGTGTATGGATGGAAAACAGAAAAGACCCATACACTTAGTGGCTTCCTGGGGTATCCTTTGAAGACATCTGAATGTCTCGCCTGTGTCAGATAGCCTGTACTCTCTTATTGTGGCTGGGAGATCCCATGGGACCCTGTCAAGTATCAATGTTGTGACACTTCTTCGGTGTCCCAGCACCAGCATGCGTTAGTTATGGGCTCGGTGCAGACCTTTTGTCATCAGTGGACCTAGCCCAGATATGTTTTTCTGTTCTTGCAGATGGTCTCATGTTGAGCTCCACAGTGATGAAGCAGAAATGCTAGTCAAGATTTTGCTGCCTCTTCCAGAGCTGAAGAAGTTTGTGTATGTCCCTAGCTGTGGTCTTTTCCACATCTTTATCATTTGCTCAACCCTGTACCTCACCCTGATCCTCTCTGAAACACTCTTTGTCTGCAATATGGCCATGGCTCTGTGATCTCTCCTGAGCCAGCGTAGGTTGCAAACTCTACATCTCTCTGCAGTTCGTGCTAAAGTTGGTTATAGGGGAACCATGTGCATGGCTTGGGGTTTTTCCTTTTCCCTGTTTTTCGAAGTGAAACTAATTTGAGGCTGAAACCTTGGCTCCTGTTTACATTGTAGGTAGGTTTATATCACCCCATCATGTAAAAGAGCTTTTTTTCTGGTATGGATAGCATTCAGTCCTTTTCACGGCCCTCTCGGCTGGCTGTGAGTGACAGGCTGGTAACGGGCATCTCTGCCAATAAATGCTGGGGGTTGGTTGGCGCAAGCAGGAGGCTCTTTGGTAAATGTACATGCTGTGTTTCAGAGATCTCTCTGAACTGCTCAGTCCTTGTAGTCCTGTACCCAGGAGCTGTGGAAATCTCTCCAGACTCACTGGTCCCTGATGTCTGGGGCAGTGTGCCTGTCAGTGAAGTAAACTCCTCTTTCTCGGTGTGCTGAGACCTGACCTTCTGATTTGATCCTCGCTGTTTTGCAGGCTGACCTCTAGCAGTATTATGCCAACTGAAATTGATTCCTTGATCACGGGCTTGCAGAATTGCCAGACCATCGAAGAGCTCAAGTGAGTGTGTTGTTACCAGGCTGTCCAGAGTCTGCCAGGTCTCTCTAGAAGCTTTAGTTAAACTGCAGCCTTGCTTCTGCCTGTACTGGGGACGGATAGAGTTTTCCTGATGGCTGGAGGACTTCACATAGGGAAGAAGCAACAATTCCTTTTTATTTGCAATGAACAATGAATGAGAGAGAGATCAGTGGTCTGTGGCAGGGAATGTCCAGTGGAGAAATGAAGTGTTTTGGGTAGTGGGTTTTGTATCATGTCCCAGCTGGGTGGCAGTGTTTCCCATGCAGCCATCCCAGAGCCAGCATTTCACTCCTGGAGGGTGATCCAGTGGCCTACAAGCAGAGATGGCTTTTCCAGGCAACTTTCTGTTACAAAGTGCAACTGGACCACGAGTGTCGCTGTCACGAGAACTTTGCCACCTTGTGGTCTCCTTGCTCCATGAGGGTCTGGGTTCTTATTCCAGCGATCTGTAATTGTCTTGTATTTTATTAGGATCCAAACATGTCCAGTAGAATTGCACTAGGGAACAAAATTGAAAACTATTCACAGGACTAGAATACACTCCCGCTTCTCTTCCACCCTTGTTCTGCTTTCTGCTCTGAGTGCTCACTCGACTGCCCGTGGGTAGTTAGTTTTTCCTGTGTTATTTCATCTTTTAGCCTGGGCTACATGGAACTCAGCAGTGCTGCCATTCCCAAGCTTGTGCTGGGACTTCGTGGAATGCCATCTCTGAAGAGGCTTATGTGAGTATGTGACTGCAACTCGCCTCTAGCCTGACTTGTGATATTTAATAACACTAACTTAATGCCCATTTCCCTGGGGACGTTGTTTCCAGCTTGAACCATAACAGTATTGGTAATGATGGCTGCTCCAGACTCGCGGAAGCCTTGAGGAATATGCACTACATGGAGGAAATCAAGTAAGTTTCTACTTTCTTGCAGTCTCTCATCAGCAGACAGATGACCACTAGTGCCATCATTTGGAGAGACCCAGATGTGCTTGTACACAATGTTGTAACAAAAGCAGGGAGGTTGCAAAGTGCTCCTGTGTGAGGTACCTTGGGCTAGAGGAAGTCAGAGCTTAATGTTCGGAAGAGGAGAATTTGGTCTAACCCCACTCTGCTGCAGTCACCTAGAAAATGGATTAAACAGCCTCTGGATTTAATTCTTCTCTGGAATTCCTGGGATCCAGAACAGAGCCAGAGGCCCATTTCTGTCTTGGGAGAGCCTCAGACCCAGCACTTCCCTGCTCTGAAAAGATCTGAATTCAGAGCCAACCCCAGGCTTGCTCTGCTTCTTTTCTTCTTTAGCCGGATTCTGAATTTGTAATAAATGTCTCTCGTTGCACCTTATCAAGAGTCCATGCCTCATTCGCTATACCCACCCGTTAACAATATCCAGTGATTTTGATTGTTCTTTGCACTTTTTTTAATGCCTCATTAAGAGCTATTAGTCTTTGATGAGATAGTTGAGACAAGCAGCTCTTTGATTCTGCTGCCAAGGTCAGAGGTATCATCCAGCAGATGGGAGATATTAAATAAGATCTCATACTTTGCCTGACGCTTAGCATTTTCACAGCCTTTCTTCTCTTCTTTAAAGTTTAAGCTACAACAAGATTGGAGATCCAGGCCTGATAAATCTAGCTGCTGTCCTGCCAGCAATGCAAAACCTGAAGAGAATCGAGTGAGTCCATTTGTTTTGTTTGCAGTGATTTCGGTTATGGCCACAGTTGGTGGGGAAATAAAAAACCTGGAAATGACCTGAACGAAAAAAGCAAACTCTCAGTTCTGTCTGGGAGAGGGAAAACGGCTCCTTCCTGCAGAACTTGCAGAGGCAGGAGTGACTTGGTACTTGACAAAAACACGTTACAAATGCCCAGGCCGTTTTGCAGAGGCCTGTGTCTCTGGACACACCACTGCAGCCCTGTGTGGCCCATTGCTGCAGTGACCCAGGTCTCCCATCACGCCAGGCAAACAGTGAAATATCTTAAGCTGGAATATTCTGGTTCTTGTTCAGTCACTGAGAGCCTTTCGTGCTTATTTTAGCCTTTCAGGGAACAGTCCCAGTCCTGCTGGAGGGGAAAAGCTGATGGAAGCTCTTGCCTATTGCACACACATTGAGGAGCTACTGTAAGTGTGTCATTGCCAATGTCCCTTCAGGAAGGTGGGCAAAAATTAAGGCGTAGAAACTAAATCTAATCTGGCTCCAGTAAAGCCAGAATCATTTTTACCACTGATTCTTCTGAGAACTGGGTGAAAGCTCAGAGCTACATGGGATAGGAATGTGTGGTGGTGGGTGTGGGAGGTTTGGGGATTGCTTGTTCACTGCAGTCTCCTGGAGATTCCCAAGAACCGTACAGCTGAATCTGCAGTTTAATGGCCAGCGTCACAGGTATATGGGCTGTGCAGTGCATATGTTGCCTGTGAAATCAGCATTAATCTATATGGATGCAAAAACAGAGGGAAAATGATAAATAGAGGTTTTACTCAGCCAGATTTATTATCAGTCATTCCATTGCAGACCAGTCCATAGTACAAATGTGCCCCTGCAATATTAAAGAAATAAAATAAGAAAAAAAAAATCAGAAAAATTTATTTCTGTTACAGTTAAAATGCTGGAGCAATTCATATAACCTTCAGATTACAGCCTACTGAACTAAGGGCACATACTAAAAAGTGTGATTTTTGGTGTAATCCAGCTCAGGACAACCCAGTCAGGAAGGGAGTTCAATGTGCAGAGAAGTGCAGGTCAGTTTTACTTCCCTGTTTAACTCCTGCTGCAAGATTACAAAACCTCCTTGTTCATTCCTTCTGCTCCCAGAGTTCTTTGAACCATGGACATTAGTTCCTTTCAGCACAGTCCCACACACATGGGTGAGGAATGGGGATCACAGATATGTGTGGGTGACACACAGGTGAGAAATGAGACTCTGTAGTTCACTGCCAGTGACATTTCATTTCTGCTCCTTCCAGACTGTCAAGGAATGTTTTTGGAGACAAGACAGCAGTGAAACTTGCCCTCTGTCTGCCTCACATGACCAACCTCAAGATCCTGCAGTAAGTGTCACATCTGCCCCAGAAAAGCTGGATGTCCTGGGAGTATGTGGGGTGGTTGAGAGAAGGCACGGAAGCAGGCATGGGCTGCAGCGGTGCACTGGTCTCTCATTTAGACGTTATTTTAAGTGTCTTGGGATTGAAAAACCCTCCACAGTTACTCTGCTGTATCAAGTCACATTATCTATTCTTGTACAACTTTAGAGATGAACCAGGCATTGTATATGCACTAAAATAACCCTTAACATTGGTTTTGAGTGTGTGAGCTTCTAATGCTTCTGGCTGTCTTCTTGTTCTGGTGTAATGTAAGCATAAATATGAGCACCTTTTTGTGGTCCTTCATTGTTTTGTGCAGGCACCTCTGGGTCATTTTTCACCCTGAAGTCAGTGGTGTTACATTTTTAAACTTTTGTGGGAGTCTTTCCAGGGCTCTAGTATGAAGGACTTTCTCATACTGTTTTACAGTAGCAAAGTGAGAAATTGGTGAGCTAGAAGAGCTCACTAGGCTCAGCCTAGGGGTGCGTTTTCCAGCCTGTGCCTAAGGTATCATCAAAAGATATCTTAGAAAAGGCATCCCAGTGGAGAGAGACTTCAGTCCCCTGGGTAGGTTCTTGTCTTCACTGGAAAGGTGTTGGGAAATCTGCAAACACAAGGTCCCATCCACTCTTTTTCTAAAGGCCATTCCTCACTCATCTCAAACAGATCCCATGTGCTCAGAGCTGGAGACAAACTCCAGCAGTGCTGTGCAGCCTTTGCTTTTGCAGTGACTGTGCTGCTTGTTGTGAGCGTGGACGAATCCACTGACCTTGCACGTCCTCAGGACTAAGGGTCGTTGACAGCAACAGGAGCTATGTGACGTGCTGGCCACGCTGCTGGCCCCCACTGTTGCCTCCCTGTTTTCCAAGCCCCTTCATTAAGACTAACCCACAAGGATCTCAGGTTATTACCAGCACCGGGCACTGATTCAAAGATGTAGCAGTTTTCTTGTCAAGTTAAATATGAGCTTTTGTGACAGCTTTATTCTAAAATAATCCTCCAGTGCTTGTGTTTCTTTTGTTAGCTTGCAGAACAATAACATTGGGCCAGCAGGAGGGATGGAGCTGGCCACAGCCCTGGTGGCCTGTGGGCTGCTGGAAGAGATCAGGTAAGGCCATGGCAGGTGCACTTGGGATGGTGCCAGACGTATGGGCTGGTATCGCTCTGCAGGTGGGAATCATTTCGGCTCACAGGCCTGAGGCTGTCGTATAGGCTCTTTCCGTGCTCAGAGTGACTCTGCAGAGGACAATCCCTCCACCTGTCCTCGATGCCTTTTGTAGGATGAGAGGAGACACTCTCTGAAGGCTGCTGCAGTGCCCTGCCTGCGGGGCAGCTTAGCTCACTTAGATGTTAAACCTGGTCTGCCAGTGCTGTTGGCTGGGATTTGTGTAGCCACCTGCTTTTGAACTACTGTATGCGGTAACCTGGGGAGTGACAGAATTTCTAAATAGGGAACTGAGACAATGGAGGTGACGTGAATTAACTCTTCCTGCTGGACCCTTGATGCCACCGTTCTTTGCTATGTGTTTATTGTTAAATAACAAGATGAATTAGGGTGTTGGTCATTTGGGTGTGAGATATGTTAGAGCGTGGGAGGTATTGCCATGGCTTGTGTTTGCTGGTAGGTGAGAACAGAGCTGCGCAACCTGGTAAAGGCTAGAAACTGCTTCCCCCTGAGCTTTTGAGAGCTGTATATTATTCCTATTCTCCCTTACCATCATTTCTTCTCAGTCACACCAGCCATTAACTCCAGTATAATTTCTTACTTCCCATTTCACAATGTGCTGCAGGTCTGTCCATCTTAGCCACTGGCATAACCCCACCTTACTGTCTGCAAGCAATTCACTGCTGAATGGACTTATGAGTTAGAGCGGGCCTGTCATTCCCGTTTTACCAAGCCATGTGCCAATCTGGGCTGTCCCTGCTGTCCAGAGTCCTCTCTTAGTCTGGGTACTAGTTACTGACTTGCTAGTTCGCATAGTTAGTGGTGACTTTTCTCTGACTGCACCCGCTTTTTCTGTGGCCACTCAAAGCTTTTCCGTTGCTCTTACAGTTTATCAGAGAATGACCTTGGAGAAGGGAGTATCCGTGCCCTGTCCGAGGGGCTGCCCTGCTTCCAGCGCCTCCGGAGGATCGAGTGAGTACCAGGGCGCCGACCGCTGCTGGGCAGAGCGCGGCTGGTTTGGTTTGTGTCATTGCCAGGGCGGCAGCGCAGCAGACGGTGCCGTATCTCCCACCGGTTCTGACACAAGCACATTGTGCCCTCTGTTTTTTCTCTCCCTGCTGCTTCAGCTTGAAACTCTGTGGAATCACTGATGATGCTTCAAAATCGCTTTCTCACGGCTTCCAACAATGCACTTCCATGGAGGAGATAACGTGAGTGTGGGAATGGGTGGGGAGACCCTTCAACACACAGGTCACTCTTGTTTCAATGTCTGCTCTTATTTTCAACTGCAGTACATTTCTGATCCTGCTAAATACTTATTGATACTTACCACTAAGTACTAGTACTAGTAGTTTACTAATTGACAAAATTCACTGCTAGAATTTTTTTGGTATAACTAACAACTTAATGGAAGCTGAGTATGAAGAACTGAACAGAATATGGAGGAAAACACTCATCTTCAAGCTCTGCCCATTGTCCTTGGTCTTTTAGCATCTGCTTTGTGAGGCAGGACAAATTCCCCATCTTGTTCTCCGTGGTCCAAGTCTTGCCTCCATTTTTTTGCAAGGTGGCCACAGTTGGCTCTCAGAGCAGAGCAGGAGCTTCTCTGTGCAATTGTAGAGGTTGAATTGAGAACTCAGAGCAAAGCGAGTTCAGCCTGGAGATGAACAGGGTGTCCCACCAGCTGCGGTCTCGCTCTCTACGCTGGAATAAATTGGGTTGCTCTGAGGTGTGGGTGTTTAACACGTTTTCAATAAACAGCAGAGATGGGCTTACTACCTTCTGATGTGTCTCCACCTGCACAAGAGAACCTCAGTGAGAAACCTGCTGGCTTTTTAGTAATCTCTGCTGTGGCCAGCTGGGTGACACTTGATTGTCATGCTACTCTTATGTGCTTCAGTTCTGCAAAGTACATGTGGATGGTTTTAATGAAATGATACCTGGGTCAAAAGCCCACCAGACTTTGCTTGCCTTCCTCCTGAAGGTATTTGTGTGGAGATCACAGATCTCTTAGGGCTCAGGGGATTAGGTTGAAGCCGGGATTTTATTCTCAGGCCCATGAGAGGTCTAGCAAGAGTCCAGTGGAGGAATGGGGTGAGTAAAGCAATATTCAGTGCACAGGTGTGTCACTTGTAGCTTGGCACTAGGAAGAGTTAATCATGTGAGGAGTTACTACTCCTGCATTACTAACAGATAGGCAAGTTCTCCTGTAATAGCAGTGTTAGGAGGGGTCTTGTCTTATCAGTGGAGGCACATGTGAGTTCTGTCGTTGGAAAGCTGAGTGACACAGCGAGGAATACGCTGATACCCATGAAATCCCAGAACAAGCTGTGGACTTGTTTGATGGAAGGCCCCAATTCTTGAGCTGGATCCTATCCTTTGGGTTTTTTTTTTTGGCTCCTGTGCACGATATAGAAATTCTGGAGTTCCTCAGACATGAGTAGAGGAATGTCTCTGTGGGGTGGCCCTAGGATCGTTTAGCTGAGTGGTGTAGTGAAGCACTGATGGTGCTGTGGTAAGCTTTTGTTTTCCGGGTGAGAGGGAAATGGCTGGGCTGTTCAGCCAGTGGAAAAGAAAGGATCTGAAGAATTTTCTCACTTGCTAATGTGTCAGAAAGTCAAAACCCCAGCCTTTCAAGAGCCCTGTGTGGTATCCTTTGAAAGAGCTCAGGGTTGAAAGGCAGCTTTAAGAGCAGGTCAGAGAGGCACCTTAACTGCTGCAATAGTTTTACACCATCAGCACAAGGAAGAGTCATCCCAGGGTAAAGCTGTGTGCTCAGCAGCCTTTTCCATCTTTCACATCTCATTCCCTGGTCCTGCAAAACACTGGAGACAACCACAGTCCCCAGGCTCTATGGGAACACTCCCTAGTGTCTTACCATACATGAAAATATGTGGTGAAACTGAGGAAAATCTGCAACATTAAGCTTGTAAATGAGGGGAACGTTTACCTGCCGTGATAAGAGGGTGATAACCTCTTGTAAACAGGCTAATCTGTGAGGGGGTTGTATCACAGCACTGCTGTTCTTCCCTTGTGTTTATTGACTGACTCACAGTTGGGATTTCTTGTCTGTCTTAGACTGTCTTGGAACGCCCTTGGTGACGGAGGAGCCCGAGAGTTGGCCTGTGCTCTCCCAGAGATGGAAAAGCTGAAGATATTAGAGTGAGTACAGCCCTGAGAGCAACCCCAGGAAGAAGATTGTTTTTCTGTCCTTGAGCCTTCAAGCACAGCACATCCAACAAGGGGAGGGATGTTAGGAACAGCAGACAGGCTTTTGCAGTTCAAATCCTTGCTAAGCATTCTTGCTGCATGCATGTAGGGCCAAGCCTTGCCTGGGTGATACACAGTGCAGAGGCATGCGTTCATTTAAGGTGTTTGCAGGGTGTATATCTAAGCAGAAGCTAGTCTGTGAAGGCCTCTTGTTTGAATCAGGGAAGACAAACTGTTATTTCTAGAACACGAATCGTATCACCTAATAACCTCAGATGAGCTGCTTCCTGCAAACTTCACTGTCTGGGATGGTCTAGATGGGAACCATGTTCAGAGAGCCTTCCTTTGTGAAAGCCTGCAGCAAGGCAACAAATCCATCCCCAGGATGGAGCAGCCAAATTGTGGGTGTTGGGGTGTAGGACCCCACAGGAATCTCAGATGCAGCTGGATCTGCAATGCAACCAGCAGCTGGGGTCAGTGTCACCAGCTCATGCGCTGGCCTGGCAGCATCACAACCCAACCCTGTTCCATGAAAGAGACCATCATCTTCTGCTCAAGAGCTGCTCGTGGAGCTTTCCTCCCCTTGGCCCTTTGGAATACACTGTATGTGTCCTCCATCTCTCAGCCGTGTGAAAATATTTATCTGTGGGTTGTAGGGTGAGGAACCGAATTTTGTTTGCCTTGAGCAAGGAAACTACGCAGTGGAGCCTGGCTGATTTACAGGTGCGAGCAGGAAGGTTGTGTCTGAGGCAGGAGAAGTTGTTACTAGCATTTTCTGGCACCAAGCTCACGGTGGGATCCATTAGAGTGCTGGAAGGGCAAGAGATGAGTTTACAGATCCTGTTGCTAGTAGGAGGCTGCAGGGAGCAGTGCACACATGCTTCTTGCATAAATATTGCCATAATCATAACAAGGTAAGGCTGATGTGAGTTACATGGTATTGCTGTGCTTGTGCAAAGTGTAGCTCTTCTGGGGCAGGAGAAGAAGCCAGTTATTATTCAGCCGTTTTCCACTCTTAATTTGCTTATGGATTTTAAAGCTCTCTCTTTGTTTTTAAAACAGTCTGGAGAAAAATCGCATTGGCGCCTGTGGAGCCACAAAGCTAGCAGAGGAACTTGCCAAGTGCCTGGAAATTCAGTCCATAAGGTGAGCAAGTATCACGGAGCTCTGTGGCTGGTATTGGCTCAGCAAGGAAAGCCAGGGTGCTAGTTTTGGGGCAGACGTGACCAGTGCTGGCCTGCTCCCCTGGGTTAGCTGGCAGGGAATAGAGTATTGCAGGGGATGCAGACGCAAGCCAAGTAAGTTGAAGGTTTTCTAGGCCAGCTCCACCCCCTCAGAAAGTCCTGGGAAAAAGGGACAGATGAGCTTACTGGCATTAAATGAGGCAAAAATGAAAACCCAGTCGTGTAATGTCCCCATCAGGAAGTTTTTTGCTTTTTTTCCTATCAGTTTTCTTCCATTACATCTGGTTTCACTTTCGAGATACATTCCTGCCCTGTTGCACTCTGTCCTGGGATTCATATCTTGCAGATATTTGGACACCTGATTTTTCTGCTCTTTGTCACTGCTTCTCCAAACCCTGCTTATCAAACTCCACTAGAAAACTCTTGTAGGAGAGACCCATTCATCCTTCACTCATTTGAAAAGTCACTCTTCTGAGAGCATCTCTGATACCTTTCTGGTAACACAGGTCCCAGAGCCAAGTGTCTGCTCCTACCTGATCTGTCTCTTTGGCCCAAACCAGGCTTTGCCTTCCCCAGTAGTGAGAGCAGCCCAAGAGCAACCACTGAGGAACGTTTCTGGTCCTGGCTGTATCTTGGGGCTCCTATGTGGTTGCTCAGAGTGGGCACAGCACAGCACACAGTCTGTCTGACTCCCTGGAGCGCTCTGCTTTGCAAGGTACAGACCCAGTATGGGAAGCTTTTGGATGGGCTCCACCAAATGAGGTAGATGAAGAAGGGTGGCTCACGTAAATCAGATTGCTTGTGTGTGACTGAATTCTTCCTCTGCTTTCTGACCTCCTAGAGGCCTGAGGGCTTTCCAAAGCCTTAATCTCTCTCCCAAGGCAGGTGAGTCTGACTCGGTGGGCAGGCAGCTGTCGGGTTGCTGCTGTCTCGCTGAGGCATGGCCGTACCTCACTCCTGTCTCACTGTTGGACCTGCTTTGGTGAAAACCCAAAGCTGCCTCTTCCACTGTCTTTGCTGTGCCACCTCCTCGTTCACTGCACCTAGTCCTACAGTAACACGTGTTCTCCCGTTGTAGGTTGTGGGACAATCCAGTGCCCAAGGACCTTGCTCAGAATTTGACAAGCCAAGACCCAAGACTCTGTTTCTCCTTCTACTAGTGAAGAAGAACCCTCGCCTGACTAGGAATTGATCCGTCTCACACTGCCCTCAAAAATTGCACTGAAGAACCCAGGAAATCGACGTTCCTACAATTAAAAACTGTAACTATTTGGTCTTCCTTTGTTGCACTGAACCGTGTGAACACTTCATGGTGGTTTGTTTCTCGTGAGCTTTTCTTGTGCAGAAAAGCAAAAGACTGTAAAGAATTGCTGCTGAGCAGGCAGTGTTCTTGCTGTAGAAACATTGAAACTCTCTCCAGGAGGATGAGATTCATCTACTCAGGCATTCAGAAAGCCGACAGAGTATTTAATTGTCTTTAATCAAGGTTACAACACCTACAGGGTATTCCAATAAAAGAATGCACATCCTCCATGAGAGGATGTAAAATTATTTATAAAATTTTAAAATGTTGACCCTGTTAGAAATGCACTCAGACTGTTTGAAAATTGTGAATAACTGTGTGTGCAATACCTCTGTGATTTTTAGGCAAGCACTGGTTATATGTATTTTTGTTTGCTTCATAGCAGGCTTCTTTTCATACAAAATTGCCTCAGTTTCCTAGCAGAAACTTCAGGACTTTCGAAATCTCAAATCATTCCCCCCAAATAATATTTATACTGTGATAATGTGGAAAGGCTGATGTCACCAGAAATTTGACTGAGAAACTTTAAAGCACTGAGGTTGTAAAACAATTTGTAAGAAAACTAACTATTCTCTGTGAGATGTGCACTACTGAGTATTTTCATGTGGGGCTTTGGTAGGCCTTTGTGAGTTTTTGGAAGATTTGATTGCTCTGTTCGAGGTGAAGTGAGGAGTCAGTTAGCTTGAAGCACTGACCACATGGAAGATCCTTCAAGCCTCTACCATCCCCTGAATCCCAAAGCCTCCGTGTTGCTGGGTGATGGATGTTGAACCTGTGAGAACTGGGAGGAGAAGATCCCAGACACTGAGTTTGCTGCTCAGCGGGGGAGACAGACTTTAGCTGCCCCTTGCACGTGTGGAACGCCAGCTTGCATCCTTCTAATTATTTATTAACTTGTTTTATCATGTTTTCCTTATGTGTAAATATTTAATCCTTGCAGTGGGTGTATTTATGGACTTTTGTTTACGGCAGTGTTTGCCTGGAGAGATGTAACTGATGGGAATGAGACAGAAATGCTGGTCCAGCAAACCTTTGGGCAGAGGATGTGGAGAACTGGTGCCTCTTCTTCCTGGGAGAGCCACTGTCCTTATTTAAAAATCAGCATTAGGCTCTGTGAGCTACTGATATTGTTGCATAGAGGTAGGATGCATTTTGCAGAGACTGTGCTCTGCAAAGGGTTTAAAAGCAGCAACAAATTTTAAAAGTTAGCAAAAGTCCTTATCAGGCCATAATAATTCAATAAAGTAATCAAGTACTGGAGATTCAGATACTAGACTTTAAGAAAAGCTTCACCAAAGGAGGCTTTTATTTTCATTCTATATTTTCAGATCTTGTTTGCAGATGCAAATCTTCCTAGCACCCAGCAGAGGAGGAGTGTGGCACAAAAGGCAGCATGATCACCGCACAAAAGGCATCTCAGGGCTGTTGGCTCGTCACAGCTTTCAAGGTGAGCGTGTTTGTCAGGTGGGCTCTTCTCTGGCCCCGCTCTCCTAGGACTTCTTTTGGGAGTACGAGAGTTTGGACAGAGTTTGCAGTAACAGTCTGTTTTGGTCCAGGCTTTGAACTCAAAATTAATTTTTTCCTGCATTTGAAACATCATTTTAGTAGGACTGTGTGTGGTAAATAATAGAGGCTGAGTTTTGCTCTGTATAAAGAAGGAAAGTACTGGGAGTGGACTTTTTAGTGCACTCGGTGATGGCCATTTTGTCATCTTTGATGGCATCCAGAGCCCAGGTGCTGGGGGAATACCAAACAATATCACTGTCAGGCAGATCTTTGTTCAGCTCCATTGTATCGTCTCCTATTGCCACCCACTCCTGCATTAGAATTTGTTCAGGTGTTGCGATAATTTATTTTGCTCCTTTACTGGTGTGAAACATTCCTTCTTGCTTATTGTTTTTCCTCCTTTTTTGTTGGGGAATAAAATGTGCTTTAACTGAATGAATAAGAATACTGCTTTGATGAGTGCTTGACTTTTCAAGTCAGCTTTGTTTTCTGACTCTGGGATGCTAACCCTAAGTGGCTGCCTTGGGTAGAGCAGCCACTGTAGAGAGATCTCTTGGGTTTAAGTCACATTGTTGGATTGTTTTCCCTTGCAATGAAGTGCGCTATTTAAAAATAGATGAGACCTGGTATTTCCCCCCTGCATCTCCCCTGACTCCTGAACTTAGGAAGCGTATATCTGCACCATAATGTACAGGGCATGCTGCAAATGCTGCTGCTGCAGCGCATCAGAGAATGCCTTGAATCTAGATGCACACCTGCATTCCTCAGGTTCTTCCCCAAATTCAGGATTAGCTCCCAGACACAGGTCTGTCTGACCTGAGAGAGCGGCCACCCCAGCGCAAGCCCCAGGGAAGGGACTTGCAGGACGTCACAGCATCTTTTCGAGAACACCAGGTGTCAGCAAAACCCCAAAAATGGGAAGCGGTTGTCTGTAGTTCGGTGATTTTGGCTAAAAGCGGGCTCTGTGCCGTCTTTTGAGTGCGTGGATTGCATTTTAAAAAAAAAAGAGATTTGGATTGAGTTGTATGTGAAACACAAGAACACAATTTGTCCTGACTTTGTTTCTTGCATCGAATGCCAGGGACTTTCAGGCCGCCCTTCCTCATTGTGCTCCCCATTTCATTTCGTTGCTCATGTCCATATTCCAGCTTACGTTCGCGTCTGAAAGTTTCCAAGGGAAACCTGGAGGCTTTTTCTAATTTTTGAGGGATTAAATGAATCTTCTGGTATGCAGGAAGACATGAGGCCATTGGGGATTGTGTGTGAAGGCTGAATACCAAACCGATTTCCAAACAGATAATTAACGTGGTCCATTTTTAGAGCTGTTACTATTACGTTTCAGATTTATCGTGGTCCAAAAATGGAAATGAATCAGGATGCTCCGCACACCCCTATTGTTTCAGGCTGCCTGCAGTCTCTGGAAGACAATGTCTGAGCTAGTCAGTACTGGTTTCATACACAGAAGGGAATTTGCCTCCTGAGACCAGATCTTTAGAAAGAAATACACTGCTGTAAATAAACACACTGCTGGAGGGCGATGAGGAGCCTGGTTTTTGTGCTAGGAACAGCCGGAGCCAGGCTGGGCCAGGCTTTTGCGCGCAATGGCTGCTGTCTTGTAGAGCTGGAAATGCAGCCGCTGTTTCCCCTCCGCTAAAACCAGTTCCAGCTAAACCTGCCATGACTTGGAGGCATCCTGCTGGGCAGGAGAGAAAACGTAGGAAAAACTGATTTTGGAGAAAATGGGCACATTTGCATTCATGAAATACTGCCCGCCTCTGCCTTTTTCTCCACAAAGTGACATTTTAGGCCGTGGGCATGGAGGCAAGAGGGCAGGTCTGGCACAGACCCCGGTTCTCCCACTGAGTTCCTCTTTCAGGCACAACCTCATCCTTTCCTGTGGTGGTTTCTGGCCAGATTTACATGGAAAGAAGGGGTTTGCCCCTAAAAACGGGGCTCAGCTCTTAGCTGGCTGTTGCCTGTGGTGTCTCCTGTGCTGAGCAGGAGCGTTTGTGACCCGTGAGCGTGTCCTGTGGCCCCAGCCCCGCTCCTGGGGTGCTGGGAAGGGAGCGGGGCTGGCGGGGGGGAACCGCATCCGTGCTGAAAACTGACTGGGTGCTTTCAACCTCTTCTGGCTTTGACAGCTCAGGCTGGAGAAGAGGGGAAAGCTGGGCAGGGGCAATACGGTACTTATTTTACCATTGATCTTTAGAAGCACGAACGGATCCCGTAGCAAAGGGCTCTGTACAAATACAGACAGCATATTTAAGCTGAAGCCTCAGAGGGAGGCTTCTTGTCTTATTACCCTGTCTCCATATCAAAAAATATCTATATAAATATCCCTGATGCTTGATGATGTGACTGCCAAGGGTCGGGTGAGGTTGTTAATGGTACGTTGGGTGCAAGCCCTGGTGGCACCAGGCTGGGAAGGGACTCACACCGACTCCCCGGGCCAAGCGGGGTGTTGGGGGTGCGATGCTGGCCAGCCCCATGGCATGGGCTCCCCCCGGCTCTGGGGCAGCATTGGGCACGCACCCGTTTTCCTTGTTTCACCAGCTTTTTCCCGTGGGAAGCAGCGTCAGCCAGAGCCACCGCAGGACACAGCGTCCCGGCCCGGGCCCTGTACGGGTTTTGGCAGGGTGATGCCAGCACCGGGAGCACCCACAGTGCGCGGGCAGGATGAGCCCCGCTGGCATCCAGGCAGCACAAAACCCACTGGGTTTGGGTTAAAAGCGAGGGGTGACGATCCAACAAAGTTACGTTTTCATTGTAACTGGCTGGATTTTTTTTTTTTTTTCCCCCAGCCTTTCCACGCCTCGGATTTGCTTTTTTGCAAAGAGCGAAGCCAAAACGCTTGTCGGGGGAGGGGGCAGCATGGCCGCGCCCGCCCCCCGCCATCGCCGCCCACCCCCCGCCCCGTTCGGGGCGGTGATGGCGGGGGGCGGGCGGCGGGCGCGGCCGTGGGGAGACGCTGAGCCCACGGCCCCGCGGGAGCTGCTCGGCCCGGCCCGGCCCGCGGCGGTGAGTCCCGGGGGGAGTCCCGGGGTGGCAGAGGGGGGCGCATCCGGCGCGACACGGGCGGCTGAGCCAGCCCCACGGTGGGACCGTTCAGCGTGGGGGGTGGGAGCCGTGGGGCGGGACGGGTGCTGAGCTCCCGTGTCCCGGCGGGAGGGTCGTGCTGCGCGGTCAGCGTAACCCCGGTGTCAGCCCCCGCATGGGGACCCGCGGGGCAGTGTCCCCACCGGCTTGTCGTGGGGGTGCGTGGTGCCCCTGCTGCCCTCCTTCTGCTAGGACAGACCCTCCGTCCCCCGGGACAGACATTCCAGCCACTGGATCAGACCCTCCAAGCCCCAGGGACAGAGCCTCCAACCCCTGGATCGGACCCTCCATCCCTGGGGACAGACCCTCCAACCCCTGGACCAGCCCCTCCACCCCTGGGACTGCCCCCCCCATCACTTTACACTCCCCTTCCCCAGCCTGGGCCCCTCTGTTCACTCACGGTGTAAAAGTTGTCCCACCCGTCCCCACTTTGTGCATCCACATCTGCTCCCGAAGATGCCAACCGGATGCGAGACCCCCCCCCCAACAAAGAAAGCACCAGGGCCTGGTGACTTCGCTCCCCAAGGCTGGGGATGTTTGGTTGGGGTTTTTCCTGGCAGCTGCTGCAAGCTCCTCTCCTTCTCCTCCAACACCGAGTCGTGAGGGGGTCTGGCCAGCTGAACGCTGGGGAGGTGCAGAAACGCTTCTTCGGGAGCTGTTTGCAGCCCGATGCTGCTCCGGCGGGTGGTGATATCCTTCGTGCAGCACAGCTGGGGGCACCGAGAGGGTTCACGCTCACGGATGGGCTGCCCCTCTCTTTTCCCCGTGCCCAGCAAGACGGCTCGTCCTCTGAGATAGCGACGAGCAGAGCGTTTCGCTCGGCAGCGTGAGGGTGCTCGGAGGATGGCAGGCAGGGAGGTGTTTTCCCATCAGCTCCACCAGCCTGAGGACCTGATGCAATAAGTCTCCGGGTGAGTAACCCTAATTTTGGCGAGAGGCTGGGTTAAAGCCAGCGGGGCTGGAGGATTTGGTGGGCAAACACACCCTTCGGAGCTGGTCACCGCAAGGAGGGTGGAGCAGGAGCTGGAGAGGTGAGCTGGGAGCAGAGCGGTGGCAGAAATGTCTCTGAAGGGCTGGGTCCTTTCTGCTGACTCCCCAAGAGCCTGAGCTGCTTTGCAGGAAGGAATTGAGAGGATCCTTGTGAACCTCGAGCCTCAGGTTTGAAGCCTCCTGGAGGTGCGCTTGAACCTTGCTGGAGAAGCTGGAGTCAGAATCGGGCCAGTGCGAGCACAGCTCGGGGACACTCGGTTCTGTTATTGCTCCCACATCTCCAGCATCAGCCTCCTCCTGCCAGCCCGGGTATCGGGAGCTCTCGTGAGACACCTCTGCTTTTCTGAGTGTTGGAAAATGTTTTATTATAGTCCAGAAATCACATCCCATTGTAGCCCATCGGGGGGCAGGGAGCAGAGCGATGGGAGGAGGAAGGCTGGGAACAAAAACTCAGGGCGTGTGGAAAGGATCTGTTTTGATGAAATGAGTTGGTGGAGGATGTTTTCCTGGAGTGACCTCGGGAAAACGCTCCATTTGCTTTAGTTACAGCTGTGTTATAGCCTGGGACACACATTTTTCTCATGATGCACATTTTTTTTTCTCTGCCGTTGCCTCTGGAGCATTCCGATTGGGATAGTGTGGAGGTGAGGCACCTGGTGAGGCTTCCAGGTGTCCCCAAAACTGCACCTACCCGTGGTGTAGGCAGCCCCCAGCACTTGCCTTGGGTAGACAAGTAGTCCTGGAGCTGCTCTCTGAGAACCCGGCACCCCTCGCCGCCCCGGGCAGGGGTTTGCGGGCAGCCCGGCTGTGCCAGCACCGTCGGTGTGTGCCCCGCGGTTCCCAGGACCTGCTGGGTCAGGGTCGTGGTTTGCATCTCTCAAGCAGGTTGCAGACATCGCGCTGTAGCGATGCGAGGGTGGACGGGGTTGTACGGCTGCTGGTATTGTTGGAGATGCCACCTCTGATGCTTCTCCCTCCCCGCTGCCTTTCTGAGCTTGATCTAAGGAGAAGTGAGATCATCTAGAGCCGCATCAGCACGTCCTGCCCTGGGGACATCCTCACCCTGGGGTCTGCGCTGGTGGGCAGTGAGGGACCCTGTGCCGGTTCCTTATGAGCCAGTACAGTTTGTAAAGCCTGGGGACCATAGTGCCCGGCCAGTCTGTGCTGGAGGTGAGGGGCATGGGGTTTCCAGTGTGGGAGAATCCTGTCTGGGTTCCCTGCTGGATTTTCAGCTGCATGCGAAGATGCTCTTTGCCCTGGGGGTGGTCTGTGCTGTGCATCCCCTTACAGTCCTCATCTCCGCTCATCCCCTGTCCATCCTGCTGCCTTGCTCTAAAATGGGGTTACGCAGCTCTGGAGCGGCCACCAGCTACCCCCGGATCTACCAGCCTGCCCGGTTGTATGCTGGAATTGCATCGGCTTTGTTGGTCTTTTAGCAGTCGAAGCGTAGTGTGTGAAGAGTCTGGGAGGAACAACAGCTTCTTTTGCTCCCAGTACACCCAGCAGAAAGAGTTTCCCACTGACTCCAGTGGAAACCTCCGACTGGGGAAAGCTGGCTGGAGTTGCTTGTACCACCATAAATCAGGGCTTGTTCTCCGGGAGCTGTCGGTGTGCCGAGGACGTAATACCCGGCTAATTGATGAAAAAGCAACGCTTGCAGTCTCCCGTCCTGGTTTGGGGTTGCCAGTGCTCATAAGGAGCTCTTTATGTGAGAGCCTTTGCTTGTGTTCAGAGGCAGGGCAGGGGGAAAGGAGAAGAAAAGGTAAATTTTCTGAAATGGTGGAGTGGCCAGGTGTTAAAAATGGTGCTTCTGGCAGGGTGCAAAACCACAAAACAGCGTGAAAAAAAATAATCAAACTCATTCCCTCCCCGCCCCCCAAAATCTTGCAGTTTGTCTTTTAAACCTCTGTAAAATATTTGTTGAGGGACCTGAGTCATCACTTTTTGCTGCTTTGGCTCGGTTTCCTGGTGGCTGGTTTTGCGAGGATACTTGTTTGGATCATAGGAGCAGGGGAAAAAGTAATTCCCAGGAACTAAGGTGAGTTTTGAAGATCATAATAATATTCTTAAAATATCAGGAAAACAAACAAGTATAGTATTCAGAAAGAAGGGCTCCACTTTTTGTCTGCCTGCTGCTTTTGCTGAGGCTTTGGGTCAGATTTTTCTGCCTGTAGCCAGCAGGAAAAAACTTGCATCTAAAATAGCCGCCTTCCCCCCAGCCCTGGATTTTCCGTCATCACATGCTTCCAGAAGCTGAGGATTCAGGAAGAAACATCAGCCGTCGTGAGGCTCATTTTAAAAATGAGATGAGCTGGAAACGCAACTTTTACTGTTGAACAGCAAGTCCAGTGCTGTGCAACCATTTAAACCGAGTTTTATATTCCTTTGAGCGGTATCTAAAGCTGTTGGGAAGGAGTCAGACGTAATTCTCAATGTAAACTGCTGCATTTTTTGGATCGTTGGCATGCAAATCCGTTTCAGGGCAAAGCTTCTCACGTCAAGCGGCAGCATCTCTGCTGCAAATCGGGCCAAAAACACCCAGTTCTTTATGAAAAGCTCGGATCATCACGGTGGGAGTCACCTCTGTGCAGGGTGCAGGTGGGCTCCAGCCCCTGGGGACATCAGCGGTGCTTTCTGTAGTTTGGTGTCAGCATTGCACGTAACTACCTGTTAATTAACGTTTATTTATGTTACCAGGGGAAGGGCTCTGAAGCTCTGGCTGCTGTGGGGATGAAATGGTGCATGGATGGAGGGACCTGCGTGTCCCCCGCTGGGACCGCTGGCAGGGCCTTTCTGGCGGGCACGCTTGTAGTTTTGGCATATGGTTCTGTTAGAAAGCAGTTAAAGATATTTCTCATCACTTGAGTGCTGATTTTTTTCTTCCCCTCTCACGTGTGATATATGGTGTTGGCTAAAAATAGGAATTCAGTTGAAATTCAGAAAGGCAGCATTTTTGTTTTCAGTAACTTAGAAAAGCCTTTAATAAGTTAAACAGCCAGTTTACGCTCAGTGCACTTGGAATGCAGGGGGTTCCCCCTGCACCTGCGAGGGAGCCCGCTGGCTGCGCATCCTTTACAGCCATCCGCGCGGGGCTGCCCTGCTCCTTTACACATCCTAGGGTCTGGCTGTGATTAAGTCAACTTCTTCCTCCAAATCTGCTTTTACTGGTTGTTGAAGCAGATGTATTCCCCCCATCATGAGAGCAGCTTGTGCAGCTGCTCTCGTATTGGGGCAGGAAAGTTTTAATGCAGTTGCTGGCAGTTAAAATCTGCCCAAAATCCTGAGGGAGAGTTGTCGTCCCTCGCTGTGTGTCCTGGTTTGCTTCTCTGTCCCACCCGGAGCACGTGTCTGACACGAGCATCGCTGGGTGGGGAGGTAAGAGATTCGTATTTGGTGTTTGCCTCTTGGACGGAGCCTCCCGCGTGTGCTGCATGTGCCGGGCTGCCCGTGGCACCCGGCCTCCCGATGGCTCGTGGCCACTGGGCAACCGTGTTTTTTGGCATGGTGAAGGGAAGGAAATGGCAGCACGTAAACCTTTTCCTCGGGTCTGCTTTGTAGGGTGGTTGTGTACAGGGTTTGATGCGATTGCCGGGATTCACAGTGACATCACGATGTTTTCTGCCCTAAATCACAGATTTCCCTAAATTGAGCCCCAGAGGCAGCCTGTGGTCAAGTGAAATCGTACAGTCTTCTCAGCACATCTGAGCCAAATACGTATTTGCCAGCGGGGGCTGGAACAGGGTCAGTCTGTGCAGCTCGGCCATCACTGCGTGTCCTTAACAGAGGATGCTGCTGCGCTCTGGTCTTGCCCTGCCCCTTGCTCACCCTTTCTCCATTTCTGAGCAGCAAGTACAGAGCTGCTCCCGCTCCTGAAACGACACGTGGATTTGTGAGCGGGGCATGCAGTGGGTGCAGGGCATGCAGCAACCGTGGGGCATGCAGCAGGCACGGGGCGTGCAAGAAGGCTGAGCTCTGCCTCCTGCAGAAGCACCCAGGGCGCAGTTGCCTGGTAGCAGCCATCAGAGCCCCTCTATTTTCTCTCGGGTTTCGAGGAAATTATTTTTTGTGTGTGGTGTTTTTTGCCACTTTCTGGTCTTCTGAGCGCTCTTCCAAAATGCGCTCAGTCCCTGCAGCTCCTCCAGACCCCTGCCAGCGGTGGTGCTGCCTCCCTCGCACGTCACGCTGGGTGTGGAGCGGCGAGTTTTGCTTTCGCTTGCGAGGCTGGAGCCCTTGGCTTTCCGCCGGGGGAGAACTACGGAAACACCGTTGCTGCTGGGAGCCTGGGGGCCCTGTCCTCTCCAGAGCGCTCGGCTCTCCTGCTCTTTGGGACTTGTGGTTTCTCGCCGGTAAGTGGTTTTAGATACTTTGGGGGCAGTGTGATGACATTTTCAGACTTCATCTGGAGGGGGCTGGAGAACAAAAGCAGTTCCCTTTGCTCCCCCGGTGCAGGGCAGGCTCTGCCATCGCAGCTGCGGGCACACTGGTTGCACGTCGTGGTGTTTGGTTTTGCTTGCACATCCCCGGCTTATGAGATCCCCAGTTTTGGTGTCTCCGTGGGTGTGAGACCCTCTGCGATGATGTGGGTCCCATCCTCAGGTCCCGCAAAGGTGACCGGGCAGCAGCCGTGTCCCTACAGTGGTGAAGGGACCGGGCTCCACCGCAGAGAGATTGTGGCACAGGTCTGGGACTGCTGCAGGGCCTCTCGCCTCTCCTGATGCCCTCGTCCCAGGGACAGCAGCTCCCCTGAGCTACAGGGTGGCTGTGTGGGGCAGAGCAGCCCCAGGGACCTCTGGTGTGCGCTTGGACAGGGGAAGCAGCCGGGCTGGCAGGTTTGGGTGGTGTCACAGGAGGACGCGGGGGGACCCTCAGGGACATCATCAGGGCTGCAGCAGGAGGGGGGATGCAGAGCAGGGTGGGACTGTGTGGAGGAGTCTTGCTCCTGCCCTGCGGGTCCTTCCTCATGAGCTGGTTTCTTTGCTGGTGTCCAGCAGCTGTGGTGACACGCGTGGGGATGGCAGGGACAGCTGGAGGTGGTGGATTTGTGCTTGAGATCTGCGGCAGCTGCCTCATCTCTGGACTGCTTTGGAGTGGCTTTTCAGGTGATGATGTTTTCAAAATGAGATGAGCAGTGGGTAGTGCTGATGAGCTCTGTGCTTAATGGGCAGCACAGGGAGACCCACACTCGCTGATCGGGCAGGGAGGTTGTTACTTCCATCCACCCGGCTTCTTCAGAGCATCTTCCCTGGCTCCAGCTGCTGACAACCCCTCTTCGCAGTCCTAAATCCCCACAGGCAGCAGTCAGCCCTGGGTCAGACCCTCGAGTTGAGGAGGGGGAAGCGGAACAGAGCAGCGAGGGGCTTTGCCCAAGGAAGGGGGCTGTAGAAAGCAGAAAACAGGATGGTCCCCTCCTCCCTGGCTGTGGCGGGAAGGCTGTGCCACAGCCGAGGTTGGGACCACGGTGCCCTTGGCTGCTTCTTCCATCAGGCAGGACTGTGGGACTCACAGTGTGCCAGCCTGGAAACCAGAGCCCAGCCTGGGCATCCCCTTTGCCAGGTCTACCGCAGTTCTCTAGGAATTTTGGAGAATTTGAGCTCAGTCCCAGCCATGCCACCTGTGCTGGGGTGCTCAGAAGCAGTTTTCAGCCCTTCCCTGCCTTGCATGTGGGACAAAGATCCTTTGATGGTAGCGGGTACCCAAGGTACATCCTTGCAGGGAGTTTTCATGTGCGAGCATCCCCTCTCTGCCGCCCCAGCCTGCTCACCCGCAGCAGAGGCATTTGCTGGTGACACCAGCAACTTGGGGCTGTGTACATGACTAATTGCATGTGCATTCGGAAGGTAACGAGGCTGTTATTAAGACCAGATGCAGTCTGGCGAATCCACCGTGTTGCCTAGGCGAGACTGAAAAGCAAACATTTTTGCTTTGCAAAATAATTCTGGAGGAGACTGTATTTGTTGACGGGAGGAAGGAAAGCGGCCGGTGCGGGTTTTGATGGCGTGGGGAGCTGCGTCGGGCATCCATCACAGCACATCCCGGCTTTACCTGGCATCTCCAGCTCTGTGACTGCTGCGTTTCAGCTTTTCTGCTGCTCTATGCAACTGGTTTCTGTGTCCTCCTACTCCTCTTCTTTGCTTCGGTCTTCTGACAACCCATTTTCACCTGCTCTTCATCCTCCCTCAGGTAGCTCTGCTCTCCCGCTGTGCCTTCACTGCCTGTAAGCTCAGATATGTGCTTTGTAGGACCCCAAATTCACCTGTTTGATACTAATTTCTCTCGTTTTCCTCTTCCAGAAAGGAGATTTGCTTCTACAGTTGCAGTGGGCTGTAGTGGGGTAAACTGAGTCACGGGTGACTTTTGTAGGGTATTACAGAAATCACAGGTCATCCCAAAGGAAGGGAGGGACATCCCCAGCACTATTAGCATTAAAAAAGCCCCCAAAAGTTTCACTTAGAGTACAGCTTTATTTTTTTTCCTGTTAACGCTTAAAATGGGGCCTTAGTGTGGCCTGACTGACTGTTTCTTGTGGGGCTTTTCTTCTGTGGAGAGAAGAGGAACCTCCCAGGGCAGAAGTCAGTTTGCAAAACAGGTAACTCCTTCCCTTCCTCCTCCTTCAGATAAGAGAGGGACAAAAGATCCCAGGGCTTCCAGCCAGCCCTTCTGCATGTGCTTTGGGGATCTGCTGTAGAGATTGGGGGGCCCATGAGGTGAGGAGGAGGAGAACATCTGTGTGCATTGCTCTGTGGCTCCCAGATGTTCATCTCAGATATTCTGGGTGGCCCCAGGGCTTGTGTGTGCCCCCCAGGCAGCAAAACCCCTCACCACAGAACATTGTGGACACAGAGTGACTTGGAGGTGACCAAGTCACGGAGGAAAAAGCACTTGAAGGTTACGAAGTGCAAAGATGCATCTGGATCAGGAGATCCTAGAAACTGGAGCCCAGACAGGATTTGGAGACCATGTCCTTCCGCCCTGGTCCTGCTGTTGCGTGACGTCTCTTCAGGCATCTGCTGTGCCTGATGGCAGATGGGACCATGGGGCAATCAGACCTTCGTGCTTGTCCCTGAGACCTCTCGTTGTCAGCCTGGCTGTGTTTTGGCAGGAGCCCAGGTGTCTGTGTGACTGGAACGAAGCCGGCAGCTGGGATTGTGCGTTGGGAGAATGCTTGTCCGCAGATGCCAAGTGAGTCGCAGGACCTTGTTCAGGGCAGCGAATGGAGGGAGGGGAGAACAAAAAAAGGAGGAGAGACTGGAATACAGATGATGACGAGCCGGCTCTTTCAGTGCAAGCGCAATTCCCGCCCTGAATTTAAAGCGTTTGCTGGGGGGTTAAAATGCCCTTGGCTCGCTGAAGCCTGGTGGTGCCTCAAATGCGAAGCCTCTGAGCCATGGGGACCGGTGGCTGCTGCCGAGGCTGGGCCAGGAGGAGAGGTGGCTGCGGCCCCGGGGCCGTTTCCCAGGGCAGGATGGTGTGTGTGGATGGGGGGTGGTGGCACCTGCGGACTTGGCCGTGACCTGTTGGCATCACCACCCTCTGCTCCTGCCACCTGAGCGTTACCCTTTCCATGGGGTTGTTCAAGGAGCCGACCTGGCTGGGAAAATGACTCTTTAATTTAAACTAATTACTTTTTGGTGGAAATCAGGATGCTCATGCTCCTTAGGGTTTTATAACAGGACTTGAGCTGGGGGAAGGAGTAGCCTGCACTGTGATTCGGGAGAGCTGCCCATCTCTTTGGCATCTTTGTCCCTGCTTGGCTGGCTGGACCAGCAGCTCCTTGGTGGAAAAATCATCTTTACTGGGATAGTGGGGAAAGAGGTGACAACATTTTTCCGCTGCCTTTTGCCATCCTGGGGAGGGGCAACCACAGGATCTTGTGCTTGGCACCCATGAGGTGGCATCAAGCTCTGTAGGGTGGCACCTCGGGGAGAGGCCAGAGGTCCCTGATTTTGGGTGCTGGGGTGGGCAGTGTGTCCGTGCAAGGGACACAAGTCCCATCAGGTCCTTGGCCTCAGGTGGCCCTGGCAGGTGCTGGCCGCCTCTCCTCTTCCCCATCGCTGTTCCGACCGTGCGCTCCCCAGGGAGCACGGCAGGCTGAGCGCAGGGGCTGGAGCAGGGGCGATGTGCAGTGCGCCGAGAGGATGTTTTGGTGCCTGCCAGCCCTGGGAAAAAGCTTTTTCCACTGAGTCATTTGCTGTCTCTGCTTTTTGTGAGACGGCGCCGAGATTTGGGGGAAGGGGAGATGGAAAAACCCAGCTCTCCCTGCTCTGGCAGGACCAGGTCCACACCAGCACAGCTTCCCCATGTTTGCTTTTTGGAGGGAAAGGCAGACAGGCAGTAGCATAAATAGAACAGGCCCAGCTATTTTAAGACATCGATTAGATGATCTGTGCGCTAAAGAAAATGGGTGTTTCGGAGCCGTTGCTTCTGCGTGTGTTTCTTCCTGAAGTTGCAGTAGATGGAGGGTTGCCTACATGTGCCGCTGTTTTGGTGTCACGCTGCTGTGAACGGGAGGTGATGGCACGAGAAGGGCTTGGTCTGGGAGGGGAAACTGCAGTCAGGGGAGGGACGTAGGGGCTGTTTTGGTGATGTATGTGTGTGTGCAGCAAAGGATGGGGATTTTCTTCTTCTGGAGATGTTTCTGTGTTCCTGTGGAGCTGACAAGATTGCACTGCTCTTGCCCTGTGCAGTGGGCTGTGATGAATAACTTGTAAATACTGCTGGGGGTTAAAATCAGGCTTGTTTTGGGTGACTTAGTGCCAAGCAGAGATATTGACAGGTAGGAGTAGAGGGCTCAACACCTTGGAAGTGGGAGCTGTTTTCTGCTCAGTATTCATTGCAGGTGAGGCCGAGCGCTCAGGGCAGCCGGCAGTGAGCCCAGAGCTCCCTCTGCCACAGCCGTGCTGGGGTCACCTCATCCCTGTCCCGCATCCCTGTCCCCCATCCCAGCGTGGAGCCAGAGCAGCAGCCCAACTCCTGGCAGCGCCGCTGTTTGTAAATACTCATGACCAGGCAAAACAAACAAATCATATTAATTGGGGTTTCAATGGCACACAGCAGCAGATGGATTATCAAGGTGGAGGCAGGTGATGTTTGGAGTTTTCAGATAAAGTGGACGAGCCAGGAGCCACTCTGAAAAAAGAGGGCAACAGGTATTGAAGGAGCTGGTGAAACGAGCTGTCTCTCCTCTAGCAACCCCAGCTGCAAAGGTTTATTAGTATAAATTAATCTTTTTTCTTCTTTTTTTTTTTTCTTTTCTCTTTGTTGAACACTTCTGGTGCTTTTTGCTGAGTGCATCACAACTGTGCATCAGAAGGCAAAACTGTTGTGTGGGATGGGGTTTTGCTCTACTAATGGTGTAAAACACATTTGTCTCTGCAAAACGCCTTTGGTAGCAAACTTTTGGTAAACTTTTCTTATGGCAAAGGGGCTTTTTTTATCAGGGCACTGTAAATCATCCTGTGCAGCAGGTCATGCGCTGTTTGTCACATTTGCCTTGCCCTTTCGTGAATCAACTGCTGCCACTTTTTAATTGCTGCCAGAGCCACTGCTTTCTGCTGGCCTGGTGAGCTGGGTGCAGATAGGGCTGAACCAGGGCTGGACCTGCCCTCCGCTCATCCTCATGGTCTCACCCCTTTTCTTATGATGATTTGGGGGGCAGAGCTCAAGTTTGGCCCTCACAGCTCAGGTTCATGGTCCATGGCTTGGGACCAGCCAGATGATGACCAGTTTTCCTGCTGAAAAATGGTGTGGAAGTGAAGTTCCTCCCCACAAAATAACCCCAGCATGCTGGGAGAAGAGGTTGGGACCCCCCACTCCCTCAAGGGGGTGAGCAGAAAACGTTACCTTGCTTTGATAATCTGTTATTTATGGAGAAAAGCCAAGGCAGGTTGTAGATGCTCTGCTGGGCTCCCACTCGGGACATCTGCCTGGTGTGGTGGCCACATGGGGATGGTGACGGGGCAGAGCGGACGCTTTGGAGCCAGGAAAGCCTCATAGCTTATTGAGTGTAACTTACAGCACGAAGCTCTGGATGTGGCCCCTCTGCCTGTGCCCGACGCACTGATGCCAACAAAGCGTTTTCTGCCTTTCTGCTCGCACTGAGGTTTCTCTGTGTCCTTGTGTCCCGTAGACTGCCTGGAGCTGCAGCCGCTGGAGTCCATGGCGTACACCGTGACTCCCACACCGGCGGGGCCCGTCGGCTCCCAGTACTGTGTCTGCAAAGTCGAGCTGTCCATCTGCGGCCAAAACCTTCTGGACAGGGATGTCACTTCCAAATCTGACCCCTTCTGCGTCCTCTTCATGGAAGTCAATGGGAAGTGGGTGGAGGTAAGTCCTGAAGTTCTGTGTGTTTCCTCCTCCTGTGGTTTGCCTGTGCTTGTGTCTTCTCCCTCTTTGCTCGACTACAAGGATGGTGCTCATTCCTCCCCAAGCAGAGGCAGAAGCTCTTCTGGTCCTCCTGAGGCTGGTGCTGGTGTGTTAATTATTCTGTGTTTTGCAACTGGTCCTTTTGCTGTCTGTACTTTCAGCTTTGTGCTGGGGGTTCAATTGAACTGCAGATCTCAAAATTCCAACCTCTGGCAAGGCACGTGGCAGCTGTGAAAGGATCTTGTCACCTTCGGAGTGGTCCCAGACCCTTCTCAGTCTGCTGTAGGCTGCGGATACTTCAGGTTTGGGTGCCTGAAGTGCTGATCCCACGTGACAGATGTTGTGAGGTCCTGCTTGTGACGTTCAAGCTGGTTGCATAGGAAGCTGGTCTTTGGGTTTTGCTTGAAGAGCAGCTCTTTCTGGGGCCAGGAGTGTGCTGGATGAGGGCCTGGCAGGTCAGTCCAGTGGAAAAACACTGTCCAGGGCAGTTTGTGCTCTGAACATCTGTGGCCTCCTTCAAGAAGGGGGCTTGGAAGAAAGACGGAGAGAGACATTTTAACAAGGGCTCTAGTGAGAGAACAAGGGGCAGTGGTTTTAAACCAGAAGAGGATAGGTTTAGGTTTGGACATAAGGAACGTTTTACAATTAAGGTGGTGGGACACTGGAACAGGTTGCCCAGAGAAGCTGTGGATGCCCCATCATTGGAAGCTCAGCTTGGATGAGGCTTTGAGCAACCTGACCTAGTGACAGATGTCCCTGCCCAGGGCAGGGGGCTGGACTGGGTGATCTTCAAAGGTCCCTTCCAACCCAAACCAGTCTGTGATCCTCTGACTGTCCTTGCCAGCTTTGGTTGTCTCTGCTGTGCCAGGCCATCCCACTCAGCAGAGGCTGTGGGCAGAGCAGCACCTGACACGCTGCTGCGGTTTGGGAGGCCATATTTTTATTTTCCTTGTATGTGCTAAAGAACTGAGAGCTGCATGCATTTCCTCAGCCTCCCTACCCGCTCCCGCACAAGCTTACTCCAGGGCAAGACCCGGCTGATAAAGGGCTCTTTAAGGACAGTAGGACATCCCATGGCTGTGTCGTCCCTGGCGGTGGGTGAACACAGACAGATCTGTCCTCTCCGAGATGCAGACAGCATACCAGGAGCCCTCGTGTGTTGTTCCCAGCCCTGTGCTTCAGCGGGACGAGGCTGCTGCCAACCAGGCTAACGGAGCGCGAAGGAATTGACCCTCAGCAGCTGTCTGAATTATTTCGTAGCATAACTAAAACCTTGGCTTGATCCCAAAAGCTTGCTTCCCAGCACTCCCACCAGCTGGACGTGCATTCTTTTGAAAATGCCCCTCCTGCAGGGAAGGGTCACAGAGGTAAGCCGTGTCAGGGACTGGGAGTGTGCACGCTGCCGGCACCGCGGTTCATCCAGAGGTGCCCAGATTATCTTTGAGTAGCATGACCTCGGTCAACACCAGCAGCGCTGCTGCAGCAGCAGGAGGTCTCACTTGGGTGGGTCTCCCAGGCAGATGCACATCTCAGGCTGGGTTTGCAGTTGGGATGTGCACAAAGGGGACCAGCAACTCCTAATAACTGTTTTCTTGGTGCTTTCTTGACTGTTCAGCATCTCACGTGGAGAAGCTATAGTTGTTGTCTCCTTCTCTGAGTTGGGCAAGGTGCTGTCTGTGATAAAATTGGTGTCATGAATCCAAACTCCAGAGTCTGTGCAAGAGCATTTAGCTCTGTGACTAAGAAAAACCTTACGGATACAGTGGGAAAGACTCTGGGCTAAAATGCCTGGAGAAAGAAATTGGGATTTCGTTTTATAACTGCAGTTGTAGATAGTGCAAAACCTCTTTTTGGTTGGCCTGGAGGGAGCAGGTAAGCAGAGCATAGGGGTGTGATGGATCAATACAAGCACTGTTGTTGGATGCAGCACAAAATGAGAAGCTGAAGGGCATTAAGTCACGTAAGCCAAACAAAAATCTTTCCAATTCCTAGGATATCAGGGTCTCGTTTTTCAGATACTTGGACTGGCTGGGCAGCCTTGAGTGCTTGGCTGAGGAGCTGGTGAATCAATGGGCATCACCTAAGGTGTCCTGCAGCTGATCTCACTGTCAGCAGGTCGGGTGTAGGGCAAACCTCACCTTACCATGGTCTGCAATTAACTTTGCTCAGCAGGCTGGATGAGACTAATGAGCTTTCTCGCCTTGATAGGTGTCATCTCTTTGACCTGGTTGTACTTTTCAGGAATTTCTCTTGCTGTCAGTAGTGTCTCAGTCCAGCAGTTTTGATTCCAAAGCATCTTTTCCAATACAAATGAGTGGTCTGTGTTCTTTTTATTCTTTTCCCCTGCTATTTTTAGCTTCTTTTTAATTGGCAAGATGTAAGATAGGCACTGGACGTCAGCCTTGAATGGCGGATTGCTCGGCGCTCCGCTGCTGTGGTTTCAGTGGAGGTGAATGTGTTGCATGGTGAGCCTGCTCCATGCCACCAAGCTGGCCTGGGGGCAAAGCCGGGACTGAGAGAGATCCTCCCGCACCCTCATGTGGCAGTGAGTGCGTGGGTTTGGGCTGTGTCTGGTTCCAGGGAGGACCAGGAGAGGTGGGCTCGCCCGCGAGAGCCTCATCGTATGTGGCACTTGGTGGAACCCTTGGCAGCTCGTGCCACTGTGGTTCAGAGCTTCCCCAGGGGTTCCTGCATTGTCCTGCGTGGATTTTGGCTGTGCAGACATGCCCCTTGGCCTAAGATGAACCTCTTTTCCGTCCGAAAGTGGTGGCCTGAATAGCATAGCTGAAATGTAGGGGATGGATGGGGACAGCAGCAGCTCAGAGGCATACCACCACGCTGCCCCTGCGTCCTTTGCACCGGGTCAGAAGCATGTCCCCGCTGTTAGACCTGGTTTAGGAGGTGGGTCTCCTTCTCCAGGACCAGTCCCAGTTGTGGTGGTGCTGGTGTCTGAGCTGGGCAGTGGGACCGAGGCACCAGCTGATGCCAACAGAAAGGTTTCTGCTTGCTGTTCTTTCTAGCTGTCGCATTTGTTCCCAAACACAATTATTTTGTCTTGCTGAGCTTAATAGGAATTAAAAAAATCTTTGTGAATCAGCCTTGGAGGGGGTGGGGGAGGAAAGGAGGACAATAAACCACAGGCCAAGAAGTGACATGAAGATGGGTGATGTTTAAATGTTCTGTCCGATGACATCATCTCGCAGGAGCCATGAAAGACCCGGCCTGTGATGCTGGGAGTGGGGACACATGACTCAGCCGTGCCGCTGCCTTTGTGCCGCTCTGAGTCACCCACCTGGCCCTGCGCCTTCAGCACCAGCTTTCCTTGGTGCTTGGGACAGCATCTCCCAGTGCTGGAGCATCAAATGTCCCCACGTGCTGGGGATGCTTGAAGGTCTCTAGCCAACCTCCCTTCAGATGCTGGGGGACTTTCTGATGGCATTCACTGAACACAAGGGCTGCCGTTGGAGGTCGTTTCCCAGTTTCATGCTTGATTTGTGGAGTCAAGACTCTGATCTAAACAGAAATATTTTATTAGGCTGCTTGCCTCTTAAAAAGCCTTGCGCTCTTCTGCTCTTAGGTGGCAAAGCCACCTCTGCTCTTTACAGGGCGTGCAGATGGGGGAGCCTTGGGGGCGAAGGGGAAGGCGGGAGCTGATGGCACATGGAGGTGGTGTGGAGAGGCCTCATACGCGATGGTCGCTGGCAAGGTGACCAGTGTTGCATTAAACCAAAGACCAAACCATGCAGCTGGGGCTCGTGATTTTGTTGTTCTTCACACTGGCAACAGGAAGGGTATTAAATGCTCGGTTTAATGTGGGTGTTGAAGGAAGCCCCGTTGCTGGGAGGCTCAGCTCAAGACACATTGGGTATCTCTTCTCCTTCCTTGGGCTGCCCCTTCCAGGGCAAAGCTGGAGATGGAACCTCAAGTTATCTCCTTTTAACTGGCACCTGGGAGTGAGAGGACTGGTTTCCTTTGGTCCCCGGTTTCCCAGTAGTTCAGAGAATGTGGAAGGAGCTAAAATCCATCTCTGTTGCCTATGCAGTCTCCTAGGCTCGAAAGGGGATTTGTCTGTGTTGTGCTACTGAAATAAGGTAGAGCTGGTGGATGCCCACTGCTCCTGGTCCACCGCATCTCTGAGCAGGTGTTTGGGCTCCTTCTGTATGGGATGGCAGCAGGGAAGGAATGATCTATGTGAAGCTGCGTGGCCCTGGCCAGCTTACAGCCCTCTGGTGTTGATGTGTTTGATTCTCTGGAGTGCAGCAGGTGGCTATTCTGGGAACACAGCATTTACTTTACTTGCTTCTTGGCACTTAATATAGACTAAGTGACCAATTTCAAAAAACGCTGTGATAGTTGGTATATATAGCAAACTCACCACATTTCCACTCAGTCCCTCCAAAACCTGCCTCCTGTGCTGAATGGGTTTCTTTGGGACTAAGGTATGCATTTATTTTTCTTTTTTTTCTTTTTTTGGGTGGCTTTTTTTGTGCTCTGCTGTACTTATTTCTGAGTCCACAGCTCTGGCAGACATCCCAGTGTCCCACAGCCTGATGCTACCCTGGGATGCTCAGCCCTGCCTGGGACGGGGTGTCCCAGCTACAAGATGAGGCAGGCAGCTGGCTGGAGGCTCCTTGCTGTCCCACAGGCGGGTGGGACGGTCTGTCCAGACACCAGGAGCAGCAACTTTTGATAAAATCATGCTGGTGAATGCTTGCGTTTCTTTCTTTTTTAACTGTCACTGTTACCTTACCCCAGGATAACTGGGCGATGTGGCAAAAGGCTGGCACTGCCAGCCCCTCTACCAGCTCAGGTGGGCACGTGGCTGTTCCAGCTCAGGTACTCGGAGCTGTCAGTGCTTCTCATGGGGCTGCCTGGGCAGGACACCCTTTGCCAAACTGGCTGCCACCTCTTCACGCTATCAATCCGCTGTCAATAGCTGCTCTCCTGACAAAGTTCCTTTTGGTTTGGTTGCTGGAGGGTTTTCCCCCAGGCTGCAGGTGTTTCTTGTTTCTTGTTCAGCACTTGGGCTGTGCTGCCACGAGGAAGAAATTTTGTACACTGAGGGTGGTGAGACACTGGCCCAGGTTGCCCAGAGAGGTGGTGGATGCCCCATCCCTGGAGACATCCCAGGCCAGGCTGGACGGGGCTCTGAGCACCCTGATCTGGTGAAGATGTCCCTGCTCATGGCAGGGGTGGCACTGGATGGGCTTTGAAGGTCCCTTCCAACCCAAACTGTTCTGTGATTCAGTGATTCTATGTTGTGTGTTGGGTTCCAACCCGTGAGGTTCCCACCTTTCCTGGTGCCTCTTGGGATGGATGGTGTCCTGGTGGGGGTGATGGGTCCTGACATTAGAGACCAGACCTTCCTTAGCCGTTGACTTCCAGAAGCAAATACATCAGCTTTTTTTTGGCCTTGTTTTCCCATTTTCTGCCACTTTAACTAAAATTGTGGCTTGCTGTCTCTGTGTGAGCCTGCACCAGGAGCCCGGCTGGTGCTGCTGTCCTCCCAGCCCTCCTGTGGTCTGAGTGATGGCCTCTGGGGCCAAAGTTCCATTACTGGGGGGCAGCGTCCCAGGATCTCCAGCACGGCTGTCCCCGGGATTTTTTTTTTTGAATCACACAAGACTTTCTGTCCGCCTGTGCCATTCTGCGTTGTAAACCCACACTTCCCCCGGCTGCCTGCCAAGTTTCCTCTGCTCTTATCGCTGCTCTTGGCTGCGGGATGCTGCAGACCGGCGGGTTCCCCACGCGCCTTCCAGTTTCCATCATCCTCTGTGCGCTTGCCCTTCCAAGCCGTCAGAGATATCATTTCTTCCAGCCTGCTCACAAGAGCTCAGAATGACGAAGCCTATTGAAGTCTTGTCTTCCGAGTCCTTCCATCCTCTTGTTTCTCCTGACGCCTGATGAAATCTGTGAAAGATGGCCTGCGGTGACTTTTTTTTTTTCCATGAAAGGCCAAGAAAGAAGAAACCACATGAATGTTTTGGTTTGAGATCTAGAGGGAAATGCCAGAGGGTTGCTGTTCTGGCTTGTGACACTTTTTCTTGCTGTGTTTGTCCTTGCTGTTAGCGACACAGCCTGAAAGAAACAGGTTGGGCATTCCAGCTGTGCATGTCTGGTTGAGGACTGGGGGTGTGTGAGAGCCATCAGGTCCTGGGAGAACACAGCCTGGAAGCCAGAAAAGACTCTGGCTTCGGTGAGCCTTGAGTCCACACCAAGCCTTGCCTGGGTGGGCGCTGCTGTCCTGGCTGTTTGCTGGGGTGGGCTTGTACAGCCCCATACACCCCGTCCATGGGGATGCAGCTCTCTGCATGAAGTGCTGTTAGGTGGATCCATTTAGATGGATCCCACCTTGTGTATGCTGGGTATTACAGCCTGCATTTAGGGAAAGCTCTGCTGAACGCCTGGTGCGCTCACGCTCTGGTCACTGCAGGATTCCTGGGTGGCTCTGGCTGAAGTCAGAGAGACATGGCAGTGACAGAGATGCAAAATGCACATGCCTAAAGACCTCTTTTATTTTTTTCTTTGCAGCTTGACAGGACAGAGACAGCCGTGAACAACCTCAACCCAGCTTTTGCCAAGAAGTTCATCATCGACTACCACTTTGAAGAAGTGCAGAAGCTCAAGTTTGCCCTGTTTGACCAGGACAAGTCGAGCATGCAGCTGTATGAGCATGACTTCTTGGGTGAATTCTCCTGCACGCTGGGCATGGTGAGTCCCCGAGGTCCCTGCAGCTCGCTCTTCTCCAGCAAAGGGACCCCAAATCACATCAGCCACAGGGACGTGCTGGGATTAGAGCTGCTACTCTTATCTCTACTGTGGAGTTTGCTGGGTCCTTCCTGGCAATGCTAATTTAATTTGCTTGTCACGCTTCAACTGTTGAGGTTGAACTGTTCCACATTAGGGCTGTTGGCTACTTGACCAAGTCTGAGCTAGTCATAGTGTGGACTTCTGCTCGTGCCTGCAGAGAGACATCGACGGGAAGCTTTTGGAGATATTTGTATCTCGCTGTGGCTTATAGTAAGAGCCATGACGCCCAGCTTGTATTTAGACTTGGGAAACACCCAGATGTTTAAAGTTAGGATGCATTGCAGGTTGCAGTCTACCTTTCTGTCTCTGTTGGGGGGGTATTTTTTTGGTTTTGTGTTTTGTTTCGTTTGCAAAGCTTTGTCAATTGCCATTGTGTAGCAAATCATCTCTCCTACTTCAGTGTGTTGGTGCAGGAATGTGTCTTCTGCTCTTCCTGTGGAAAAGTTTTCAGGACACAATGCGATTTGTAAGCCTTTGGAAGGACTTTGCATTCATGAGCCCAGACCCTGTTAGAAGTTGGCAGCTACCTTCTCCAAAAGTCTTTGTCCTCTGAGCTTGCTCTGACTCAGAGGCAGGGAACGAGAGGGATTTTTTCCGTTCTTTTGCAGCATCCAGCAGCTCGGGGCTGCTGTGGTACCTGGCACAAGGGCAGGGGCTGGCAGAAACCATGTCTGTTGGGCTCAGTGCTGGGAAACAGGAGGAAGGAGACAGTGTAGGAGGTGGGTCGGGATGGAGAGCCAGCCCAAGGTGTTCAGGGAGGCTCATGGATGTGGTTGCTTTGTTGCACAGACTGCAATATGGCATCGCACATGGCAAGGGGGCCTGAGTGACCTTACCATTGCCAACTCAAGAGCTTGATGTGTTAGAAGAGCACTGACATTTATAGAGTTTGACATTTAACATCTGGGTTTTTGGAAGTTCTCTGTGATGACCTAATTCAGCTCCTGCAGAGGTTAAGAGATGGTGCAGGCAATAGCCCAAGCAGGTGTTCAGTGATTTAGACCAAACCCATCCTTTACCATTGGTTCTCCTGTTGCTGAAATGCAGCCACCCCTGCTGTGGGACGGTTCAGCAATGCTCACTGTGAAGGTCACGGTCTTGATGGAAGCTGCAAGCAGAGAATTTATGGACATAAGGAAACAGCTGAAGCTTTGCTGTTCCCAAACGTGGCTCTGCAGAAGTCCAGGGTGCTGCAGGCTTATGCTGGAGAGGAACATTATCTGTGTGCCTGAGGAGAAAGATGGACCCTCCAGCTTGTTGGGGCTCTTCTGGGAGACCTGGCCTTTGCACAGGCCATCCTGGGGCTGTGGTGATGGTGCGGATGAGCAGCTGTTGGCAGGTCTCATGTCCAGAGTGCTGGCTCAGAACAGTTGATGGTTTAGCCATGGTGGCTCATGGGCATGGCATAACTGTCTACCGTGTCTTTAGGCACAGCTGGTGGGCTTAGTCTGCTAGAAACTCTGAACTTCTGTAATCTCATGCAAGTATTTACACTTTGCAGAAGAGAACTTGGCTAATGTGTGTGCCCAGTTTTTGATGAGTTTTTGCAGTGCTTCCCATGTGAGCTGATTGGAGACCTTTAGTCCACAATAAGACACCAACTTGGCATGGAAAGGTCTTCTCATTTTCCTTTTTTGTGAAATTCTCTGTTATCCTCCTCTCCCTTGGCCGGCACAGGCTTGCAGCACAGTCCGTGAGGAAGGGGGTGAGACAGGGCGAACGGGGGCTTGTGGGTTCAGCCACCCTGCTGTGGGTTTTCTGATGGCTGAATTTTGTCTGGTGAGACGTTTGCATAAGCCTGCCCAGTTCTGAGGCATGGGTAACGTTTAGAAAGGAAGGAGAGCAGCTGTGGGCAGCAATAATCACACAGTGAGCATCTGACTTTTCAATTTTGAGTTTGCATCGGAGCCCTGTCGGATTAGCCAGATCATTTTATTGCAGCTAATTAGGTCTGTGGTAAGATTTAAAAGGATGGTTGGATCATTCACAGGCCTGTAATGACTTCTGTGGCCAAAAGAAATGTAACAGGGATCAAATTGCAGGCTGGAGGGTGTCGTGGTTTCTGCTAGCCAGGGTTGCGAGGAGATTTCACCTCCCTGTACACGGCGTGGCACAAACATCTGGTTACACTGGCTGGTGTTTCCCGTGTGCTTACGGATCAACAGCTCCAGGACATGGCTGGCTGGCCACAATGGGAAAGGAGTTTTGCCTTGAAACTGCAAGAATCATAGAATGTTTTGGGTTGGAAGGGACCTTCAAAGCTCATCCAGTCCCACCCCTGCCATGAGCAGGGACATCTTCACCAGATCAGGTTGCTCAGAGCCCCGTCCAGCCTGGCCTGGGATGTCTCCAGGGATGGGGCATCCACCACCTCTCTGGGCAACCTGGGCCAGTGTCTCACCACCCTCAAATTTCTTCCTCATGTCTGATCTGAATCTCCCCTCCTTTAGTTTAAAACCATCACCCCTGATCCTATCACAACAGGCCCTGCTAAAAGGTTTCTCCCCATCTGTCTTATAAGCTCCTTCTAAATATTGAAAAGCCACAATAAAGTCTCCCTGGAGAGAGGAGAACATTTCTGGGGAGCAATGGGAGGAATCCAAGCATCGCTGGGTCACTTGGATGACAGGAGCTACCAGCCATTTCATGACATGTTTTTTTAAAAATTATTATTATTATTTTCTGACCGTGTATGTAGGACCAAAGGTCCAGGGAGAAAGATGGATGGTACTGCACTTTTTAAACTGCAACCCCTAGATCTTGAAGGGGTCCCCACTAGGTATGGAGCAGAGCACAGCTACTTCCAGCAGGTTGCTGGATCCCCATGCAGGCTCTGCGCCTCGTGGGGAAACTGATGGGATCCCTGGGTCTGAATGTGACCGCAACTCAGTAAGCAAGCAAAATATCTCAGGGGGTTTAATTCAGCTGCTCTGCGCTGTTCAGCTGCTTCCCTGCACCCCAGCGGCTCGGGTGGTGGTGATGATATTCACAGTATCATGGTCATCCCTGAGTGTGATGTCTTTCTTCTGCTGTTGTGAATGTTTAATCTGAATTAACTAACATGAGCAATGATCATTTGCTTATGAGTCTGCTTTTGATCACTTGTACAATGACGACTTTATTTTCTTTGGCTTCTCTAGATCGTCTCCAGCAAGAAAATAACAAGGACTCTCCTTTTGGGAAATGGCAAGCCGGCAGGGAAAGGGATGATTACGGTATAGTTACTCCTTTACGTTACCTCTACTGTGTGTGTAAAGGCGGATAACAATCTGGGGGCGATGCAGGACACTCACCTGCCATCCAGGAGGCTGGGGTTTAGCTCATGGTCATTTTTGCCTTTACTTCCCATTTTCCTGCCCACTTGGGTCTGTTTGCAGGATGATTTATATGGGGCAGGGACCATCTTGCCCAATGTCTGCCTGGTGCCCAGCGCTGTGAGTCTTCAACCTCTGCTTTGGTCTCTCAAGTAAGAAAAATCTCAATCTGGAGAAGTACAAAGTAAATCTGTGCTGCTGCTGTTTGTTATCTTGTACAACATGCCTGCTCAGCCCTCCCTGGAGCAGCGGGAGGTAAAAGGGCTGATTCCTTTGCCAGGGATGGGTGGTTTTGTTTGTAGGCAGAGGATGGGAGCTGTGCCGTAGCAACAACTCTCATAGCAACAGCCGCTGCTCCCAATGCAGACCCCTTTGGGCAGTGGCCTTCCTGCTGTGGATCTCTTTAGTGATGGGTTTTTTTGAAAAGAAAAGACTAAATTTAGGTGCATTTCCCTCCTGCCACATCTCACATCCTTTTTGGATCTCTTCTGTGTGATGGATTTTGTAAGACATGCAGCTGGGCAGGAAAGGTGTGGAAGAAAAGGCCAGCAAGGAGTTAAACTTCCATCAGGTTTAAAAGCACTGGAAGGGTTTAAAAGCCCAGGACCTGATTGCTGCAAGGCCCTCTCCATCGCTGTTTGCTCTAGAGGCCGGGAAGATGCTGCCAGCTTTTCCTCTCCTAATTGCTGCAGTTAGTCTTTAAACGAAAGAAGAAAAGCCGCAGTGAAGTTCACAAGCCGTACCTGATGCCGTGTGCTGTCCCTGAGGGGCAGGTTCTCAATATCCCATCCAGCACTTGAATGGGAAGAGCTGGACCAGATGAAAAGCTTCTAGTCAAGTTCAAAGGTTACACGCTTTAAAAAAAACAAAGTCCTAATCTGCCACTAACGTGTCATTAAAAATCAAAGGATCTGAGATATCTACTTCATTATGTACCATTGATGCAATTTTTTGATCTGTTTTATTTTTGCCCTGGCTTGGTGATGACAGCATGGTCACGTGTGGTGCCACCTTTCCTCTCTGCTTGGCATGGCGGTGGAGCACAGGCTGTGCACACCAGCCAAAGAGCAGGCTTCTGCTTTGGACTCATAAAATACGGAGTTTGGACCTAAACCTTGCCTCACTCTCCTTTAGTTTTGCCCAGGTACCCTTTTTCTTAACTGGGATGCCGGTAGGATGAACGCAACAGAAGAACCTTGGCTGGCTGGATGAGATCGTGTGTGGGCCCCTAGGTTTGAAGAGATGAGGAAAATCCCAAAGCGAGCCACTGTGTTTGCAGAAATCAGTCCTGAGAACTTGCCCCATGCATTTGCCAGGCACAGCGGTGGGGCTGTGGTTGTTGTCCATGCTGGCCAAGAGAAGATGCCACCAGCATCCTGCAGCACTGTGGCACGAGGGTGTACCTGGTTTGTCTGCACGGTTTGGCTTTTACGTAGTCCCTAGTGAGCCGTAAAGTGCTGGACACCAACTGGACTGCTTGTGTGGGGATCAGCAAAGAGCAAATTTAATCCGCTTCCCTACAGTGCTCTTCCTCACGCCGGCTTTGTTGACCACGTATGCATACCGAGGACTAGGTGGGAAAGAAAACCGATGCTGTGGCTTTACAACAGGGAACTTCTGACTTCACGGCTTTACAGGGCAGAGAGGAAGATTTGGTCTTGCATGAGGTGAACACGTCCTCTGTGCACAAAAGAGTGATGCCCTCCATGGAAAGGCTGGGAAGTTGTTGGGAGCTGCAGCTTGTCCCCTTGCCCAGCTGCCCAGGTCGATTCAAAGCTGCATCCTTGCCTCGTCATCTCTGCAAACTCCCTGCTCGCCTAAGTGCCAATAACCCTCTGATTGCTTGTTCTGCAGAAAATTGTTCTTGATTTCTGCAAGTTTTTCTAAAAGCCTTGCTGTAATTAGGCTGTGTATCTCCAGTGAAGGACGGCGCCTCGTGAGAGCCAGCAAACGGCCGTGCTTGGGAGCACCGTGCGGGAGGAAAATGTCCTCGCCGTGCTCCCGGCCGTGCCGGTGCCGGCTCTGCCCGGGGAGATGCTGCGGCCGGGGATGCTGGGGACGGCTCAGCCCACACCAGGAGCGGAGGAGGGAGAGGTGGGGAGCAGATGCTTGGGCAGGACACAGCCTTGAGGAAAAAAAGACAAGTGATTCAGAAAAAGGCTGGTAACAGAAGTGAATAAATGTGGTGTGTTTTTTTGTTATAAACGTTCCCTTTCTTAAAATACCAAGAGACTCATTAGACCACGTTCCAGACAAAACCGGCCCACTGGTGGTTGGCAGCCGAAGCCCTTCTGGAGCGTATGTGAATAAAGTCTCTTAAACTGAAGTAGCTGGGGCTGCGCTCCTGCCTGCTGTAGCTCCTCAGGAACAACAGTGGAGTTTTCACCGTTGGATCTTTCTTGTCGCGTGATCGTGCAGAAACATGGCTCAAGTCCTTGGTGCTGCCAGCATCTTCTCCAAGGGATAGGGCAGCTGCTTTTTGCTGTGCCCAGCCTGGGACATGATGGACGAGGTAGCACGTCTTGCTGACACGGGTTTTTGTGGCTCCTGCTTCCTCTTGGCTCGGTCCTTGGAGGCTTTTCCAGGTCCTGCACAAGCCTGGGTACAGAAAAGCCATGTGAGACCCGAGAAAGGGGATGAGTCTGTTACCAGAAGCATCATTTTAGACCTGATTATATGGAAGAAGGAGGCTGCTTGCAGTGTCCTGGCAGCTCATTCTCCCCTTAGGCTCTCTGCTGAAGAGGTTTAATCGTACCTGTTGACTCCCAGCCCTGCAAATGAATGTGTTTCATGTGTACCCAGCCCCAGCAATGAGGCTGTGGAGGTCAGTGGGTGCCCTGGTGGCTCTGGCTGAAGCACCAGCATTGCAGCTGGTACCCTCTTAAAAAAATTGTGTCCTGTTTTGTTTTCAAACCAGTATGTTGCTGCCTCAGCACAGGGTAAACAGCAACGCCCACCCAGAGGAAATTTGGGCTTTTTGTCCATCCTTCTCCATTCCATGGAGGAGCTGGGAAGTAGGCTTTGTTCCCAAATTGATCTGCGAAAGTAAAATTAGTTTAACTCCTCAATAGTGAGATATCGTGTGCATTAGATCATCTCATCTCTTAGCTGGGAAATGGGTTTTGCAGGAGTTGTGCAGGTGTCTTCAGAGTGTGCAGCCACAGGGTCTGGGTTTCTCCTCTGGCTTGGTGTTCACTTTCTTTTCATGCTGGAAATAAACTCAACCCTCCCTTCTCTTTCAGATAGCTGCCCAAGAGCTCTCGGATAACAGGGTGATTACTCTGAGCATGGCTGGCAGAAAACTGGATAAAAAGGTGAGTGTCCTTGTGTCTGGGGATGCAGTATTAAACTTCGGTCCTCCATAGGCCAGGGGATCCAAAGAAATCTCTGCTTTTGGCAGAAAATAGTCCTGCTGGAGAAAGCATTAGGGTGAGACTGGAGCAAATCAAGTCCTTGCAGTGCCGCTGACTGCTGGGTGCGCCTGTGCCTCAGTTTCCCTGTCATCACGTGCATTGAGATGGAAAGATCCCACGTGGCACAGGATCTGTGTGCTAGCATGTCTTACAGACAGCAGTTCACTGCTTCAGCGGCTGTCGTTTGGAAATGTCTCTTGAGGGAGCTGGCAGTTTTGATGCCCCTTGAACCCATATCTCAGAAGTGCTGAGAGCTCCTGGCTTGTCACCTTCAGCCCCTCTGCAGATGGAGTGGACATCTGCTTGTACAACAAATGGTAGGGCCCGTCTTTTCTGAGGAAGAAGTGTTGACCTCGCGGAGGCAGATAATGCATGAGTTTTGCCTTGGATATGATCTGTAGGAAACCATGAACCTTTCTGAACAAAGCCGTCTGACCTTATTTACCAGGCAACCTGAGATATTCCTCTTAAACCAGTGCTGTTGCTAAGCGATCGACGGGAATATTACTTTTTCCTTCTTCCTAGTCTTCCTGGAGCTTGTGTTATTGGCAGGATGGCCCTCAGTTTTCAAACCAGGGTAAAACAAGGATCCAGGCAGAAAGGTATTTGCTGGGGCAGAAGACGGGGTTTGTCCAGTCCCGTTGTCCAAACTAGGTGGTCTGTCCAAGTGTTTTTCCCACCTGCTGGGAACGGCTGTCTTCTCATCCTCCTGCTTACCCTGCCTACTGCAAGGAGCCAAATGCCCTGTTAAGAAAACTTCAAATAACTCAATTTCCTAAGTGGGCTAGATGTCCTTGAGCTGGTGGCTTCCTCTGAGACGTGGCTGATGGTCAGCCCCCTGCATGTCAATGAAGACATCCCTAATGCAACAGTTTTCTCCCAGCACTCCAAGAAAAAGCCTCTGCTCCCTTGCAAAGCAAAGGATGGGATTTCGCAGCAGGTTTGGTGCCCTTCCTTCGTGCTCAGGGTCCCTTTGCAGCTGTGGCCATCATAAAAAGCAAGGCCAAGGACCTGGGTCCTCCCTGCAGTGCTTGTGCTTCAGTGTCACTACCTTGCTTTAAATGCCGAAGCTGCACAGCGGTAGCACGTCAGCAGCAGAACCAGCCTGAGGCTCTTGTACCTTGTGTCAGATCAGCTCTTGAGAGAGCTGTTGTAAGAAAAAGCACTTACAGAAGAGGTATTTTCACCTGGGACCAGCCTTGGTGATCAGCTTCAGCACAGCTCGGGGAGAGCAAGCACAGCGAGCTAGGATTGGTGCTGGAAGCCATGGTTTGGGGAGCTGCATCTGGTGAAAGTGCCAGCTCTGTCCTCCTTGTCCGTGGTGTGTGAGAACCAGTTTGGATGATTTAGATGCTTGGACCGGTTTGCAGATTTATCTGCTCTGCTGAGCTCCTTTGCTTGCTCAGTTGCCGTCTCCTGCCAGGCTTGCAGGGGTGAGATGTTTGTGGTTTTGTTGTTTTAAAATAGCAGCCCATGATCCTGTGGCTTGGAGGCATCTCCTACCCTGCCTTGGATGGAGCAGGGCTGACCGGACTCGCAAACTGGGCTGCTCTGCATGGGGTGGCAGCAAACATCCTTCAAAGCCGCCTGCTGTCACCAGAGCTGGTGTCTCCACCAGCCCACACTGGGTTGGTGCTGATGAAACCACGTTGGGCTGCAGGTTAAGCAAGCGTAGGCAGGATCAGGTACCCGCTGCTGGTTCTTTATCCATCAGTGAAGCTTGAAAGTGCCAAGTCCAGACTGTGGGTGAGCAGGAACAGAGCCATGCCATAATCATAACCCTCCAGAAAGAATGGCTTGGTTTTCTCTCCCAGAAACATGTGAAAAAGGGTAGGAGAAAAATAGTCTCATCTCAGCAGAGAGCACCCCTGTGAGCCTTTATGGTCTGCTTTTCTGGCAGAAGAATTTTGACTGAAGCAGGTTATAGTTTCTTCAAGCCAGAATACTTTGCAGTGATTCGCTTTTCCGGCTGGCTTTGGAAACAGGATTTGAACAGAAATGTTAGTGAGTTTTTCTAATGGGGTCGTCACTAGAGCCCACATCTGTCCCAGCAGCCGTTGCCCAGGCTGGCGGTGGACAGGGGCTCCTGGGGTGTCCATGCTTCCTCCTCCTCCACAAGCGGCTCCCTGCATCCCCAGCACATCACTTGGAAGCCCAAAAAGCTCCCATTCAAACCCATAAGCAGTTCCTCCAGCTCTTTGCAGGGCTCAGACACCCACCTCCCTCTGGGAGGAGGACTCAGCTGAAGTGGCTTGAGTTCTCAGTAAATAATTTGGAATATTTTGGGCTTGATTTCTTGTTAGCTACTTCTTAGTTTTTTCTGAATGGGGAATGCAGTTCTGCTTAGAAATCCTGGAGTTTCCCTGTGTCGGTGCCACCAGCACCGCCCTCCTCTCCAGGCTGTGGGTGCCCTGAAGCAGCCCCGGTGCCGATACACAGCAGGGACACCTCTGTGTGTGTCTGTGCACATTCCTCATAAACCAGCAGCCTTTTATCAAGGGAATATCTGAGGAGATGCTGGCAGGAAAGGCAGCACACACTGACTCAGGGCTGCGTATCTCAGCGGGTGTTACATGATCTCTGTCAACACCAGGGCAGCTTGCTCCTGAAAGATTTCCTCTGCTCATGCTTTACCACTGCGTGTAGGAGGGTGTCGGTTTGGGTTTCTTTTTTCCCTTTTTCCCTCAAGACACTCGTGCGCTTCATAATTCTGTTTTGCCTTTGAAGCTTAGGATGTTTTTCCAAGCCCAGACGCAGCTGCCTCTCAGCTGGGGTTGTTCTCCATGGCATCTCCATCCCGAGAGCTCGCTGGGTGGTGGTACCCGCGGGCAGATCCCACGGGTGCGTGCCACGGTGCCAACTCGCCTGCCCTGTCAGTGCCAAAACGTGGGGTGAACGTCAATGGGGTTCGTGTGACCAGGACACGGTGGGGTGGCAGGGCACTGCCCAGGGGTGCTGCCTGTTTGCTGGAGGGCTCGAGCCGGTCTCATGGGGACGTGCGGGTGTCTGCAGGGCTGGCGCTGCTGGGGAAAGGAGGGTCTGTCTTGGGCTGGCTGTCGCTGCTTGCAGAGCACCGAGTAACCCGTCCTGTTCTTCTCCCCCAGGACCTGTTTGGGAAGTCAGACCCTTTCTTGGAGTTTTATAAACCGGGTGACGATGGGAAATGGATGCTTGTCCACAGAACGGAGGTGAGCACGACTCTAACCTGAGCTGCTGAGATACCACCATCCTTCCACCAGCTCCTCTTGCCCTTCATGGCGTTGTCTTATTGATCACTCCTAAAGCAGGGTGAGATCCAGGGATTTCAAAACCATATGGCTGTGTTCCTGATGTCCAGCTGAGGCTGCTGGACTCCAGCAGATGCAGATTTACTGAGGTCAGCAAGATCTTGAGATCTTTTCTGTACTACTCACTACTGTATCTACCAAGCAGAGACACAGACAGTCTTCTAACCCATGTTAACCTCTGGGCTCAGCCTGGACATGGGCTGAGCCCTGGACCGCTCTCCTTCCACTGGCAGGAGCAGCAGGATGAGCTGCAACCTGGGGAGATGGTGGAGGAAGGTGGTGGGAGGTAGCCCAGGGAACAGTAGTGGGGAAAGGTTAAAATGGATGTTTGCCTGATCCTCAGCTAACCTGGGAGGGTGCTCCAGCATCTCCGGCTTCCTCCAGCTGAAGCCCTGGCTGAGGAGGCAGAAACCTGTACCAGGGTCCCAGTGGGCATGATCAGGGGCAGCTGCCCTGCCCCTGTCCCTTGTTTATGCTTGCTGTGATATTTTGATCTGAGCTCCCTTCTGGTTACGTTCTCAAGCAGCTAAAGCCAGTGAAGGGTCTGGAGCACAAGTCTGATGAGGAGCAGCTGAGGAACCTGGGGCTGTTCAGCCTGGAGAAAAGGAGGCTGAGGGGAGACCTTATTGCTGTCTGCAACTACCTGAAAGGAGGCTGGAGCATGGAGGGTGATGGTCTTTTCTCCCAAGTAGCAAGTGATAGGACAAGAGGAAGTGGCCTGAAGTTGTGCCAGGGGATGTTTAGATTGGATATTAGGTAACATTTCTTCGCAGAAGGGGTTGTTGGGCATTGGAACAGGCTGCCTAGGGAAGTGATGGAGTCACCATCCCTGGAAGGGTTTGAAAGATGCATAGATGAGGTTCTTAGGGGCATGGTTTAGTGCCCGAGTTAGGCTATGGTTGGACTCGGTGATCTTGAGGGTCTCTTCCAAACTAAGTGTTTCTATCTATGTTTCTAATATAACCATCTCTCAGTCTGATGCTAGCATGTGTCAAGTCACCGTGGAGGTGTCTGGCAGGGAAGGATTAATGCGCTTGTTACAGCCTGTTTTTTAGCACAAGTGTGAGCGCCCAGCTGGGTGCCGTGCGATGGAGACACCAGATCCTTCCCCACCCACCCTGGGGACTCGGCTGGCAGCGTGCGGGCACCATCTCGGGGTGCGTGGGCTCCCCCTGCTCTTCCAGCCTCCTGGAGGAGGTGTTTACAAATTCCCCACTAAACTGTGCTCACAGTGTCAGGGTTTCCCCTAGTCTCGCATAAGAGCCTGTCTGTAAAACAAGATGCCTGTTTTGGGTCCCACATGGCCATTTGCCTGCAGCAGCAGCCATGGACCTCTTCCTCACTGGGCTGTACTCTTGCTGCTCCAGATCCGAAGGTCCAAGGTGCTCCATGCCAGATATCCCCTATTTACCCTGCACAGAGAAGGGTGCATAGAATCATAGAATAATTTGGGTTAGAAGGGACCTTCAAAGCTCACCCAGTCCACCCCTGCCATGAGCAGGGACATCTTCACCAGCTCAGGTTGCTCAGAGCCCCGTCCAGCCTGGCCTGGGATGTCTCCAGGGATGGGGCATCCACCACCTCTTTGGGTGACCTGGGTTGGCGTTTCACCACCCTCATTGTAAAAAATTTCATCATCTGCTGCCCGTGTCTGACTTACCTAATATTTAAGTGAATCTCTCTTTTTGAGCACAACACCTTTGTGAAAGAGGGTCTTCACCTGCCCTGCAGGCATCTCCGATGTACACAGCGTGTGCCTGGAGCCTGCAAGCATTTACTGAGGTTTCCCCGAAGCGATTGCATCCTCTCAGGAAATGTCAAAAAGCATCAATTAGTATTTCTTTCCAGCTTGGGCAGCAGATGTTATGCAGATGAGGCAAGAAAGCTGGAGGTGCCCAGGGCTGTTTGGCTTTCCAGGCTGGTTGCGGCATCCCACTGCTCCATCTTCTCGGTGGTCAGACCCCAGATGGATGTGGGCTGCGCTGGGGTGCTGAGGGGGAGTAAACAATGAGTAGGATGCAAGCAATGGGATGCAGAGGGCATAAACAGAACCATAGAATCAGAATAGTTTGGATTGGAACGGACCTTCAAAGCCTGTCTGACAGTATTCAAGAAGAGACTAGACAACACCCTCAGACATATGGTGTGAACCATGGGGCTGTCATATGCAGGGACAGGCGTTTGACTCGATGATCCTTGTGGGTCCTTTCCAACTCAAGACATTTTGTGATTCTGTGGTCTAGTCCAACCGCCCTGCTGTGAGCAGGGACATCTTCACCAGATCAGGGTGCTCAGAGCCCCGTCCAGCCTGGCCTGGGATGTCTCCAGGGATGGGGCATCCACCACCTCTCTGGGCAACCTGTGGCAGTATTTTACCTCCCTCATTGTGAAAAATAGTAGCTGCTGGCATTGAACTGGTGGGGTAAGTGGTTGTGCATGCTCTAGGCATGGTTGTACCCACGTGTGGCTGTTTCCTCAAGCAGGTTTGTTTAATTGTTTAATTGACTCTGGAGGTGGCAAATGAATCTGTTGTAATTCATGTTTGCTACAGCCTGAGAAGCAGTATGTGGGGAGCTGCTGTGTCTAAGGTAAGGAGGGACAAGAGGGCTGGGATGGGGCTTTCTGCAGCTTGCCTGGCCTGCCCCACTGAGAACCTGGTCCACGGTCACTCTTGGAGACGTGCCCTGCTTTGTGCCAGTCTTCCCCTGCAGATGTACCCGTCATGACGGTGTCCCTCCCTTCTCACCCCACAGGTGATCAAGTACACACTGGACCCCGTCTGGAAGCCGTTCACCGTGCCTTTGGTGTCACTGTGCGATGGAGATGTGGAGAAGCTGATAAAGGTAATGGGGGGCCCTTTGGCTTGTGCCGTTCTGGTCGGCCTCCAGGATCAGTTGTTAAATGTCTTAAACCTTATGGCTTGTTTATCACAGAAACCCCAAACAAACTAAACCAGAACCACCCACAAAACAAAACAAAACAACCCCTGTTTGTGTTCTCCAACAGGAGAGGTTGGGAGCTTTGACAGGTCTTCTCCCAGGAGATAGTTACTGCATCTGAGGCTGGTTTGTGCTTGTTCTGCCCCAGGTGATGTGTTACGATTACGACAGTGATGGGGGACATGACTTCATCGGGGAGTTTCAGACCTCAGTGGCCAGGATGTGCGAAGCCCAAGATGCCTTTCCAGTAAGTGCCGGCGTGCTTTTGGGGAAAAACAAGGAAGGAGCTCCTCAGGGCTGTTGGTGGATTTTGGTACCTTCACTGAGACCCTCAGCCTGTGCCGAGAAGAAACCAAGTCCAACCTCCTTTATTCTCCCACCCACACCACGAATGACTATGCTTGTAGCTAAAGCATCTGAGCTAGAGATGAGGCTGAGGCAGTCTGGGCTGAGAGTCAAGCTCTGCTGAGATGTTTGAAGGAGCACCCATGATTTGGGGGAGTGTCCTTTGATTCTGGGGGTCAGATGGGGAGGTGTGACATGCTGCCGGGGCTGCATCTGCAGCAGGGTCAGCCTGGTCCCCAGGAGCACCAGTCCTCGTGCAAATCTGTACTGGTTTTGTGGCCAGAGGTGTCCCCGTCTTCCCCCTGAAGTGCTGGCCACAATTTTGTCAATAGATCTGTGTTTTGGTTTTGTTCAGTGTGTGAAATGTAACATTTACATTCAGGAAACTTAAGGGTTTTAGTATTTAAATGTTCACATTTTTCTGCAGCTGTAAGAGTGTACACAACTTTCTCTTTGTGCTCCCCCTGTCCAGCCCAACCCACATGTAAACTTTATTCTTGGACAGGATTTTTTTATTCAGTTTTATATTTTAAAACAAAATGAAACCAAAACTGCAGCAATTTTCTGAGTATTCAAAAGTACTTTTCCCAGAACTTTTGAGGAAAGGTGGTGGCCTGCCCTAATTGTTTGTGTATTTGACCTGTCCCATCCTATTTGCCCCCGTCCCATCCCATAGACCCCCATAGCCTTGTTGAGGTGTCTCGACTGCCACATACCAGGTCCTGGACATGGTGAAAGCCCCTGGGAAGGAAAAGCAGCCCCTTCCCAAGCAGGTCCTGTGCCTCCATTCCCATCACTAAATACTAGTAGCTTTCTGTGATTCGTTTATATGAATATCTCTGAGGAACTTTGAAACGTGTGGAGGGAGGGTGCCCGCAGGATGTGGCTGCTGGTGGAGTCTGCCCAGCTCTCGCACCGGTGTCTGTCTCTTGTGTGTTACAGCTTGAGCTAGAGTGCATTAACCCCAAAAAGCAGAAAAAGAAAAAGAATTACAAGAACTCTGGGATCATCATTGTCAAGTCCTGCAAAGTGAGTATGATACTGGGATGTTTCCTTCTGCTCCTCGTCGAGCTAAGGTCTTCCCAAGCTGCCCTTGCTTTTGCAAGCGCAGGAGCTGCAATGCATGGAGAGAAGTGGGATCTCCATTCTGCTTGGGTTTCTCTCTACTTGGAGCATCTGATGTACCAAACCACTGGTGGTGGTGTTCAACGTGGGCAGCATCTGGACAAAGCCCAAGCTGTGGACACCTACCAACTGCTTGGTGTCTCCTTGGGGGCACGGGGTTAGGTGCGGGTGGGAGAGGTCCTTCTTCTGAGCTGAGGTGTTGGTGAGGTCCTCATTTCATATGGCAGCAGCACAGCAGGGAAATTGCTGACACAGCTTTTCCCGCACCAAATGATCTGATGAAACGCTTTTTTGTTTGATTGTTTTTCTTTCAGATAACCAGAGATTTCTCCTTCCTGGACTACATCCTGGGAGGCTGCCAGCTGATGTTTACCGTAAGGACTTTTGACAGTAACATGTATGTAATGGTCGAAACTGGGGAGGAAGGTTCTGTGTGAGATTTGGCATCAGCTTGGGTGGGTTTTCATGGCAATGAGGAGCTGCCTTGTGCTGTTAAACCATGGGGTTTTGGGGCTTTGGGGGTCACTACAACCATGCTCAGGTGCATCCAACAGCATGGAGGGAGCTGGCTAGACTTTAGCTGAAGGTCAGACTTCCACAAAGACCTTCTGACCCTTTACAAAATGTCACTGATGTCTCTCTCCATCGCAGGGTTTAACCACCCTCCAGATTTTTATGGAAGTTCTTGTTTTGAAGCCAACTGAGAGGCTTGGGCTGTTAATGAGGTGGTTTTCTGCATTTTTATTGGCATTTCTACCTTCTCTCAAGATGGACCACAGCTTGTCAAGAGTAACTGAACAAGGACATTACAAGCCCGAGTGAAACCACCACAACACAGAAGTGGGCTTTTCAATTTCTGCAAACTTTTCTGATGCAGTGTCTGGAGATCTGCAGGCACTCGCAGTATTTCAGTTTGCATTTTGTTGTTTCGTCTGAAAACATGATGGGGGGAGAGTAGGAGGAGGAAAAAGAGTTGCCATAGGAACTGGAGTGATTGGGAGAGCTTTTTGTGTGCCGATCTGCCGCTGCGTGCTAAGGTCTTGGTGCTGGTGAGTGAATAGAGGAGAAAAATCATTAAGTTTATTCGTAGCACAGAGCTCTTGTATGAATTAGGCTTGAATGCAGAAATCTCGCCCCTCCATCTAAATATATGCTGGTTGTTGTAGGGTTTCTCCCCTGCCCAAGACATCTTTGGTCCAAAAACCCGGGTGGATTTGCAATGGGTGCAACACTCCACAGAAATGCCCAGTCCGGGAGGAGGATGCTGTTGCACTCACCCCTGTGATTTGGGAAAGCCTCTGGTGTCTTCCCCACCGAGGGAGGTGGTGGGGAGAGAAGAGCTGAAGCCGCAGAGAAGAAGAGCATCATGCCTGGATGCTTGCCTGGTGCGAGAGGCAGACCAGCTGCATCCCTCGGAAATTTGTTGCCCGAGTGCTGCTGTTGGTGATGTTGCTTGTCAGAGCCAGGCATGTGTCTGTCTGACTCCACTGAGCACCCTCCCCGTGCCTCAGTTTCCCTCTTGCTCTCTGACTGTGCACAGGTGTGGGTGTTACAGCCCGGAACTGCAGGTCGGTGAGGCTGTAAGGTTGCTTGATGAAGAAGTTGGATTTTCATAGAAACGTAGGATGGTTTGGGTTGGAAGGGACCTTTGAAGAACATCAATCCAATCCCTGTGCCAAGGGCAGGAACATCTTTTACTAGATCATGGTGCTTACTTCCAGTGATGGGGCATCCATAGCTTCTCTGGGCAACCTCTTCCAGTGTCCCACCACCTTCACTGTGCAACATTTTTCCCTTATCTCAAGCCTAAACCTACCTTCTTCCAGTTTAAAACCACATCCCCTTGTCCTGCCAAGCCTGTTTTACCAGCCACCCTGGCCAGAGGATGGTGGCACTTCCTGGGCTGTGACAGCTTCTTGCCCCAGCCAGGCCAAGGTCCCTTCTCAACCAAATCACAGTTCATCCTCTCCCATTACAAATGTGGAGCAAAAGTCCCTCGTGAATCCTGAGCTCAGTTTAGCTGGCAGAGTTATTTTGGGTTTTGCCTGTTTGCTGAGCAAACAAGGCGAGTGCAGTCACGTCTCCTGCTCACCTCTTCCCTGCTCCGCCTTCCAAATTGCCATTTCAAATTGGGTGGCTCCACATCTCACCTATTCTGACCAGATTTAACTGGGTCTGAGGTAGGCATTTCTACAAATGTCTTTAAATAGAAAGCCTAATTGAGGAGGGAGAAAACTGAGTGCCTTGCTGATGAAGTCCCCTGAGAGCTCAGCATATATTGGTCCCTGGGGAAGCCCGGTGAAGAGTGGCTGCAGGGAAAGATCTGCTCAGGGTTGTGACTCTTTGGTCAAGGCCCTTGAAATTCAAAGGCCCAGGCGGCCCTGGCTGCTTTGGTATCCAAGGGGCTACTCAGTTCCAGAGCTTAATGCCTGGGAGATGGGCAGTGAGGCTTCTGGGCTAGAGATGGTGGTGGATTGCCCCAGTGGCAGGGGATGCTTTGGGACACCTTATGTGGTGCTTCCTGGTGAAAAATGCAGGTGTAATAGTGAATGGCTTTGCCTAACCTGGTGTTTAATCAGCTTTTTTTTTTTAGGGAAGGTGAAGATCTGGATTTTGTTAAACTTTTTCAGAAGTTTGAGGTTTGAGTCTTGATGGGACTGTGTGTGGACCTCAAAGGCAGTGGAGGCTCGGTGGCCTGGTCTGTGGTGGTGTCTGCTAACAGAGGACGGGTCTGTGCTTCTCTCTTGTCCTCTCAGGTTGGGATTGACTTCACAGCCTCCAACGGGAACCCACGAGACCCCTCCTCTTTGCACTATATCAACCCCATGGGGACAAACGAGTACTTGTCGGCCATCTGGGCTGTCGGTCAGATCATCCAGGACTATGACACGTAAGCACTGTGCCCGTCTGCCTCCACCCGCATTTTGCAGATGTCTCCCTGGCTTCCCAAGGGGCTTCTGGGGTGCCTGTGCCTCGATTTTCCATCTGCAAAGCCATTGCTAAATGATACCTTGCTTTTGAAAAGTTTATTGGGAGAAAATTGCTATGCACGTTGTTGGGATACAGGAGGAGGAGGAGGGGGTAAGGATGGGGTTTCTCCTCGCCTGCCATCGCTGCTGTGGAGGGGAAGGGTGCGTTAGTGGTGGAGCAGCCGGAGAGCAGCCGCTCGGTGCTTGCTTGGCGCAGAGGCTGATTCCCTCAGCTTGCTGGTGTCTGCTCTTGGCAGCTGCACTGCCAGGCTGCCCTGTTCCCCATCACCCTGAGGTGTGCCACACAGAAAAATAGCAACTTATACATCTCACCGTGCTGGCTTTTGTGACCAAAATGGATACTAAATTTTTTTAAAATCTCCAAGGTTACATGTCTGCAAGAGACTCAGGTGTTTGGGCAAGAGGATGCTCCTGATCCCTGTGGGTGATTAAGCAAAGCTGGGCTCTTTTTTTCTCTAAAGATCAAAAACCAAAGGCGAACATCTATTCTCTCCCTGTTCAGCTCTCATTATTTTTAAAGACACAGTGTTGTTTCCGGAGAAGGGAAGGCTGTAACCTTTTTTAGCTGGGTGTTGGGCAGCTGGTAGCACAGGGAGGCCGTAGCCAGAGCCGTGCAAGCCTGCTTCATGTGCGTAAATACACCCATATGTTTTTCTTCCTCTCTTTTAGAGACAAGATGTTTCCTGCTCTGGGATTTGGTGCCCAGCTCCCGCCGGACTGGAAGGTGAAATGTTGTGGCTATCTGCACATTTGAGCTGTGTTTGTCCTGATATTGCCTGGGCAGGAGCGGAGCTGCTGGGGCTTCCCAGCTGTCTTGGTCGGGAAAAAGCTGTTGGGCAGAGGGCAAATGAGTGGATACGGGATTTCAGCTGGCAGAGAGCGAGATGTGGCAGTGTGGGTGGACAGCGAGGCAGGGATGGGGCCTGGGCAGCCTGTTGGTCCCTGCTAAGCTGGCATGAAAGCAGCTGCTCCCTGGCATTGATGGGCAGAGCCAGGCGTTGATTCATTTTCCTGGCAGAAGGCAGGAACAATTCTGGGCAAGGGAAAGGGCCTCTGGATGAATGTGTCAGACAGCGGGAAAGCCTGGAAGGGGGCTGGGAGCTGAGTAGCCTCAACATGATGTTACATGGGCAGAGCCTGCAAGGATGGGAGCAGAGGGGTTTTCCCAAAAGCCACCTTGATCTTTTGTTGGGATTAGCTGCTGAAAGGGTTAAAGACACCCTGGTTCTGCAAGGGTATGAGCTGGAGCATCTCTTCTCCCATGGAACAAGTGATAGGACGAGAGGAAATGGCCTCAAGTTGCAGCAGGGGAGATTTAGATTGGATATCGGGAAAAATTTATTCCTGGAAACAGTTGTCAGGCGTTGGAACAGGTTGCCCAGGGAAGTGGTGGAGTCACCATCCCTGGAGGGGTTTAAAAGATGCATAGATGAGGTTCTTAGGGACGTGGTTTAGTGACAGTGTTGGGTTAATGGTTGAACTCGATGATCTTGAGGGTCTGTTCCAATGAAAAGAATTCTATCATTTTATGATTCTGTTCATCAGGTGGGCAGGGGTTGGGGCTGCTCCTGCAGCCCAGGCTGGCTGATGGGGCACACGTTCTCAGGGCTGGGAAGATGCGCTGGGACACCACCATCTTTCATTACTGGCTGGGTCTTTTGTCTGCCCTTTGCTCACACCCTTAATGTGCATTTTCCTTCTGCTTTCTGGTTCTGAGAGGTCCCCAGCTTTGGGCTGGGGTTGAATCTCAGCGAGCCTTTTGTGTTCTTTGGGAGGGGAGCTTTGCTCTGGGCTGAGCGCAGCAGGGCATGTAAGTCATGAGCGGCCATGAATTGGGCCAGGAAGCTCATGGCTGCCAGCCCTCGAGTCGGGGGATGTCCTGCTCGCTCCAGCTTTGTGCTTTTCTCTGCATTCCCAGCAGCCAAAATTCATGTGACTCAAGTGGGAGATCTCGCTGTTTGCCAGCCACAGGAGGAGATCCCTCTGTGTGCACTTTGGAGCTGATTCATCCTCCTTGGCCGGCAAATGTCTCTGGTCTGTCACTTCACCACTTTCGGTGGGAAAATCTTGGTAGGCAGCTTCCAAGAACTAACAGCCAGCTGCCAGTTTATTAACTGGGGAGAAGAACCAGAATGGAAAACACAGTGGGGATGGAAAGGGTACAATGGCTTGGGCTGTGGGGAGCGGGTGAATCGTCGTGGCGAGCATCCTGCGCTGCTGCTGATGTGCACAGGTCAGCGCCCATGGGAAAGCATCGCTGGGCTGGAAACGGCCCTTCCTGCAAGGCTGGAGGTGGGTACCAGGTCAAGGATGCTGCTTAGGGGCTGTGGGGCACCCACGGCTGCCTCCTGCTGCAGAAATATTTCCTGCTTCTGTGGGCCTGGGGATGCTCTGTAAGCACTATGGGGAAAAAAACACCTCGTTTTCCCCCAGAATGATGTCTAAGCCCATGTAAAGCCCAGCAGAGAGCAGCTCTCCTTCCCCAGGTGCTCGTCTCACGTCAGCGGTGGGGACATTCCCCGTGCACCACCCTGCACTGCTCCAGCCTGGAGCTTCGTCCATCCCTGGCTCTCCTGGTCTGTGCATCGCTGGCTCAGCTCACTCCTTGAAGATTTTTTGGCCACCGAGGGTCGTTGGGTAATTTCAAAGCCGAAGCAGCTGTTCTTCATTGAAACCCATGCTCTGTGTTGCGGCGGGGAGCAGCGTGGCTGATGATGCTCCCCGGGGGACGTGACGAAGGGCGGCTGTTGTACCCGCAGGCCGGAGTGAAAATGGGGAAGATCGTTAAGAGATAAGAGTTGTATAAATGACACTTTGTGCTCCGGTTGCCATGGCTCCCCAAACGCTTCCCAGGCGCCCATCAGAGCGAGATGTTTTGCACACAAAAGTCTCGCTGGAAATGTCAAAGAACATCTTGCCGTGTAACAGCTCTGTACAGAGCCTCGAGCGGTTTCCCAGTAGGGAACAGGAGAGCGAAGCAGATGGGTTGTGCTTTCTGGGGGATGAGCAAAGGCAAGGCAGCAGTGGAGAGGGTGATGTGCAACATTGGAGCCCCACCAGTTGCTCTGGGTTTAGGAGATACAATCATAGATCACAGAATAGTTTGGGTTGGAAGGGACCTTCAAAGCTCATCCAGTCCAGCCCCTGCCATGAGCAGGGACATCTTCACCAGCTCAGGTTGCTCAGAGCCCCGTCCAGCCTGGCCTGGGATGTCTCCAGGGATGGGGCATCCACCACCTCTCTGGGCGACCTGGGCCAGTGTTTCGCCACCCTCAGTGTAAAACATTTCGTCCTTATATCTAGTCTGATGGTGGTGTCTCCGTATACATTTAATTGGACTCCACAGAAACTGTTTTTCAAAGTATAAGCTGAATAGGGAATGAGATTTTTTTGTTGTTGTTTTTGTTATTTTGAAGCCGTCTTGTTGAATTTTCTAGCATATATATATGTGTGTGTGTGTGTGTGTATGTGTGTATATATATATATATAATCTGTAAAAACCCCAGAGGAGGTTTTGCAACACTTCTGCCACACAGGGAGTCTGCTCTGTAGACAGTGAGGAACACATCTCCAAACCATTTTGTTGCTGCTTAAAAGAAAGAGAAACCCTTCTTTTGCAGTGCAAAACGTGGAATTATTTTTGCTTGCTTTGTCTATAAATACTTGTATGGCAGAATTTTGAACATCTAAAAAAAAAAAAGAAAAAAAAAAGAGCCCTTTACAACTGAAAATCAAGAAGTTTGAATTTGGATATATTGCCCAAAATTGAGGCTTCTACGAGAAAGGGCGTATGCAAAACACAGTCATGTGTTTCAGACTGGGTGTCCAATCCTGGGGTTACTGGTTGTGCTCAACAGGCACGGAGAGACCCAAGCAGGCTGTTGACGTTCACTGGTCTGACAGCTCATCAGCTTCGCGGCACAGGGAGGACTTTTGGTTGACCTACTTTTGTTTGGTTGCTTTTTCCCACCCCACAGCCTCTTGCAAAAATAGTTTCTGCTGCTTTCGACACAATGCCCGGTATAATTGGAAAGTCTGAATCAGATGCGTATTGCTTTTGCAGTCTCAGGAGGACTTCTGCTTCACACAGCGTTTTAAAGGACAGTCGTTTTGCCAGCGTTATGAATACACATGTCCCGAAGCGATCCCCTGGCTGAGAAGCTCAGCAAACCACCACCCTTCTGAGAAGGAGAAAATATCCTTGTTTTGTAACTCTGGCACAAACAGAGTGGAGCTTTTTGTTTCAGAGCCCTTGAGCTGGTGGCCTGAAAGCCCAAATCACCCCCTTCGACTTTCAGAGGTGCTGGAAGCGGCAGAACTGGGGCTCCGTGTGATGTTGAGTTTCCCCCCTTTATAACCTGCAACAGGATGAAGCAATTTCTCCTGGTGAATGGTGAGATGGCCCTGCTGCCTGAGAGCATCCCTTCTGCATGCTTTGCCTCTGGGCAGCCGATGGGAAAGCCGTGCGGACAAATCTGCTTTGATAGCTTTATAAGAATGTGTGATTTTATAATTTCTGGTGGCTCCGCGATTGGCCATGAAATTGCTCCGCTGACCATTGGAACCGGTCCATCCTCAAACGCTGCTCGACCCTGACCACGTTTGCATTTGCTGCTCCTTACTGTTTGGACAGCAGAGGGCTGGGAAGTGCTGTGGACCCAGCAGGATGGACCAGAACCTCTGCCAGCACCAGCTCCTGCCCCGGGGCAGCATCAGACCCAAACCAGCTTTGCAGCATCAACTAAACTATAGTGAACATCCAGCCCTGTACTGGCCCTCCGTGTTAATCTGGGTCTTTTCTTCTCCACAGGTATCCCATGAGTTTGCAATTAACTTCAATCCCACAAACCCATTCTGTTCAGGTAAGCATCTACCAAGTCTTTAACCCTGCTTAGATGCCTTCATTGTCTTCTGTCCTTTCCTCTGCATTTCTCCAATACTTCATCTCAGGAATTTTTCAAGGTTTGCTCAGAGACAGGCATGAACAAACAGTGTGGCACAGCAAGTGCTAGGGGTGCATTCAGAAGAAAGCAGAGAAAATTCGTGTGTAGGAAGGCCCAGGGTAAAATGCAGCTGGATTCAGACAGTGTAAAATCTGCCTTTGTGCTGATGTCTGATGTGTCCTACCAGCGTCTGCTCCTCCAGCAAGCCTACAAGGAACACCAGGCCTGGTTAGCAGATGGGGAATTCAGGGTTAATGCTTCCTGTGGCAGCTGAGGGCTGATCGCAGTGGTGGCTGAAGAACTGCTCAGATCCTGAGTAGTATCGTCTGGCTTCACCTCTGCTTTACCCCAGCAAAACAGGGGCTCAGGCAGCCTCCAAACCTTGCTTGCTGGTTCACGAAAGGTTGCTGTGAACATCTGTTTTTCTGCTGCCTTTGCTTCCTTCAGTCCCTCTCCGGCAGCTGAAAAGGTGTTTATTGCAGGCGTTACAGGGTACAGAAGCCACCATCCTGCAGCTCTTACCAGTGACAATTCCTTCCCAAAGAATGGATTATCAGCTGATTAACTGTGGATTTAGTCATCTTCGAATTACACACCTGTGCACCCTTTTGGGTGAGCAGCCGTTTGCCCTGTTCTGGTGTAGCAGAAGCAGAAGGGTCTCCAATGACCTGTGGGTCCCTAACACGGTTTGGGAGCTCTGAGAGTGCTTCTGGGATTGTTTTGCTTCTCTCTGCTGCCTCTGCTCTGTGTCTGTCCAGTTCTTGGTTATGCTCAGACACCAGGAGTTGCTTTTCTTCTTGCTCCTCCTCTTTGGCTGATTCTGAGATTTCTGCAGAAATGCAAGGAAAGCCGCCTTTGCCTGTGGGCACTACGAGGGCTCTCTTACCCTAGAAGAGCATCCACTATAAAATGACTAAAAGAAAAACCCAGATTTTAGAAAATTTGAGTTGAGGTGGATGAAACTTGTGGAGCTGGATGAGTCTGGGGGAAAAAAAATACGTCTAACGTCAGCTCCCAGAGCAGCATTAGCTAATGATGCTTAATTGGACTTGTGGTGGGCCTGGGCTGTTGCACATTGTAATGCCTGGCTTCTCTGCTTTCATTGAAGGTGTGGAGGGCATTGTCCAAGCGTACTCAGCTTGCCTGCCCCATATCCGCTTCTATGGACCCACCAACTTCTCCCCCATCGTCAACCACGTGGCTCGCTTCGCGGCTCAGGCCACCCAACAGGAGGCTGCATCCGTAAGTCCGTAAGATCTAACGATGTGATGGCAATCCTGATGGCTTTGGGCCAGGGAAGGCAAAACCTGAGCTTGGTTTCGTGTCTTTCCCTTTGCTGCGGGCGGGGTGCTCCTACCAGGGCCGTCCCTGGGGTCCCTGCAGCTGCGGGCTCTCAGTTGGCTGTTGTCACTTCAGACAGAGAATGTAGAGTCATTGCAGATGCTTCTTAGGAAGAAAAAATAACTCAAGAGCTTGACAACAGGCAACAAAACTGCAGCTGTTGAAAATCAGAAATTGTTGGGGAAAGAACTGAGACGAAGGTGGGAGATGCCATGAGGTGGGCATCCCTTGGATTTATACAAATATCTTGAGCACCATGTTAAATGTTGATCCTCTTATCTCAAAGAGGATTGAACAGCCCTGGGAATGGTACTGAGAGAGTTGGCCAAGACATTCAGTGTTGTGGAGCAACTCCCGTACAAGAAGCGGTAAAGCTGGGACCTTTTGGGAACTGGGAGAATCAGAGATGCGTAAAATCATGACTGGTGAAAAAGTGATTGATTTCTCCCTAATTCTTACGGGGAAGGCCTGTGAGGCCCCCCAGGAATGACAGGTGACAGGTACCCAACAGAGCAGCATGCAGTGGAGTCACGGAGCTGAGACCACACAGGACAGTGCCTGGGGCTGGGGACTGGAGGCCCAGAGAGGGACAGGGTGTGCTTGTGGCAGACCCAACTGCTGGGGCCGTTCACCACTGCACCAGCGTGAGCTCGGGCTCAGGAGTCCCTGACATGTGCCAGGCAGCAGCTGACAGGAGACAGGAAAGGACAGCTTGGTTCTCTCCTGATTTTTTTCCTGAAGCATCCTCTGCTGAGGTCCAAGGGGCTTTGCTCTGAGGAGGCGACCTCTGTCCTTATGGATAAGTGGGGAATGATAGTCCTGAGGAGCATGGTTCTTCAGAACAGCCTCCTGCTCCTGCGTGCTGCAGGACCGGCCTGGGCAGGACAGACCAGATGGTCCTGGGGTCCCCGGCGGGCACTGGGACAGTGATGCTGCTGCTGTCACACGGGTGGGAAACATGAAGAGGTTGAGCATGACTTGAAACTTTTGGCTTATTTCCCTTCGACACACAACAAACACTTGGAGGAAGCATCTCTCTCTCCATGAAGATCTCCTGGGGAGATCTGGGGGTGCACGTCCAGCCTGGCAAACAGCAGGAGTGAGTGAACCTGTGCCGTGATATAAAGCATGATGTGTCTGGTGTGTCTGATGGCTGAATCTGAACCTTTTGCCAGGAGAAGACCTTTCTGCTCTTCTCCTTCAGATAGCTGTTTATATTTGAGGGGGAGTTGATGGGATGGTTCAACATGATCTAGATGAAGATGTCCCTGCTCATTGCAGGGGGGTTGGACTAGATGGCCTTTGAAGGTCCCTTCCAATCCAGACTATTGTATGATTCTGTGGCTTGGTTTGATCATTGCTTTTCACGCCACTTGGACAAGCAGCAGGCTCAGGGCCAGGCATCAGGTTCCCATGTGGCTGCTCGGCTGTCCTGGACGGTCCCGATAATTTGTCCATCAGACCGTTCACATGCATATGTCAAAAAGCTGCTCATTAGTGCAGGGGGCTCATACAACTGGCTTGGGTGAGCCAGGCCGTGAGGGAGCCGGTGCCTACGTGGTTTGCGGGGGGGCAAGGCTGGTGATTGAGGGGATGCCGGGATGCCCGTGCGTGCCAGGAGCTGTAGCTGTGGGTCCAGCCTTGCCGGTGCTGGCTGAGGTGTCCTCTTAGGGCTGCAAAGTACATCTGAAGACGGTTGGATGGAGCTCACTTGGCTCCCTGAGGCAGCAGGCTGCCCGCGGAGGTCACGGGTCTGGCCCCTGGGTTTTGCTGGCCAAAAGCAGCTCAGCTTGGGCATCAGCACTTGTGTGGCAGGAGCTGCCCCGGGGGAAACGCTTTTCTGATCCCTGCCTGGAGCAGAGCTGGATCACACCCGAAACCTCCTCCTCAAGGAGCCCTTTTCCGGCCTTGCCTCGGGCGCTGTTGCTTTTCGCAGCTGTGGGCACAAGGAAATACAGATTTTGGTTTAATTCAGCATGAATCCAGGTCGCTCCTCGTTTTTTCGTTTTCTCTTGGCGTCAGTGGGGGAGGGAGAAGCCCACAGGCTCCGCACTGAGCAGAGGCACTAATCATATGCAAATTGCAGCCCTCCGTTGGCACTAATAGTTTAATCAAGGGAGATTTTCAATAATGGGCACTAATAGTGCAGTCAGAAGCACTGGGTTGGCTCGGTCTTCTATTTTTTCAGAGCACTAAGTGTTATTGATGAGGGATCTTGCTCCCCCAGGGTCTTCTCCTCTTCCATCCCATCTTCAACATGTGCAGCAAAGCCACCCCTGATGCTGCCGGCTTTAGTGGCCACCTGCACCTGCCCTCCTCTCCCTCCTGCTCTCGCTTGCTCCCAACATTTCAAACAAAAACAGAAGCCTCGTAGTTTTTCCATGGCAACGCGGATCACAAACACTGGAGCTGTTGGCTCTTAAGGGATGGGAGGACTAAAACGTGTCAGGATCGGGGAGGGGGAGACACAGGGGGATTGCATGATTTGACTCTCGGGGAAGGATTAATAAGCTTTGGGGAATTAAAACACACCTTTCCAGCAGGGTCCCTCCATCCGAACCTTCCCTTTTCTTACCACATGCTGTTTAATGCTGCTTAATCCCTTCAAGTCCTGCTCACGCCTGTGAGCCTAATTGCTGATATCGTTAGCAAACGATCAGGAATCATCCCCAAGGCCCTCGGTGCATTCAGAGATCGGCCATTTTAACAACAAAAAGAGGAGAAAGGGAGAAGGTGTTGCTGGGTGGGGTGGAGACCCCAACCCCGGGGGGATCCAGCTGTGGGACCAGCCTGGTCCCTGCTGCAGTGGCTCTGCAGAGATGTCACCTCGGCTGGGGACCGCAGATGGAGCCCAGAGGTGCCACCAGCACCCCTGCCCCACTGCCATTTGCTGACACCACCAAAATTGTCATCACCCCTTGGGGCGTCCCCCACTGCTGCTCCCTTGCTAGGAATGATGCTCTCCACGAGCTCGCCCCCTGGAGTCCCCCAGGCTTTGAGGCTGACCCCCAGCATCGGCTCTTATTCCACTTGGCCTCTGAAATGTGTAATGATAAACATTTGATGAGCTCTGCTCCCCCCTTTTCCTGCATACTTTCCAGCATTTTTCTCTGATCTCGTTATGGATTTCACAGGAAAAAATGAACAAAGGGAAATAGTCCTTTGGGGGTTTCTTCTTCTTGATCCCACAGGCCAGGGAAGGAATCAGCTTGAAGTCATTCCCGTTATCACCTGCTCTCGTCGAAGTCTTACTATTCTTCCCATACTGGTTCCCAGCAGGGTCAGGCCCCAGTCACTTGTCCTGCTTCCAGTGACAACCAGTGCTGGGCACCATGGAGGAGCACGCAGGGCTTCTCCTGGAGTTTAATCTTACCCTCCAGACTTAGATGTTGAGGTGTGCTCTTCAGATCTATGTATCTCCATTATTTGCTCTGAAAAGTTCAGATTTAGGGGAAAACTAAACCCTGGGCAGTGCTCTGTGGCAGGGCTAATGCATCAATAGAGGTCTGGGTGGGGAGGGGGCTGGCAGGCTGCCCTGGCTTGGGAAAACCTCCTCACCCGCATCCTCAGGTTGTGTTTAAGCTTGACTCAGCCTTGTTTGTGCTTGGAGTTTAGCACTGGAAAGTGTCGCAGGAAGGTGACGCTTAGGGAAGGTTTCAGGAGATGTGGGCTGGAGGAAGGCCAAGAAAATGGGCTTAGGGCTGCTCTCCCTCTCTTGCTTTTCCAGGACAGCTTTGTTAGTGGTTTTCAGAGGAAATGGAAAGAATGAGGAGAGGAACAAAGGGCTTTAATGTGCTTAAGTGCTTGTTTTCGTCATTTATCCAACACACGCAAGCTGTGGAACTAGCAAAATTGGACCATTACTTTCCATGTAGGCAGAGGAGATGAGCTTTTCGGGAGGTCCACATGCCCCAGATTTGCTGAGCTAAGTCCAGCAGGATGGTCTGTTTGTCTGTCTATCCGTCCTCACCCAGCTGTGCAGGACTGGTCCCATTGCCCTCCTTTCTCCAAGGAAGCAGGACTGGGTGCTAAAGCTGCTGCTCTGGCATCCCCTCAGCTTGTGGGTACCCTCTGCATCCCCACTTGGTGCCACTGAGCCCCATGGCTTTGTATGGGAGACAGACAAGCCCTGAGTGTGGGACAGGCCCCCCCACCCCAGCCAGGCGCTGGGTTGCAGGAGATGCTCCCCATTGGCACGGGTACATGTCAATGGGGACCACCCCGAAACATGCCCCACATTTCCCGGCTGGGCTTGTGTCCTGGCCCCAAACTTCTGCTGGCTGTGACACAGAAGCTCTGCTCAGGTTTTGTTTTGTTTTTTTTTTTGTTTTTTTCCACCATTAAGTACAGTAAATCAGCAAAATACTTTGGAGTGGGAGTTGGTTTGCTGTTTGGTTATGATCTTGCAAAAAACAGGGGGAATGAAAGCACCTGAAGTTTTTGGGTGCTGCTAAAGGGGCTTACGCCATCCGTCCTGTAAAGTGGTGAACTTTGTGCTCCCAAATCCTTGGGGGACCTGCCTCCCCCTGATGTGTGGAGCATCTTGGCCGCTCACACCCCATGGGCTCTGTCTGCAGTGCGAGGGTGCCCTGGCATCCCACTAACCCTCTACCCTCCCCTCCACAGCAATACTTCATCCTCCTCATCATCACGGACGGGGTAATCAGCGACATGGATGAGACGAGACACGCTGTGGTGCAGGCGTCCAAGCTGCCCATGTCCATCATCATCGTGGGAGTGGGCAACGCTGACTTCGCCGCCATGGAGTTCCTGGACGGGGACAGCCGGGTGCTGCGCTCCTACACGGGCGAGGAGGCCATGCGCGACATCGTCCAGTTCGTGCCCTTCCGGGATTTCCGCAACGTGAGTGTGGGCAGCAGGGAGGGGATCACGGGTGGAAATGGGGTTCCAAGTTGGGAAATGACCCAGATGTGGAGCAACCCCAGTAGAGGCAGACAGAGGCAAGAGGTAGAGGGCTGGCACCCGCCTGCTTTACCCTGTCCCTGAACTCCATGTCCCTCGGTGATGCTCTGGCATGGACCACATAAATCAGCGCTGCAGGTAAGGGTAACGGTGCTCTGCACAGAATCATAGAATCATTTTGGTTGGAAGAGACCCTCAAGATCATTGAGTCCAGCTGTTAACCCAACACTGGCACTAACCCATGTCCCATGCATCTCTATAGTGTGCTCCATAGGAATATCCCTCTGTCTCTATCACCCCTGTTATCGCCAGGCAGGTGGGAGCAAAAACCTTATTGCCGCCTTTCAGTACTTAAAAGTGCCCGATAAGAAAGATGGGGACAGACTTTTTAGCAGGGCCTGTTGCAACAGGACCAAGGGGTGATGGTTTTAAACTAAAGGAGGGGAGACTCAAGCCAGACATGAGGAAGAAATTTTTTACAATGAACATGGTGAGACAGTGGCCCAGGTTGGGCAGAGAGGTGGTGGATGCCCCATCCCTGGAGACATCCCAGGCCAGGCTGGATGGGGCTCTGAGCACCCTGATCTGGTGAAGATGTCCCTGCTCATGGCAGGGGTGGCACTGGATGAGCTTGGAAGGTCCCTTCCAACCCAAACTATCCTGTGATTCTATGACAGCAGGGTCTGGGTTCCCACAGCAAGCTGGGGTGGCACTGGGCTTGTGTCCCTCACCGCACTCCCATGCTGGTGTCTCCCACTCAGGCCTCACCTGGTACCTGTGATGTGCCATGGGCCAGCAGCTTAATGCGGAATTGGGCCAGCCCTGAGGGCCAGACCAGAGTCCCCCTGGTCCCTTCTCAGTGCTTGGGGAAAGGAGCAGAGCTGGGACCAGCTCTGCACGTGTTCCATCTGCACGGTGGCTTCCTGCTGCCACTGCCTGACCCACCGCTGTGCGGTGGAAAACAGTTGATGAAGGAAGGAGAAAAAAAAAAAAAGACAAGATGAGCTGCAGTTCTGTGCCCATCTTGATCAGCCAGGAGTCAGCCCTGGGTCGCATGCACTTGCTGGTACAGGATTTCCAGAGGATGCAGAAAATCAGCCTGTGCTTGTCTTCCCTCTTTCTGCAGCTAATCAGTGTCTTTCCATTTCACCTGCTGTTACTCAATACCTGTTATTTTCTTACCTACCGAGGATGTTTTATTCCTCCCTACCAGTGAATTATCCCCTGGAGGGAAGGTGTAATATAGAATATAATAATCCCAGGTGTATAAAGTGCTGCCTTCCAGTAGACTTGAGGGGGTATTAAATGCCACAGGTTGGAGCTGGAGACAGCCCAGGCACGTTTGCTCAGTCACTCCACTATGGCCATTCTTAGGCCAGTGTTTGCTTCTTTTCACCTGCAGGCCCCCAAGGAGACCCTGGCCAAAGCTGTGCTGGCAGAGCTGCCCCAGCAGGTCGTGCAGTACTTCAAGCACCGAAACCTGCCGCCCATCAACTCGGAGCCCGCGTAGAGCTGCGCCAGGCTGCGCCCTCTGCATGTTGCCGAAGCCTGTCAGTCCTACCGAAAGCGCATGTTCCACATGCTTTTAAGAGAATCCCCTCCCTGAAACACTTTGTACTTCTTAATTTAATTGCTAAGTTCTTAAAACTCATCCCAGAGAAGCGTCTGGGTTCATTTTGTACAGTCCCAGCCCGAGGTAACACTAAGTGGCCAGGCCATGCCCTGGTCCTGCTCTGTTGAGTCTCTTTTCAGTATTGAATGTACTTTGTATAATTTCAGTGGAACAGGATACAATTTTTACAATCAAAACTTGCTTTTTCCAAGCAATGCAATGCTTGATATATTATTATCCTTTAACAAACTGGTCATTGTATAGTTCATGTATCTGTGTTGTACCTCTGTCACGCTCTATGTTCATTTTTATACTGTGTACATGTTATATTTGTTATACTCAGGTTAATAAACAAACTTGGACATTTAAAAGGGAGGTCTCCTAGATGGGAAGGTCTGGGAGCACATCAGTGGTGCTGGTGTTCGAGTCACCCTGACGTGGACTGTCCTGGTGCCCTGGCCGCTCACTCTGCGCTCAGTGTTTTTGCTCGCTGTGCCCTGGGATCAGCCCCAGCCCCTCACCAGCAGTGATTTAGTAAAGGTGGAGGTGAATCTGGATGTCTGGGGGAGGGCAGCGTCCCCTCCCCTCCCGTCAGCTCTCGGTGCCTCCTGGAGCCAAGTGCAGGGGGCTGGTGTGTACGCAAACATGTGCAGGTTTGGGAAAACACCAGTAAACCCACAATAAACTGGCAAAGGGAGCTTCGTGGTTTGCTGCTGCTTCATCTCTAGACATTTTTCCAAGCGACAAAAGCTCCCACTGCCTGGGAGAAGGCGGGCTGGGTAATGAAATCCTGCTCTCCAGCAGCTCCTTTGTGCTGCTCATCAGCAACGTGCCATCTTCAGCACTAATTGCTGCTTTCTTCTGTTGTTAACTAGATTAAGGCCTTTTGAAGCTGGCAGATAGAAAGCTGAATATACTGCAGGGACCACCAGCGGTTCAGCCTTATTCCAAACTCAAGTAGAGTTGACTTCACTCATTAGCAGAAGCTCTTGTGGTGGGAGGTTGGTTTTACGTGCATGTGTGCTCCTGGCTGCGCTCGTTGCCACCAACCACTGGTTGTCACCGCTGCCACCAAGTCACGGGCACGCAGGCTGCCCCGTGCCATCCCACGGCTCAGCCAAAACCTGCAACCACAGGTGCCAGTGAGGCCCCGAGTCAGCTCCGAGCACAGCGCTGGGTGAGGCCCCATCCCTTGGGAGAGGTGGGACTGCTCCGTGAAATATTTGCCTTGCAAAGCCACCTGGAAGGGGAAAAAACAAACAAACAAACCAACCAACCAAACCACCACCACCTTTTTCTGAATGGAGAAGCAGCCTTTGAAGGATAGCGCGGTTAAAAATAATGCTGTATACAGCTCAGCTTCCAGATTAAAGTCTGTGGCTCTGAAAAAATATTTTTTGTTTTCTTTCATAAGAGAACCTCACACGCAGCTGCACCAGCTAGTAAGCGCTTCTGCTAGTAGAGTGCTTGGGGGGGGTTGTCAGGCTTTTTAACACCTCTCTGAAGCTTTAACAACTATCACACAGACAACAAGCAGTTTATGAAGCTGTCCCTGGGGAGGGGATGAAGCATACACTGTGCAGTCGTGGCAAAGAGAGAACAGTCTTTAAAAAAAACACAACAACAACAACAATCTAACTGCACCACTGAACGACAGCATTGCTGGAGCCAGCTGTTCTTCTCCAGCACAGCAGTCCCAGGGCAAGGTTACTGCCACAGCTGCTGTTTCCAGAAGGTCTGATTTACGCTCCATCCCTTGCACTCCTCCTGTCCCAGCGAGTCTCTCAGTGCACTTCAGTATTTTAACAACAGATGGGTTCTGACTGTAAGAAGGTAAATGGGACAGCTCTACAGTTTGCTCACATGGGCCAGGCTATGAGAGCAGCAGAGGGGACTTGGACTCAAAGGCTTAAGCCAAAGGCATTCCCCCAAGTGCTCTATTTTTGCTGTTTTGGCAACAAGGAGGAAGCAGGGGGCTCTCACACCTGCTTTTACCGAATTATGTCTCCTCCTGTCCTTGCGTGGTCCAACATAACCACCAGCACCTCCTCCAGGCCTCAGCTGCAGCCCCCATGGGACAACCACAACCACCAGATTTGCCCGCAACTGGCTGCCAAATCCCACTACAAATTTCTGTCTAAATCAGCCATTTTGACTGCAGTTATGCAAAATATCACTCAGGAAAACAGCCCCAGAGTGCTCACAGCCAGCCCAGGCCATTCTGACTCTACAGAGAGATTACTGATCCAGCGTGATGCCAGGGAAGGACACCAACATCTCTCACTCCAACTGCTCAAAGCTCTTGCAACTGCAACTTCCAAGACAAGCAGGCATTTTTTTGTGCACTGCTTCCATTTCACTCCATAGCCCAGTACGATGGAAGTCATCAAAAGCAAAGCGTTAGGGAGGCAGCAAGAGATCTAGCTATTTTCCACCAGAAAGTGCCATAATTACAGTAGCTGGAGAAGAGGCAGGAGCAACTCTGGAGCAAACACAAGAGGTGCCAGGCAGCCCAGAAGAACAGGGGAGGAATTATAGCGTGTTTGTAAAGATCTGATTGTGGAACAGGCTTGTGCAAACAGAAAGGCTATTTGGCTAAGGACAGCTTCAGCGTGAGCATAACTCTCCTTGTTGCCTTTGGGAAAGTTCAACACTCAAGCTGAGGCATGAATCCTGCTAAAGACTTTCAGTTTTCACTGCTTTTATCCCAGCTGCTCTCTTACGACTTGCTTAGCGTCCCATTCAGATAACTGCCCTTCAGCTTTCACAGCCTGCTTCTTGCTCATGCCACCCATAATTATGCCCATGTAAGGCTTCTTAAATCCAATACAACTTCAAAAAACACTACTGCGAACGCCGGTTGAATTCTCCAGCTTCTGCACAAAAAGCTTTGGCTGAACCAGGGAATCCCACCCACTCTGGATTCATGCTCGTCAGGACACCGCTGCAGAAAAGCTGAATGACTCGTCAAGTGCTGCTCTGGGAGCAATGGCCTCTGTACGATCAGTCAACTGCAGCTCCGCTGAACTCACTCAGAACAAGAGTTTTCCATCACCATCTCTGCGTTTGTAGGAGGCTGCTGGCTTGCACTTCTCCTGGATGGTGGTTGGAGGAAGGACCTGGTCAGGTAGAGCAGAAATTGCTTAATGGAATGGGAACAATTATGAATGGCACAAGCAGAGATAAAAAAAAAATGCATTCAGAATGTCTTTAATCATGTAACACTAAAACTTCTTTACAGTGTCATGGCAATCTACACTTCACCATCTGCTTGATTCTTGTTCTGCCCCCATTTCTCCAATACAGAACAAAAATGACATTTTAAAACAGAACACATGGCTGTTTCTACAAGACTTCACTGCTTGAAGTGAGTATTTTTTGCCTGTTAGTCTTGTATAAACTTCTTAGATCACCAGAATTCTTTCTTCCTGTGAGAATTTTAAAAGATAAAGATCTCTCCTCCCTACCCTCAGACCTTCAATACATTAGCAGGTGTGCCTTCTGGTTTAGGATGGCAGCCTTTCTTCCAGGCTCAGTATGCACCCCAGAAAGTTGGGGGGAAAAAAAAAAAAAAGATGAGAGCTATTTTAGGAGTATCTGAGTGTATTAAAGTTGAGAGGTTAGCTAGAAAGATTATATTTGGGGCAGAAGGATGCATCAAGCACCCATCATCAGGGCTTTGGAAGATACTCTGCACTACATTACACACGGAGGGATTTTGTTATGGACCATCAAAGAAACTGTTGCTACGAAAGACAGAAGAGACGATCTTTCCAGTGGAATTAATGGTGCCTTCGCTATCCGAGCTGGACTCGGAATCGCTGCTTCCCGAGTAGGCGCCCAGGCCGGGCAGGATCCCAATGCACACGGCTGCCGAGGGACAGTGGACCGTGGAGCCTCCCACAGAGCTGCTCCCCAGGGGAACACAGGACGGTTTTTCTGCAAGAGAGGAACCTCCGTCAAAAACAAGAGTGCAGGAAAAGGCTTTTAATCAGCCCAGGAACTGCTGCGTGTCATTCACCTGCTATTGCCACATCAGCGGTGGATGATTGCAGGATTTAATTAAAGCATAAGGCAGCTTCATGCTGCAATAAAGCTATTCTGACAGGAAGGACTTGCTACCTCAGGGGATTTTTTTTTTCTCATCACTAGTTTAAGCCCAGCTCTATGTTGGCATTACAGATTTTTATTCTAAAGTTGTCAGTTTGATGCTTGTCAAATACCAAACCCACTAAATAAGAATAAATAGCTCTGCTTTGTGTAATTGAATATTTTTTTGCAATGTAACAGCATAGTTGTGGAAAAGTTTTATTCCATTGCTCTGCTAGTCAATGTCTCCCATCTTCCACGGCTAATTAATTATTTACGGTGTTCTGAAAGTTTACTGAACAGAAGATTCAAGAAGCGCCTTGGGTTGTCATTACACAATTGCAGCTCACCCTATTCATGTCAGAGTATTTGACAGCAAGTCAGTTGCAGCCCTGACAGCTAAGACTGAAATGCAACTTAATTTTTCTTTTAGTTCCCCGTAATTTTCTGAAACAAATTGGTTCCAGGATGGACAAGATCGCTTCATAGCATGAAAAGCGAGTCGTGAAGGTATATACAAATAAATCAAATGCCGCTGTGAAAAGGAAAGAGATGATCTGTTCCCCATGTCTCCCGTTGACAGGACAAGCACTAGGCTTGAAATGCCGCTATGGAGACTCCCATTAGTTACCAGGTAAAACTCTTTAAGGGTAAAATCAGTTAAGCATTAGAATGAACTGCCTAAGGAGGGTGCCCAACTTCTATCTGTGAAGATTTAAGAGCAGCTTAGACAAACATCTGTCAGGAATGGTTTAGGCAGGGGATAGGCAGATGACCTGTAGAGGTTCCCTCCAGCCCTATTTTCTGTGACGGCTGTCAGCACCTACAGTCACCATTTCTGCTGCTTTAAGAGAGAATATGCCAAGTGCAGTCTGTGCTGTCTTGCATAATGAAGGAGCAGAAAAGCAAATCTTCTATCAGGTTTAACACCAAGTCAGTTGCTGTTCAGGTGAGAGACAGACAGCTTCCCACATGCAAAAATCAGGACATACCTTGATTCTTTTCGTCATGATCAGTATCGAGTTTCAATCTCTTCACACTGTTACCACCATCTGAACTGTGGAAAAAAATAAGAAAGTGTCTTGCTCCTCATAAGCAGCCACTTAATTACTGTGAAGTTGAAGTCACATCTTTGCTTCAAATGCTACAGTGAATGCCAGCAGGATCCCCTGATGACCATCACCACTTCTAACTGCTGTTAACTAGGGCTCCTGGGGGAACATGCAGGATCCTCGAAAGTCAACTCCTACTCTGCAAATACCACCTGTTAACTTGGGAAACAGAAACATGCTTCTGGGAGTCCAAGCAACCCAGAGCTGCCTCTTCAGCTGGAAGGAGCCCACAGGAGATCAGGAATGATGACCTGAGCTCCAGCCACCCCATATGACCACAGGCTTGCACACGTGGATGATCACCACGCTTGCTGGTGCAACATCCGAGTCTTTTCACTTCCAGGGTTTCCTTCCCCTCCTTCAAGCACCTACAGAGCCTGTTCTAAAACATCTACAAATCCTGCACCCAGTAAGAAGCCCAGTAGGTTTTGCAGCAGTTCACACACAGCTGTAGTGTCTGACCTAGAAAAGGAAGGGGTCCTTTTGGGGTCCAAAGTGGTGTTGGAGAAAAAGAGCATTACTTGGACATCTGACTCTTCAGAGCTGCTGTAGCTCTTGCTTGTCACTGCTGAGCTTCTTTTTCCCCCCTCTTGCATGTTCCAAATCCTAAGCCAGCCGCATAAAAAAATGCTTCCCAGCTTCAGTTGTGATGAACTAAAGTGATGAAGTACGAGCATTACTATGCATTAACTCTTTTCTGTCCCTGTCAGAACATGCAGCACAGATGAAAGGTTATTCTGCGCAGGGAGGTTTTAACAGTAATACATCCTTTACAGGAAACTACAAAGCTCAGAGAGCAGATGTTGAGCTCACGCTACACTTGGTTTTGACCAGTCTGCAATAAAGATAAGATGGCAAAAATAGAAGACTGTAGAGCAAGTCTGTGATGGCACTGGCAGTTAAGATGCTCTCTTCAATAGATGCCATCTGCAGACTTTAGCTGTGCCATTAAGCACATGCCAGCTCCTTCTCTACATCCTACTGGGTTAAGTACCAGTGGTTACAAGAAAAAAAAACATTGTTGGCTGCCTGTTATCAGTTCAGGGTTTTTCTTCTCTGCCTTCCAAAAACCCAAACAACTACCCAACCCCCCACATTAGGTGGTAGAAACGCTTACTTCAGTTTTCAGACATGCAATTAGTGCTGTATGTACTGGGAGCTAAACATCACCCTGCAAGATAAGCTTCTAAAATAATCTCTTATTCTCTGGGACAGATTTAAAAACACTGACTGAATTTTGAGACGTCAGTAATCATCTTAAGTATTAGACGACTCATCTGCGGGAAATGTCTGGTCCCACATGCCTAGTTTCCCCATAACCCGAAGCACACCAGCAGCTGTGTTTGCAGATCAAAACAGCAAACAGATCACAAACCCAGCTGCCATCTCCCTGGGGTGGAAAAGGTGTTGATGTATCAGTGCAGAACAAGGGAAGTTTGCCTGATGCTCTCAGGATCAAATTGATACACAAAGCTCTTCTCTCGTAACCTACATTTCCCCCATGCTGCCCCCGGCAGCAATTCAAACAATCCAATTTAGACACAGATAAAATCGGCTGCTAAATTATGCAAACCTGAATGAAATTACACGAGTGAGGTGACACTGATATCTACAAATAGAGATGTAAAATAGATTCCCTCTAGATCCCCAAGCAGGATTGCCCAAGCCTGGCAGTCTAGAATGAAGAGTCTACCCACTTGCTTTACACATGCTTATCTATTTGAATTGCCTCATGTTTTTCCCACAGTTTGTGAGAGCCTATAGAAACAAGGCTGGTCTTTTCTTATACCTCCCCCCTTTTTTCTTTGGGGCTAAGGTTCACACCTCACTCTCTGGAGGCAGTTTTGGCCTGTCTCCCTTTACACTGCTAACTGGGTTCCGTTCCTCACGAATTTATAGAGGTGTGAAACTAACCTTCTGTGTTTCACAGCTCCTGCCAACAGCTTTGCCTGAGAGAATTTGTTCTTGTTTTCCACTGACTTCATGGGCAATTTCTTCTCAGTTTCCTTCTTTGGGTCCATACTGACTCCCACTTTGGTGAGAGTGCTGTGAATTAAGGGTTAAGGATCAACAGGAAGGAACACAGAGAACAGACACTTCCTCTTCGATATATTTAGCCAGCTCTGCTGACAGCAGCAACCAAAGTTCATTCACATATTCTATCAAAATAAACTTATTTGTAATGACATTTAGTTGGCACCTTCAGCCAAGACAGAAGACACTTCACTCTCTGAGTTCGGGCTCGCTCAGGTATCAATACCAGCTCTCCCTGGAAAGCCGTCGGGGCAGCAGACTAGGAGCTGCTCTTCTGAAGTCAGAAAGGTGCAACACAGGACACATCCAGCACTCATAAACATATCCATCGCCCTTTTCCTAAAGGTCTTAGAAAAAACCCAAACATCTCCCCCCGTCCCTCCCAAAAAAACCCCACACCAAACCAACCAACCAAACCACATAAAAAAACCCCCAAAAACCAAAAAAGGCAATGCGGGACTTCCCGCTTCTACAGGGATCAACACATTCATAATTCAAATTAACTGCTTCTTCAACCCATAATCCTTACAAAAAAAAAACCACATAGCAATATGTGGGCTCACTTCCACACTTCTAACCCTCCTTTTGCTGAGACCAGCAGACTTGAGCCCAGCAAAGCAAAACAGTTCCATTTTCTGTTTTGGTATTTATCGCTCTAATTTCTCAGCTCATCTCTTTGTAACGGCCACGAGGCTGTTACTGCCGCTTCGAACACAAAACCCAAAGGGAAAGACCTGATTAAGGGTGCATGTGGTCCAATATTCACCCAAAAAGTCTGTGACTGCACAGAAAACCTAAGTAGCTTAAAACTGTGTTAGCAAGGTGGGATGCCGCTGAAACTTCTAATGAGGCAGAGAGGCTTAAGCAGGTTCTCAGACAGGATAAGAAGGAGCTGGGTCTGTTATTGAGGCACACTTGCTCTGCACACACCAACCAGGTCTGCTGTGGCAGGATCTAGTCCTGTCTCTGATAACAGTTCATGGCCGGCTGCACCTGATGAAGCAAAATCCAGTAAAGATCCTGTTTGTTAATGAGGTGCTAATGGTGTCACAAAAGCTTCTGCAAAACGTTTAAGTCACACATAGCAAAGGCAAAATAACCTAATTTAAAAGGGTATATATTGTTTTTAACCCTAAATCGAGCCTTCTGCCAGCTTCTTCTCTGCCTACAATTCCACTGATCAGGTGACACAACCACAAGCTGGAGTTTCACAGGTGCCTCAGTTATTGCAGACAAATATTCAACAGTGAATTTCACATTGATGGACCATATATTTGAAGTCACAGGTCTTTTTCCCCACTGAACATCTGCAAATCAAAAACTCCCACACCGTCCTTTGAAGTGACACGTTCAAAATCTCCAAGCACTTTACAATTAGGAGTGTTCAGATGCCATTCCTTATCTGATTTTCCTAGGGATACAGCAGTAACCCCGACTGCTCCCTACCTCAACTGAAAGTCTTCCCAGTCCAAACCAGACTGTACAATTCTATTTAGTTTTAAAGATGGCAGAGGAGTGCCATCCTGTGGCTGTCAGGAGCAAGCCAAAAGCTCGTTGTGTCGAACACAGTTTGATGTTGCAACACACAATTCCATACACTGCAGTGTTCAACCTCCACATTTAGGTTCATTACCTTGTCATATTCTAATACTGCACTACAAAAGCCTGGCTGAGGAAACCAAAGACTTTTCAGAAATACGAAATTTCAGGCTTTTCAATTCCATCCAGGATAGCATTCTCCTAACTCCTAACACCAACTACCAGAGATACAGCACATTTTTTACCAGCGATTTTATGTGTACTGCTGCCACCAACAAATGTAACACTGTATGTAGCCAAGAAGTGGCCCCTCTTGGGAAGACTACCTTAGAAATAAACCTCTATTTCTTAAAATATCAACTGCATTTAAAAAGCTGTCTTACAGTAAAGTCTGCTTCTTGGAGGGGAACTTTTCCTTCATTTATACAGGATTTAAGACAAGAAGACATTGTTCTTGAATATTTCTTGTCACTGGCTTAAAAAAAAATCTGTAAATCTCTAGTGTCAGACCAATAGGGTCTGGATGGGGTAAGGAGCAAAAAAACCCAGTTGTTGACCCAGGACATTTACCTAGTACCCACTGGTTTTTGTCACTTTAGTGATAAACCATTACTATCAACCTGCAGATGCAAAAACACCTTCTGCATTTTAAATGAATACCAGCAAAAATTTCAAACACAGATGAGTCATTTTGCAAGTTGCTCTGGGGTTGCTTGAAACACTATGTTTACATAATAATAATAATTTTAAAACCTCAGTTTCTCCTTAGATGAGGTGACTATAAAGCATTCTCCCTCCACCCCATCAGCAATTAGTTCTACAGTTTAATTTACAGCAACACTTCAGATACAGAGCCAGATGATATTAGTAAGACTGCAAAGACTGAGGTTACACGGCCTGTATGTCTTGAACAGGCCCTGCCCAGTAAATTCAGGGATCAGTGTGTTATGTGGCTAATTCAAGACGACATAAGATTCCCCCTGGGCTGGTATGGTTCACCCCAGCTGTATGTGACCTAACGAGAGCTGTCAGCTGCTGCCACAGCACAGCCTCACACTGCACATCCCTCATCGGCCAGACCCGCGAGCAACTACCACCGAAACTAAATATATCCCACGAACACCCCATTATTAGAACAAAGAAAGAAAACATTCCAAATCCATTAACCAATTACAGGCTACTTGAAGTAAAAAAACGCATCAGTATTGCTTTTTCATAAGCGCATTACTGAGATAACTTAGATGTTTCGCACAGAACACACACTCTAAGTTGTAAATCATTAACAAATACGAGGTAATACAGATCTTTGTAGCACTGGCACTACTCAGCTTTATGTGCTGACTGGTTTTGCTCACTTCCTTGTGTCCACAAACTCTTTCGTTTATATGAAAGCATCCTTGAGAACATGTGCTTTGTTCACTGATGACTTAAAAGCAATGGTTTTCATTAGGAGGCAAGAAACCATTGAATTCTATAGAGATTCAGGAAACCTCAAAAAACAACATTTAGCTTAGCACAGAAACTCTCGAGGTATTCCAGCCTCCCTTAACTGGCACTGATAAGAGAGCAAAAGCACGCTATATTATTTTCTAGCACATCTTCACAAAAATTTGGCATTTAACAGCAAAGGCAAATTGTCCTTCTCTTAGTACTGCCTACTAGTCTGTATTACCCAAAGGAGCTGAGCCTTCATGGGCACTCATTTACCAGAAGAAAGTCAGCAAATCCGCACAGATGTATTTAATTTCTCAGCAAGGGAGAAAGTAGCTAATACTTCAAGAATGAAAACAGAGAGAGCAGTTCAAACATTCTTTCAAACAGGTATGTTGAAACAGCCAATATGCAGTTAAAAAAAAACCACAAAAACAAACCCACACCACTTACTTTTCAATAAGACAAAATCAAAAGATTAGAAGTAATATGCTGGTTTGCCTTTATGTTCTCTTTCTAGCTATGGTATTTCATGCCCTCAATAACAGAAAAACAAAACACCACACCTCAAACAATGGGGAGTGAGAGAAGGAAAGAAAAGTACCAAAGATGTGGGGGTTAGAGGGGGGGAAATATCAAACATTACAGTGGGAGATCCAAGCTACACGGAAAACAACAAAAGTCTATCATTGTAGACGTTCTGTAAAGCAGTTTTATAGAGAGAATGTCAATGACAGAATAAAACTACAGCCCAGCCTCTTAATCCTCCTCTACACAACCGTCAGGCATTTTAATGCAAAGGATATTCTGTATTCATTTAGTTCTTTCAGCTCTTCTTCTCTTCGCTGCTTTTCTAGTAGCTCTTGCTGCCGAGAAACCTCATCAAGGAAATTAGTCTCATCTTCATCTAAGCCTCTTACCATATTTTCTGAATAAAGGAAAGAATGCATATTGATAAGCTGAAACCACTTAGGGAGCAACCATATATTTTCCATTACTTTGCCATTCTCTTAGAACATTTTCCAATGATTTCAAACTGCCCTACAAATGTAGGCAAGTGTCCACATCTCACATATGACACTTCTATTACTGCCGAGGTAGAAGAATTTGCACAAAGTGACTGAGAATGGGGGGAGCAGAGTCCTGGGTGAATCAGGTAGCCCAGCAGTCACGCTGCTGTGTCAAGAAAAAGGTGCAAAGTGAAGTGCAAATCTGCTGGATTCTGTAATTAAGGAGTAAAAATACTTCCCAGTTAATGATACTGGATGCTAATGAGCCGAAACTCTTACACACTCAAGCAAACAGACTGCAACAAACTAACATGGTTTGAACACAACACCACTACAACAGAGAAAAGCAAGACACAATTCACAGGAAGCCATGAAATGCTGCTGGACTTGCTGATGTAATTGAGAAAAATTGACCAAGTTTTCACACAAGCAGCCTTTCTACAGTTCTGAAACACTATTTGGAACAGGTTACTCAAAACAAGGAATAACCACATTAAGCAATGATACATTTGTTGTTTTGGTTTCAGACACTGAGTTTAAGCCTGTCTCCTCAGAATCTATTCTTAAACCAACCAAAAACTGGAAAAAAAAAGGTTACTTCTCCCCATAAATCTTGCCTCAAAATAGGAAGCATATTTTCTTAAAGCAAACAATTAGAAACTTAACTGAAATTAACATCTGTTTAAAAAAAGAAAGTAGAAGAATGACAATTCCTAACTTCCAAGTAAAAATAAATTATTTCTAAACATGCTACCCTACTTTAAGGAAAGTATATGCTAGTGCAGTAGGAAGGTATTTTATTTTCTGTTCTGCAAATGTCCAACGTCTCCAAATCAAAACATTTAGTTAGAAAGGTAATAAAAAACTTTTTCAGAAAGACTAAGTCTTGCTGGGTTTGTAGTCACCCTCAGAAATCTTAACCCAAACATCACCTTTAGTCTTTATTAGAGCTTAATTCCATAAGAGGATTTTTAGGCTTTCACATGAGGTCACCATATTTTTTTTGATCTTATAGTCAAGTCCTACTCATATTAATGGCAAGCTAAGAAATCCATTTACACTGATAACTGGCAAGCTTTTGTCTTTGACAGAAAAACTCTAGAAATCAATTAACATTTGAGGTTACTTTTTAAAGGCTGAGCCCTCCTCTCAGCATTAAGGCATGTTTCCTCCCAAATCCCATCATCAACCCTGACTGATCAGAACTTGTTTTCTACTCCTTCAAAATTCCCATGGATAGAAAAAAAATATTAAAGAACCAAAAATCAGAATCCACCTTAAAATAGTGTCCCACAGTATCATCCTTACTGTCCTTTATCGAGAACCAATAGCTCCCTTTTTCCTCAAATGGTTGACTAACAATTTCCTAGTTCTCATTATAAACTCCACACTCAGCAGCACATATACAGGTGATAAAATGCAAACGATCTTTCTACAAACCCACAAGTTCAAACATCAGTAGAAATTAGGTTTCCATTTCATTAGATGAGTTAAAAGTCTACTTTTCGAAGAATCGACTCCTGTATGTTTACTTCTTCCAAATGGTTATCTTGACCCTCAAACCACTTTTGTGCCAACTAATTATGGCTTGGAAACGTAACAGCTGCTGGAACAGGATTTTTTTTAATCGATTCAAATAGAATGGTCTTGTGTTAAAGCATGAGTTCAAGAGTCACACAATCACATAACATTTCCACTTTTCCATGGATTGGTATAAGGGGTTTTTTTCTATTTAATGTGAAAAATAAGCCTAGTATTCCACACCTTACAGAAATGCAGCTTTATAACTGCAAGCGACTTTTGAGTTTCACTCATTTGCAGTGCTGTCTCAGTGCCCAGAACAATATGTTATCTGCAGGAACATTTATAATCTTCGAAAAATACACTATTTCAATAATACTTTTCTGAAGCCTCTGTTTATCTCTCAGACAGGCAGACAAGACACACAGATATGTCCCTTACTCAGATGTTATATACAGCTGTTCCACACAATACATGCACTTTGCTGGGTTTCAGTTCAAAATAGTAACTGCTGGTTCTTACTGAATTTAAATTGCTCCTCAAATTCCTGCTGCTTCTTTTCCCTCTGTTCCTGAAGTCTTTCATACAACGAGCGTGGGTCATACGCCTCCTCTGGGCATTCTGAAAGGGAGGAACAAATCAGGAAACGAGACCGTATGACAGAAATACTAAATCACCAACAGTTCTTAGTTCCTTCATGTAAAAACCTTTTGAAATTGTAGAATACAACCTATCACCTTTTATTTCTGTTTTCCACAAAAGTGAAATATTCTTGGATCTCTTTCCTATAGTTATTAAAATCTATCCCATACCTTTTGGATCCTCAGGTTTTCGGACCTTTTCCCATTCCTCTTGCCTTCTCTTTCGTCGCTCCTCTAGCTCCGCTTCAGACACAAACCTCTTGTTAATCACAAGGTCAGCAGTACCATCTCCCCCATCCATTGTGGAACAGCCTATCCTAAAAAACACAATATGAAAGACATCAAGGGCCTGATTTCACTTGTCAGTGCATGAGATATTACTACACATCCTGAAAAGCAGACCCGCTGCACTTATCTTTACTTCAGTTCTCTAAAGACTGCTACATACTAAGTACTGATTGAGATACCTCCTCACTGAAAAACTGCTAAGACTAACAGCACCATCTAGTACTCCCTCTTCACTCTTTTTCACAATTACGTCTTCCCCGTTAGTTGTCTGCCTCAGGCTCCTTTTCTAAAAATCATATTTTAATGGAATTTTCCCCACCCCACTTTGGATTTACCTTGCCTAAACAAATATTTAAAAAAATAATTAAACCCCACACCTATACTCACATCCTTTTATTTCACTTCTTATACCTCTCTGATCTGGAGAGAGGATCTGACACTTTGCCCTCACTTCACCTATGTTCTTTTTGCCCATTCTCTGAAAAATTGAGAAATCTTGCCTGTTTTCAATTATTTGAACACATGAGTGATTAACAGAGAGATTTCAGAAATTAGTAGCTAACCTCTCTAACCCATAAAGCATTCCTCACCTCTTTGCAGCTCTGTGGGGAGCAGGGCTAGAGAGACTGTGCTGGGGGGGCTGTCAGGGTTACAGAGAACCCAAGAGGTGAGAGAAAGAGGGAATTCCCATGGGCTAAAACAGGGCTGGGATCAGAAGACAGGGGGAGCACTTCTGACCAACTGAGTGCTGCCGCTTCTCACACCTACACCTGCCCTCTCCCTCAAGAGATCTTAATGGGCAGTCCTGGCCAGGTCTCCGTGTCAGTACTGGGTGCAGGGTGGAGATGCCCCAAGGAGTCATTCCGAAGAAGGAAACTTATGATTTTGACACCTGTAAGCCCAGGATGAAACAAACTGCTTCTGCAAGTTTTAAGTGGCTCCTTTCAGGATTTATTCTGCCAGCTCCATGCTACAGAATGAGGCACTAATGCCTATTTTTGTTTCTTACATCAAGTCTGTATGGTCAAGTACAATGCAAACACAACATAAACACAGCTGTTCACTTAAAGTCATGCTAACCTCATTTTTTTTTCTAGTTTCTTCTTATTTCCTTGTTATAACTTCAGCAAGTACCTCAAGTATTTTTCATTTTGGATCTCATTTCAGCACTGGAAGATACCCCAGAACACTCACTGTTACAGGGAGGGTGGGATGTAGTAACCCAAATAATGGAAGGAACCAGTTTATCATCCTTCCTTCATACCACAAGGAAACACTCTGGCAGGAAGCAGAGTCCTGAAATTCTTACAAAACCCGATACTTTTGTGAGGTATTGTTTGTAATACAAATGACAAACTTGGGTCACAGGAGAAATCCAGGTTGGAGCACTGGACAAATATTTGTTACAGCAGGATGCATTCTTAAGGTGCGAATTATCAAAATAAGACAAAATATTTTCTTAAGAGCTGGGGAAAGGATGGACAGACCAAGGGCTGGTGATTTTTTTTTCGTTTTTCTTGTATCTTTTTCAATGTCTAACAAAAATCCACCCTAAGACAAGTCCACTTTCTAGAAAGCACGGAACATCTGCTCTTTGAGTGACATTTCTGAACGTGGTTCAAGCTGTAAACCTATTGAAAAGATGAAAATTGAATCTCCCTCCTGAATACAGGTCCTGATCACAAGGGCAGCTTTCCTACCCAAGTTCTATATAAACAAGATAACCTGGTTCTCCACTTGTGTAATCTCAACCCATCCATTTACAGAGGAGACGAAAGGTTCCAATACAACGGCGACAGAAAGTCATAAAAACAAACTGAAAGAGAGCGATTCAGCAAGGATACAGTATCGTCTGGGGACTAAAGTCTTCAGCAGCAAACCACCTACCTTCTGGATCAGCCAGTTCACTTATACAATATATTTAAGATACCTGGGGTGGATTAGAGTTTAATTATGACTTGACAAACAGCTACAGTCTTTTCACTACAATCCTGGAAAGTGGCATCCAATAGAACATATTTTAGCAAATAACTTTAATAGACAACCACATCCTGGGGCACAAGGATGGGAGAAAAATTAAAAATCAAGCAGCATAACATTGAAGTGCATTTGCACTTACGAAATTTGCTAATCTTGCTGTATTCTTTGCCTTGCCTGATCTCAAACACACACAAACCTCCATGACACAAAACATATGCGTTAGGTGAGGAGGGGACAGTTGCCGATGTTTTCCTCTGGTGACTGTATTCTAGTGAGCGATGGACTGTTGTAAATTATGGAAGTTTATGTCACAGCTGTAAACTGCGCCAGCTGGTAACATTCCCAGGATCGAAAAAATAAAACTTCATTGCCTTTGCCATCACCTGGGCTGGACCAGATCCAGAATAGAGACACTGTCCCGGGTATCCAGCACATCCAGACCTCCCGTAAACAACGGGCCCCGCTGTCCATCGCTGCAACGAACCCGGGCACAGCTCCCGCGTCTCTGCAGCGCGTCAAATGAAGCACTGCGCACCAAGTCTCTGAGTGCGGTGCAGACTCGCTTCCCACGCTGTAGCCAGGATAAAGCCAGCCCCCGGGACCCGGCCCCGCTGCTAACGGTGCCCGAGCGCGCTCGGGGTGGGAGAGCCTCCCCGGCGCAGGCCCGGGGGTCGGGCCCTGCTCCCCGCGATCTCCTCTCTCCACCTTCCCTCCACCTACTGGCTCCGGGAGCGGCCTCCCACCGCGCTCCGGCCCGGCCCGCCGCGCTCAGCAGGCCCGGCCCCGGCCCTGTCCGCCGCTGCACCCCAAGGGCCCCGCAGCCCGGCCACGGCCGCTCTCCCCGCCGCGCTCACAAAGCCCCCGACCCCCGTCCCCGATCCCACCGCCTCCCGGAGCTCAGGCCGCCGCCGCCAGCACGTACCGCGGCCGCCGGCCCCGTTACAGCGAGAGGCACAACCCGGCCCAGCGCGCCGCCATTGATCCCCTCTCACAGGCCCGCCCCCGTTCGCTCGCCGCGGCCGGTCGCCCCGCCCCTTCCGCCCACAAGAGCCAACCGAATGAGTTCTTCCTTAGGCAGACCCTCCTCCCCGATAGCAAATCCCCGCTGCTCTTACGGAAGGAACACGAGCGCGCGGAACTGTCGCGCGCAAGGTAGGCGAGCGGGAGGGCCGGCTGACAGATGACGTCAGGGCGACTCCGCGCCGCGATTGGGCGAAGCGCTCGGGCTGGGGCCGAGGCCGAGGGCGGGGCGGGTCGCCCGGGAGACGGCGGGGGGCGGGGCCGGGCGGGGCGGGGCGGGGCCGTAGGCGGGAGAAGCGCCCGCGGTCGCGGCGGGCGGAGGAAGGTCCGTGTGCGAACAGGCCCTTGATGATCCCGG
>VWYH01005714.1:1007014-1206599 GCA_013399365.1 Pampusana beccarii
CGGGCGGGCTCCCAGGTGGGCCGGGGGCTCGGCCAGCGCCGCCCCGCCGGGCTGAGGCAGCGGCCCGGGCGCCCCTGGTTTCTGCAGGGCTGCCTCGCCGGGGCCACTCGCTCCCCCGGGGTGGGCAACCCGCGAAAAAAGGCGGTGGCCACAATCCAGCCCCGCTCGCCTTGTGCTCGGCCGGGCAGCTGGCACCCGGGGCTCTTACAGCGCTGCCATGGAGGCCCTGGAGCTGGGCTCAGGTCTGAAGAGTAGAAGCTCGCAAAAGAAAACGGCAAAACTTGAATGAAATGGGGCTTTGCTGGAATAGGGCACCCCCCGCCCGCTGCTGCTCGGGGCGATGAGGTGTTACAACTTTTCCACGGCGCGGCTCGGGTGCTCGGAGATGTTCCTGGTACTTGTATGACTTGCAAAACGAGGGTTTGTTCCAGCGGGTTGGGTTTGGTGCGCAGGGGACGAAGTGACAGGCTGTTCTGGGACCTCTGGGGAGCTCAGACACACTCAGGAGCATTTTGTTGAGCCCTTGAATATTTTTATATTAATGTGAAATTCAGAATCGTGAAAGCTATTTACTACTCTCAATGTGAAAATATTTCTGTAGAGCAAGTTTTCTCTCTTTCACAGACAAAAGTATGAAGATGTGGAGTGATCTCCCAAATGCAATTATTTATATAGATCTTCTCTTTTGAATACTTTGGCAATAGATTAGATAGTGGCACCTTCCTAGTAGTGTGGTGACACCATGATACTGCTTTGCTCTCTTAGTTCAGTGCTTATAAAGCAGGTCTTCTCACTGCTTGGGTGATGCTGATACTGAGCATGTATTTCTTTCTTAAGCCCTTTGATTATGTCCTGCTGATCACTGTTATTGTCTCACATATCTTCATTTTTTTTTTAATGTTGTTATTTATTATTTTCAGTTGTGCAGCAGCAGGTACAGTGTCCCTTCTGAATAGAGTCTTCATGTAGATACCAAGAATGACCGTAGTAATCTTGTTTTTCATTTTCTATTTTGTTATTGCAAAATCTTGCTCTGGATCACTCGGTATCCACCCCGAGCCCAGAGTTCATTTTGGTGCTCAGCCTGCGTCTATCAGTATTTCGCATGCAGTGGAACTTTAGTCCGTGGAGAAGCACGGATATAAGAGCTGCCTTTTCTCTTCTAAATTTATTCAGCCTTGTAGATACTGCACGGTCTTCTGAATGCTGCTGTGTTTGGTGTTTTTTTTCCTTTTATGTCTGTGTCAGTATTTGTTTTCTTCAACATAAGCAAGGGATTATTTTTTCTGCTTAGCACTAGCTTTGCCTCAGGTTTTTAAATTTTCTGTCCTTTGTCTTGCAGTGAATGCATTTATTTGTTTTGCTGTTTTGTGTTTGGATTGGGTTTTTTGTTGTTTTTCCTCGTGCTGGTCCTTAGTTCAGTTCTGCTTTACTCCTAATTTTTTGTATATCCATCACTGCTATAAGGTTATTGTCGTGTGGAGACCTGCATATGTTTGTGTACTGTGACTCTTCCCCTGTTTACTACTTGGTATTGAAATTTTTGCTATTTCCCTTCTAAACTGCACCAGTCTTTTAACAGTGGATGTTCTCATCACTTTCAAGACATCTGAAATATTCCCTCACTTCTTGTGTTCTCTTGGACACGTTTATTTGACTGTGGCTTTCTGGAAGTCTGTGCATTCTTATAACTGGTTGTATTATTTTAAGAGTCTAGGATGCTGTTAAATGTATTTTTCTTTTGCATTAATCCAAATGCAAAGAACTGATCTGTTCTTTGGTCTAAATCTGGCCCATTCTTCTGCAGGTGCTTTTGCATGTGTCTTTGTTCTCCGCCGAAGCCCACTCAGCAGAAGACGTCCTTTCTCCTCCTTTCTCCTGCTGGCACCAGTTCCTATATCCCTTCCTTTAGGACATGACTGCTATCACTTTGTGCCCCAATCTCTGCTATTTACAAGTCTGGTTGAATAGGTTGTGTATTTCTCCTGGTGTGTTCTTTTTCCGATGTGTGAAGCGAATGTGATCGCTTCTCGTCTCTCCCTTTTTCATCCAAACACACTCCTGAGGTTCCTGCTGGATCTGAAAGTTTTCAGCATCTGCGGGTCCATCACTTGTGTAGGAAGCTCCTCCAGGGTGTTTTAATGCTGTGTCCTGTATTCTGCACAACTCTTGTCATTGCTCTTGTTATTGCTGATTGTTTGTTACCTTAGTCTCGGTTATTTGCCTGCTGTTAGGTTGCTGATATATCTAATTCATGTAGTTCACACACCTCCCTTATCTTCAGCTGTGATACCAGTGTGTGCTTCCAGGTAGGTGGGGTTATTAGTTTCCTTGAAGTCTTTAATTTTCCTTTTTGTTTACCTTCAGCCTCCTGTACATGCAGTTTTGAGCGCAACACTTTGTGTTAGCTGCTCTGGTATCCTTCTCTATGGCCTCATAATTCAGTGGCTGCCCAGTGGCTCCCTTAATCTCACTGTTATCTTGTTCTGTGCTTCTCTTAACATCAGAGGTTTTGGCTCTCAGCATGTTTTGTTTGCTGTGAGACTAATAGATGGGCTGAAATAGATTACTTTAAAAATTTTGGTTCTCTCCTATAAAACAAGACATCTCTCACACTCTGCCCGTCAGGTGATATAAAAATCCATTTTCCTCAAGCTTTTTGCTTGTTTGGTAAAACTAAAGAATAGAAGGGAAATATTTAGTATCATTAGCAGTAAGTTAGTGATAAAAGTGCCGATTTGTCATGGGACACATACTGGCTTATGTTCGAATTTCCTTCCACATCAGTAGCTACCCTGGCTGGTAACCTATTGTATTTTGAAATGTCTCGTATTGGTCTCTTTAAGTCACTTGGATAGATGGTGTTATCTTCACAAAACGGAGCAGAGCTCATCATGTGCACTGTTGGGCTTCCCTCTCTGTCAAGACAGAGGGCAAGAAGTTAGTGTGTTATCACCTTGTAGTAAATAGGAAGATGAGCTTATGTGGTGGAGTTTGTCCCATTCAGCTCCATTGTCATTATGTTGTGTTCAGCATTTAAAACTGTTTGGTTTGGGGTTTTTGTTTCTTCCTCTCTTGAGCTTGTGATTGCAAAATAGACTTTGAATTTATTCCTTGCTTTAACGTAGCGCAGTAGAGGTGCTGTGCTGGGATTCACTGTTGTTCAAGTATCTCATTAGAATTGTGTCGTGTCATTTTGCGCTTCATGTTTCCCTGGGTCCTGACGATGTATTTTGTTTTCCCTTCCTGGTTTGTATGCAGTGAGTGCAAAGTTGGCATGGCAGGAGCTGTGCCATGTGTGTTATTTCCTTTTCTATTCTTCATTATGTTGCCGAGGTCTAATGCAAGTCAAATGTTCACGTATGACTCATAAGGTTGTGTGATGGACCAATGCATTGTGATCCACCTTCTACTGTGCTTGTAATTGATACCTTCATCTACCACAGCTGTACCCAAACTTGGGCTTTAGAAGCACAACTCTGCCCTGGGAAGTTTATTTGGCAGGTTTTGTCCGTTCAGTAGGGATACCTGACAGTTCAAAGTCTGGGGTGAGGTACTGCTCGTCATTTATTAACGGGGGTTCCGCAAGTCACCGCGATCAGTGACAACAAGTCCATCCTTTTCCTGATATATCTCTCCCCTTGGAGAAGCAGTGGTTTCTAAGCGTGCAAAACACTTGCATCTGTAGTTATTTTTCTCCCTTTTTAAGGCGTTTTTGCTATAGTAAGTGCTTCACTTTTGCTTTAAGTTTCTGGATATCTGAGTATGTTGCTGCATGTGAGGAGAAGGACGAGACTTGTGGCGAATTTGAGGTATTGGTGTGGCTTTTTGGATTGCTTGCTTCAGTGCATGTGCACAAATTGGTATTAATATAGCTTGAATCATAGGTTAGAGTACAGTCGGTGAACTACATGTCAGAATGGCTGTGCCATTTGTGTGTATTTTATACCTTCTAGGAGACAGTGGGACGTGCTAGAAAGTGATCTCCAAAAAAGAAAATCCAGCAGATATGCTGATGTGCGCTTTGGTTTGGGTTTTTTTTGAAAGTAAAGCCATCTGGTGGCATGGAGAAAACTTTAAATTCTTCACTGCTTTTAAAAGGTTTCACCTAATGGTGAATGAAGATTGATGAGAATGATGTGTGTGTTTGCACTCAAACTCTGGTCAATGTATCAGTCCTGGAGTGAAAGATTGAAGAAAAAAAAAAAAATAGAGAACAACTCACCCATTGTTCTTTTTCTTTAGAGCTTTTACTCCTCTGGAACATTTAGTGGAGTAGTATCTAAATATAATTATCAAAACAGTTGAGTCTTAATTCTCGTTAAATTCCTCACAAAGTTATGTAGGAGAAGGCTCAGTTGACCATGACTTTTTGTTCCTGATATCATTACAGCTTTTTGAAAGCATCTTAAATTGTTTTTAAGCTTTTTGTCTTTTTTGCTGCGCAGCCATGACAAACTAAAACGGGTATGTGCTCTTGTTTAAACCATCTTTAGATTGCTGTGTGAAACACATGCACGCTTGTCTTCAGCCACTTCCTAACCCACCTGCACTGTCCGAGTCGTCTCTTGGGCAGTCAGTCCCCGTCCTCTTCTCGGCCACGGGAGCTCCAAAACCCATTGACTAACTTCCTCTGAGTTTCTTCTTGCAGGCAGAGGCCTTAAAACACTAAAACCCACTAGAGTTTTGTGGTAGGAGCAGGATACCTGTGAGATCTGGAGTCTGCTCTGCTGACAGAAGCACTTGGGTTACATGTGGTCAGCTACTCATCATCAGGATCTCTCCTGCAGCTTTTGTGGTAGGCTTGTAGCAGGGCAGAGAGAAAAGGTCCTCAAGGCAGAACCTGAAGAAACAAACAGGGAGAAATGAAGCTGGGTTCTTGTGTGTTTTATTTTACTTTTTTTAATAGGTTGAGATAAAGAGTTCCAAAGACCTGCCCAAAGCTGTGCATCAAGTTCCATAGTCTTCAGCTCTGGAAGCCCCAGATCAGGGATCACGCTTCCCAGGAGCGCCTCTGAGGCAGGTTTGCTAACCTAGTGACCTACATGTTCTGTTTGGCTGGGATGGCAGTATTTTGAGCAGCTGTCACTGTATCCACTTACAGGAGGAAAGAGAATCAGGACATCTCCTACTCTGCCAGCGCAATCTCAAACGTAAGCTAGCAAAGAAAGCTGCTGGCTTTGCATGGTTGGCAAGGGAAGTCACAGAACTGGCTCTCAGCTACAGGTACTGAAAGATTGGGCCATCCTCTGGTGCTGCTTGAATTAACAAGAAGTGGAAGTTTCTTCAGCCTGTTTCCTGCCATGCTGTTAGGTTTTTCATGTTTGAGAAGATAACCAGTGTCAAATTTGGTGAGTCTGAGAATAGGAGGGTCTAAACATTGTCTGATCTGTGCTCTGTTCTCCGAGGCACTTGTCAGACGCATGACGGTGCAAGCTTCCAACTGAGGCATTACTGCATTTTTCAGCAATGTTATCAAAATCTTTCACACATCCAAAACTGTTTTCAGGGTATCTTATGCATCCATAATGGCATAGTCATGCCACGTAGCTGGGCTCATGTCTGTGGTCCACAGCAGGAGACTATTAGACTGTTCTACAGAATCATTCTGTACCTAACCTTCCTTTGAAAATGAGCCCTAGCTCTGTATTAGGAGAAACAAAACCACTGAGATTAGTTGACAGACAAGAAACAGCACAACTCTGGCATTTCACCATTTCAGCTCCATTACACAAAGCTGGTGGTTTGCTGACAAGAATCTGCCCCAGCTTCCAGCAGTCCCCCTTCGTAGCATCTTTCTGTAGCCCATGGTGTGATTTACTTACATGTCTCTGTGCAAGCCCTAGACCTAGTTCCTGTGGCAGGACTACACTGTGTGACTGTTTGAGCTGCTCAGTCTTTTGGTTTGTCCCTCAAAATGCTTTTGTAGTTTATCTTTTGCTAATGTATGAGATGCTTTAAACTAAGTATGTAGTATTGAAGTTTACTACAATGAGTTTATCTCCTTCTTTCATTGGTTTATTGATAGTAATATAGGTAAAGCCTTATCCTTCCTGAAATTGACTATTATTAAATTTACTAGAAAAAGCTTAAAATGCATTGGGTTGTTTGTGTTGTTCCTGTGCAATGCTGCACCTCTGCTTGATACCCAAAGACTCCACACTTCCCTCTCAGCACTGTCTGTTCTGGAATTTCTTGGTCGTTTTTAAATTTTGAATCCTGGTATCTTGAATGTTTTTGTCATAGCTTAGTGTATGCGTTTATTGTTGATAACGTCTGTAACTTCCAGGGCAGCAAGGAAGATTAACTTGAATTAATTGAAGGATTTATTTGTAAGCCTCTGAATGAATGTCTGTGCCAAAACTTAATATGGTATAGCTAATCAATTTTATTTAGTGTGCTTGTATCCCTTCAGTTTGTAGGATTAGTGTTCCCTGCCATCTGCAGGGTGTTATCCTTATCTTTCTGCCACTTCTGAAGTGGCGCATTACACTCTACTCCTTGGGCAGCTGCTGAGCTTGCACAGCTCTGCCACATCAGCTTGCTGGAGGCAACTCTTGTTCAGCTTCCCCAGAGCTGTCAGATACCACTATATTTTTTTTTTTTTTGAAAAGATCATTATCTCAGATGTGTATTCATCTGCGTCAAAGCATAGCTTTATCTCTGAAAAGAAATGTAATGGCCCTTCTGGAGTTTAGGAAGAAGGGAACCAGGAAGTGTTCTGTATGATTGATGCTGGTGTTGAATAGGTGGTTGAGACATTTGAAGCGTTAAAGCCAGCTGAGGTCTTCTGGAGGCCGTGGTACAAAGGATACTTCCACCTAAATGATTGTGAGATGAGAAATTGTGACCTCTGAGATGGAGGAAGCTAGGAGGTGGTAAATGCTTCAGTTTCTCTTTCAGAAAGAGCTGTAGCAGAAAAGCCTGTGATGCTCAAGGACCCTGGAGCACTGAGGTCTCTGAATCCAGAGGTAAGGGAAAACCTGGGCCAGGGTCTCTGTACCAGGCCTACTTTTGAGACACTAGTTTTAAGTGAGACAATGAAGTTCAATTTAAATCCATGTTGCAATTTTAGTGTTCCTCTACCAGCTTAAAAACAGATTTCAGAGAAGTAACAATGCAAAGTAGTCCGACGTACAGGTGACTATCTGATTTTCATAGTCTACAGAAAAAGAAACTACTGTGGTGGTAGTATCTGCTTCTTTCTCTTTTGACTGTTATCAAGTTAAAAAAGAGATCAGATCCTTCATCTGCTCTGTGTTTCTAACAAAGCTAGAATTACCCAGAGAAAACTGCAGGGCTAAAGCCCAATTTTTTGTGTAAGTTCTGCACAACCCTGGGGGTTTTCATTGCCAAGCACTTGGGCAGAGGCTGTAATGTTTTCCGGGACGCGATCAACCTTTCTCCCTTTCTGTGAAACAGGCACACCCAAGGTCAGCGTGCTTTCGGTTTTGGGTGCTCTCACTTCAGCAAGAAGGTGAATGACTGTGGCTTTGTCCTGCGGATGGTGACACACTGCCTGCCAGTAAATGCTGTTTCCCATACAGGTTTGACGCTAGTCTTAACCCTCTGGGATATTTTTAAAGAAAATATAACTGAATTAGGGGGTTGCTTCAGATTCCACAATACAATGTTTGGTTACTACATGCACAGCATTTACTCGCTACTCCTGAAGCCTGCAGTCTGTTTCTTGTGTGCGCTGTGTGGTAGCCACACTGGGTGTCAAGTAGTTCCACAAGTCTTACAGTTGAGAGGTTGATCTCAGATCTCAATGTAATCTCCTGAGAAAGTCTCAATTTCATGTTGTAATTGTATTTTGTGTACTGGACATTCTTGGTTTTTGTCACTACCCCTGTCATTTCAAAGCTGATATCCTCTCCGTATTATAAAAGCTTGTAGCAGCGAACAGGCTTCTTCCCCCTCTTATTCTGTATTGAAGTTGACTATCTTGCAGTAATTCATAGCTGTGTTTCCTTCTCATGGTAATTTGAACTTCTGATCTGACTGGCATCACAAGTATTTCTATCTCTTCCTTTTTAGGAGCATCATTTCTTTGGGAAAGAAATGCTGAGGAAATATTTCTAATTATTTTATCTCCTTAATAGGAAACTGCTGCCCAAAACTCTGTTCTGCATTTGAGAATCTGTCAACTTTGCTGTGTGGTTTGCTGACTGAGCTCCTGTGTTACTCTGCTCTTGAGAGGAGAAATCGCTAGTCTTACTCTCGCAACAGTGACAAAAACTGGAAAAGTCATTCTGGTAGCTGAATCCCTCTCTTCTCATGTATGTGCATGAGGGTTTGGGTTTTTTCTTTGTTTGCTTGGCAACATGCTCCATTTCATGGAAAGGAGAGGCATTTTCCATCATGAGGCAGTATTATGGTTGGCTGTAACCAAATATTTGAGGGGATGAATCACCGGCGCTTGGGCTGCTTAGTACAGAGAAAATGAGCCTAATGTCGCTCAGAGCTGACTTCTCCATCGGCATGCTCCATCAGAGGGTGGTGAGGAGGCCTCTCCTGGGTAGGCTGAGCATCTGGGCTGTCAGGGTGGTGCAAATCCAATTAAAGAACATTTGTTTCAATGGATGGTTATTTCTTCTTTCCCATTTGGACGGGATGCATGGTCCCGATGGCAGTGGAGCAGCGCGGGGCTCAGGGAGCTGCTGCAAGCAGTGACCAGTGGCTGATTTTCTGTGCAGGTGAGGTGTCTAGCTTGAACAGTGTCTGAACCTGGTGTTTTGCTTAGGGAAGAACATGCCATGGTGGCAGTTTGGTGGGTGTCCTGCAGGTGCTCTCTGGTGTCAATGAGGTGTCGGACACTGGCACTCTCTGCTCTTCCTGCAGCTTGTGTTCAGAGAGAGGTATCAACACCAGGTACTTCTTATAGAATTAAATCTTACATTTTGATCGTGCATTTGGCAACTGTGTAGTCCTGCATCCCAAATTAACGTCTTGTGGCCAAAATTCAGAGTGAATAGATGGCCCAGAGAGGTGGTGGATGCCCCATCCCTGGAGACATCCCAGGCCAGGCTGGACGGGGCTCTGAGCAACCTGATCTGGTGAAGATGTCCCTGCTTATGGCAGGGGTGGGACTGGATGAGCTTGGAAGGTCCCTTCCAACCCAAACCGTTCTATGATTTTTATGAGCATCCCTGTTAAAAAGCAGGTGCTGGCTGCTGCCTTTACCACTTCTTGTATTTACAAAGTTGGAGTCAAGCTTTTATTAAAATACCATTTAAAAGTAAAATAACAGTGTTATCACTTCTGTAAGTCTGACTGCTGTTTCAAACTGCTTTCATAGTCTTGTTACCACTTTCTACATTTGCCAAAGAATATTTCCTAAACAAATGCAAAACTGATGGGATGGAGATTTCTAGTGTTGCAGTGAATCTGAACAACACAAAATTGCGGGGAAAGCAGTGCCAGTTTTGAACATGGAGAACCTATCTTCTTTCTGTCCTGTAGCTTAGCTTTTGCTGGTATTTTCACACATATCTGAAGACTTTCAGATCTACTTTGACTTGCACTAATTGTTTAACAAAATTGTGTGATGTCATTGCAGCCCTGACAGGAGGCAATTGGTTTCTGTTCCAGTGGCCTTCCAGAGGTACTTGTTCTTACTCTTGTTGCTGGTGCTTAGGTGAATCTTAGCCATTAACTCCTAACAAAGTTAGGTTAAAGAGTGTTTTAATGTGATATTAAAACACAAAAGGTAAATCACAAAGCACACTAAATTCTCCAATAGCACAATTTTTAAGAAAACTAGTACACTTCAGTTAACAATTGGTCACAGCCTTGTAATGGAAGACTGCTCAATTTTAAAAGCAGTTGCAGAGACTCTTAGCTGTGTAACTACTGGAAGAGAATTTAAATGGATTATGAAAGATTAGTTCTCCTCCTTAGCTGTGTTTTAACAGCAAAACAAGCACATGGCCTTTGTCTTGGGAGTTGAAGCTATTGACTCCTGGGTGAGTGCACTAGGAAGGAGCCTCTTTGTTATTGTGTGCTTGCTGTTATACCTGGCCCTAAGCACCTGCTGCCAGGTAGGGCAAGAGGCTTATCTTGGTCTATCTCGATACTGCTGTTGTGATATACTTGTTTTGCTCCTTTAATTTTTTTTCTTCTTTTAGGGATTTTTTTTAAAAATACTTTGTCTTTCTCTTTTATTCCCACAATATTTTCAAGTACACTGTGAAGTATTTTTAGAATTAAAAAAAAAACCAACCAAACAACATATTTTTGTGTCCAGGTTTTGTTGAGAGCAGGAATTTGCAAAAATTAGGCTTGAAGTTTAAAATTTAAAATTTCTTTCCATCTCTGTATGTAGAGATTGTTACTTCTTATTGAAACAGTAATATATTTCATCTTTCATGATGGGCAAAATGCTTTTGGTTTTGGGTGTTGGTTGTGTCACTGAGGTCTCCAAGTTTGGGCAGAAGCAGAATTGATGACTCTCATCACTTGCATCTCCTTTCTCTACTGTATTTCCCTTTTCCATCCTGCAGCTGCCCTCAAGTTTGATGTCTCCATTGTCTTTACTTCACCAGTGGGAGTGAGGGAGTCAGGAGTCAGATGGCCGCTGGCAGCCTGATGCTAAAGCCACAGTTCACTATAACATTGTAAAGCAGTCCTTAAAAATACACCAGCTCAAATGCAATCTAGCACATCACTGGTTTAAAATCTTTTTCTTAGAAAACTTTTTTTTTCACTTCAGAAACTTTCTTCATGCATTTGTACTCTGTCTAGACAAGCCGGTTTGCAGGGCAGATCTGTAGCAATCTCTACCTTATGTTCCTTATTATTCAGCCTTTCAGTTTGTTTGCGGCTTGACAATGAACTCCTTGTACATGATGATAAGCCACAGCCAAGTCAATGCTGTCAAACTTGGCTCTTTACTAAATAAGGGGAGTTTATCCTGTCATTTCTCTTTTCCCTTTATCTAACCAACTTTTATAGTGTACTTGCTTCTATTTTCTGCTGTCCCTACTCTACTTGAGGGTGATCTGGAGCAGATATTGTTGCTTCCCTTCTCCCTCCTGTGAGCAGTAATTTGAGGGGAGGAGTTGGTCACTGCTCTGCACTTGCTATGGTGGCTGGAATACCACGGCTGTAAAAACAGATTGAGTTTTCTGTAGCTGTGTCTAGCCCTAAAGCTAGTAGGTGGCAAACTGTTTTTTTGAAACCTTGAGAGAACTTCCCCCATAAAGGCTGAATGTGGCTGAAAATAACAGCGTGACTTGCTGTCATGGCGGGTGTAGGGAGGAGGTGAAATACATCTATCTGAAGGGCAGTTTCCAAGTGAGTTGTTCTGTCCTTTCTATCTGTCTTCAGGGACTCTTCAGCATAGTTCCTAGAAGTGAAAGCAGTCACCCATAATGACTCGCTGCCCGTGATAAAGGCTTACGAGTGCGGCTTTTCTGGATACAACCACGCCTGTGCCCTGAAGAAGTACAGTCCACTTCTGTTACAGCACTTTGTGAGCAAGCCCAACCATTCCTGAACCAAACGTACTTAAGGGTGAGTTGTTTGTCATTGCTTGTTTTGAATCATGCTTTAAGTTGTCAACCAGAAAACCTTGCTTTCAATAATCAGTTTTAATCTTATTTTTTTGTTTCCTTAGGTAGGTTCTTACTCATCACTAATCCCTAAAATACAGCTTTTCCATATTGGTTTTGATGGCAGGGTAGATTCACTGTGTTAACGTTTTCTTAAGGTACAGAACAGTTTAACTAAACTCAGATTATAAATCTGTAGCATACTAAGAATGCAGTTTTACATTTTAGTAACATAGGTTACTAAAATACCCTTAAACGATCTGGATTCATAAATACATGTATTTTTTCCTTCAGAAGACATGTTTTGCGTTTAACATATCTAGCTCTTCTTTAAAAAACAACCAACCAGGCCCCCCACCCCAAGCTTTTAGAATCATTTGAACCAGTTGTGATCTTGCACAATTCTGTTTAAGATCTTTGCAAGCTGTGTTGACATCCTCACATCTGCTTGCTGACTGAGAAGGTAACAGCTGTACTGGCTCTGATGGAAGGACTCCTGAGCCTGGTGTCCCACCTCTTGTTGCGGTCAATGTACTTGGAGAATAAGGCGAACATGTTGTGATGCTGAAACCCTTTTTAATAATCTGTGGTTTAGGAATTTCTTGAACTAGAACTCAAGATCTTGTATTTTTTTGCAATTAATATCCCTTGAGGGTTTGTTTTGTTTTTCCCTAGTTAGCATTCAGGTTATTTCTTAATACTGAACTTTTCAACATGCTAAAAGAAGATGATGCACTTCAAACCTACAGAAGTGTCTATGAGAGCTTGTTCAGAGTGCTTTTCCAGTGACAGCCATACATCCAGAAACTTGCTCATATGACCAGTGTCTGGCTACCAAATAATGATATGATCTTGTCCTAAATGGCAGCAAGCAATTGCACAGTTGCCAGTTGGCTCTGACAGTAGGGGCCTTTCATCTTTGAAAGATGGCAACTGTCTTTTGACTTTCTTTTAATTTTATGGTGCTCCATGTGTGCTGTTAAATAGATTATTTAATAATTGTAGAATAGTAATAACCTATTACAGGATATTCACCATCGTTTCTAGCTTAGGTGTTAAACTTGATTCTTAAAGGGTAACATGAGTTTAGTCTTAAAAGTTACGTATTTATTCTGGCATTCATGAAATGCATAAGTAGTGAAATGGTGTCTTTTGTAGGGCTTTATTTTAGCTGAGACTTTGTATAATGTTCTACAGAAATATACCCTATGACTTGAAAAATAACTTGGAAAGGGTCAGGGTTTTGAATCCTTTTGATCTTGCTAGCATTCTCAGTTCAGTGATTCTGAGGGATTGCCCTACTGTCCCAGTTACTAATGGGCCTGTATTTGATCCAAACCATTTGAATTAAGAATGAATGACTGAAACAGTCTTGGTTCCCAAAAAGAGAAGAGCGCGTTGATGCTAGATCCTAACAAGCACCTGCACAGATAACACCTCTTTCAAAATCCCAGTTAGATTTATAGGTGTTGAAATGGTGTCTGTAATTCCTGGTTATTTCAGAGTTGGTATTTGGTGCTTCTTTGGGCGAGAATCCAGTTGATGCAGGCACGTTCCAAAAAGATGTCGTTACGACCAGATGGACTAAACAGTTCACTGTTAAATCTACTGGTTGGCTGTAACTGTAAGATTAGTACTTTACAGTTTTGAATATCTTACAGAGTCTGTCTGGAAATTGATTATTCCTGAATGTGAAATGAGAACCTTAAATGTATAGCCTTTATTTTGATGACCTAAGCAGTATCTCTCTATAAAGGGTAAAGAAAAAATGAACCTGGCTTTTTTTGGTATGTGAAGGGTAGCAGTGTGCTAGATTTAAGGACAAAGTTGTTCCTCTGCATCCAAACACTATGAAAGAACTGGGAAATAACAGGTAGTGAAGCAAGGAATGGTGTGTGGGTGGGAGATACTTACCCAGTTAACTTCCTACTCCTCCTCTTCCTTCCTTTCCCCCTCCCTGCAATAGATTTTGGGTACAAACCTTAAGTTTCCTAGGTGATTTGTCCACCACGACTGATTCTATTTACTAAAATAGGAATTATTCTGTTATTTATTAGAAGTAGTAACACTGACTCTTGTTTCGGGTTTGCTTTTTCAGACCTCCCTCTGGATGACCAATGTGCATTATAACCGATTATAACAGAAACTAAGTCTCCAACTTCCCATTCATTCCAGCTGGTAGCAACGTTTATAATGCAAAAAAACCACAATTCAGGATTACACAAACATTACTTCTAAAACTTTCTAGATGATTGTAGTTGCTTTGGTTGTGTTCTATGCTAGCAGAAGCCTTTTTCAAGGTTTACTGTTGACTCTAGAGCACCACATTCCCCACTTACTGGGAGCCTTGGGGACTAGCAGTATGGGAAACTCATGTGTTTGCCGTGATGACAGTGGAGCGGAAGACAACGTGGAATCTCGGAGTCGGCAAACGGAGAACAGTAGAGTACACGTACCCGAAGCAAGAAGCCACCCAAGGGACCCTGTCCGTCCACCCAGGAGGGGTCGAGGGCCTCATGAACCGAGAAGGAAAAAACAGAATGTGGATGGGCTAGTACTTGACACACTGGCTGTAATTCGGACGTTAGTAGATAAGTAAGTACCTCCTCAAGGAATAGTTCAACATGAATGAAAATGTTCTTGTCTTCTCTCAAACTGTGACTCCATCCTCTCACCGATCTACACCTGACCCTCCCTGAAGCAGCTGCGTGTTTCCATCTGGAGGCTTAGGAGAGGAGCACCTTTCCTAGGTAATAGAAGTAGCTCCTGAGTGCCTGGGTACAGACTCTTCCAGGAGCTGAGGAGCTTTCTCACAGTTCCTGTATGGGCCTACACCCAGGTGGGACAAGGAGTGTGCTCAGTATTTCTTATCTGGCATACATACATGGTTTAGGAAGGAATGAATGTTCCAGAATTTGGGAACTTCTGTCCTAAAAACTGGTGGTTATACAAGTTTTCTGTTTTTAGGCTTTATTTACTTCTTTGGAAATGGTTAAGCAAAACTGAGAGCTTTGATCTTTGTTGGCTTGTATAAACAGTCTGAGGTTTTCTTTCCAGTTTTAAGTGACTACTTTTTAAAGACTGCATGTTGTGACTGTTCAACTCATGATCCCTGTATTGCATTCCTTGCATGCTCAAAGCATCCATTAAGGGTGTGTGGGGATATTTATGGATTCATCCTTATTTTTTTGGCTTTGTGTTGCTTTCTACAAAGCTTTAAAAGGACCTTAAAAATGATGGGTTGAGTTAGCTCATCACGTTTTGGGTTAGATGGGGGCTAGGAATTGGAAATGCCAAAACAGAAGGAAAAAACTATTGTAGCTTCGCAGCTGGGGGTTGAGTTTAAGGTGGATGAGGCTCGGGATAAGTGAGCCTTGATTCATATACCTGCATCGTTACTCTGGAATGTGCCTGCAGAGGAGGAGTTTGTCTTGCTGTTGTAAAATGCTTTAAATGGAAATACCAGGACATTTTTTTTTTCTCAACATTTAGATCTAAGAAGGCTTTTTTAACAGATTTTGAGGCCTGTCTTCAAATCATTAAGTTAAAATCATGGCAAATTCTTTGGAAAGTATCTCCCTGATTTCATGTGCCTTCCCCTTTCCCCTAAGTTCAGCTCCTTAAGCTGTTTCACAACACTCTGGTGCACAGTTGATCCTGTTCCTGTGGGTCTTGCAATCAGTTTTGTAATCTTGTAAGCGCTTTCCTGTGCTACAGGGGGACAATAAGTGTAATTATTTCACTGATCCTGGAGTCCTGTTTCTGACAAATTCCTGAAACTACTGTATTTTTTTTTTTAAACAGACTCCAGTGAAATACTCCCTTAGTCTCACATAATCACATAGTTTAGAAGGGACCTTTTGAAGTTCATCCACTCCAGCCTCCTGCTTAAAACCCAGGCCTAGCTGAACAGGTGGCTCAGGGCCTTACCCAGTCAGGTGTTGAACATCTTCAGAATATAGCGATTCTCACCCTCTTTGGGTCCCTGTTGACCACATATTTTAAGGAGATGGATTTTCCTGTGGTCCAGCACACCCCTGTCACCATGCACCTCTGTGAAGTCTCGATCTGTCCTCTCTGCTTGTTCCTATTGCATGGTTGCAGACCGCAATAAGATTTCTCCTCCTCTCCACTACCCCCACTTAAGAATGAACAAATCTATTTATTTTATCTTCTGCTTGTATGACATGTTCTCTACCCCTCAGCCATCTCGGTAGCCCTTTGCTAGACAATCTCCAACAATGTCTTTCTTGGCCTGGGGACCCCAAAACCGGGCTGGACTAGTGTTCTGGTTTCCTTTGTTTTGCATTAAGGCAGTAGGTAAGACACAGCTGCTTTTGTAACACAGCTACATATTACAAGTTGTTGCAGATAAGGCAAAGACCCATGGCTATGAATACTGGGGTCTGCTCACAAGGCAGACTATGTAAATGTGCCTGAAAAAAAGTTGAAGGAACCTTTCTGCTAGACTTGAAGCTAATGGTAGCCCTTTTTAGATTAACAGGAATGCCCACTTGGAGGAAAAAAAAATAATGTCTGGAAATCTTGTTTTTTCAGTGCGAGACACTGTAGGAATAAGTACGTTCCTTTATTACCTGCTCTTCCTAGAGCCTGATTTTTTTGGTTTTTTCAGTTTTGAAAACATCACTACTGAAGGAAATGGTAGGGAAGCTGCCAAATCTCTTTTTGTGTCAAAAAATATGCAAGAATAAAGTCAAACTAAAATGAAACCATGTGAGTAACAGTGGGTTGGAAATATGAGCTCCAATGTGACAGTACAGCCTTAAAGAGGAAAGGGTAACAGTCTAAAGAATGGAAGGCAAAATGCTTTTTCTGACAATGTTTTTTCCAAATTCTGTACTGAAAGTTAATACCTGGGGACATGCTGAGATGAATTATAAATTAAGTTGTTATACTGTGATCAGCAATGAACAGTTGTTTTCACTGTTTGCTGTTTGTTTGGGTTTTCTTGTTGGGGGTTTTTTGTTTGTTTTATCAAATCTCAAAGTTCAAACCTAAACCATATCTGACAACTGCTTTTTTCCTCTCAGAGCTCCTTTCTAGAAGGACAGGAGTTAAGTTTCATTTCCTAGCCTCAGAAGAATAAGTACTAATTTTTGGAGTTTATGTGCAGTCTGCTTTATAAACTAAGAAATAAGCAATATGTCTGGTTTATTTCCAAATTAAGAAGGTGGGGATGTTTGTAAATTAAGTGGTTAAAATGGCAAATCAGTGGGACAGGACTCTGCTTGATGCCCATACTTCTGACATCTGCTACCCATGACAGAATCGGAAGTCTTGTTGATAAAATATTTCATCCTTTATCACAGCTTTTACTTGTACTTACAGTGGGTTTTTTTAATCATTATTGGGTCTTTGTATCCTTTCTCTTGAGGTAATTCTGCTTGCAGCACTGCTCTCCTTTCTTCTGGTGAGACTCATTTCCAGAAGAAAGGCAAAGAGACGCTTGGATGTGTTTAAAAAAACAAAAAAAGTTTCAAATGTTGTGGCAACATAAAAATGAGTTTAAACTTCACGTTAGTATTTTCTTCTGGAAATACTTAAGTGTTAATTTTTTGATAGGACAATCATGTATTTACATCTTGTATTTTTAGCCAAAACTGAGATTTTTTTTTTTTCCCCTCTTCTTTTATAATTCCTCCAAAGTAGGGAGTTTTATTATCTGCATGATAATTCTGTGCTGAAATTTTCTAAAATTCATCTGTATTTCACATTTCCAATTTCATTTCAGAGCTGTGTGATAGGAGTGTGGCACATATTGTTCTAAGTTAGCTCGCAGTGCCTAAGTAGCACTGAATGAAGTATTTAGGACATGCTACTGCATAAGCTTTTTCTGGACCTGGAGATGCTTACAGACCAGGATTTTGAGACCTTTCTTTAGGTGCTTTCAGCACCAGTGCCTGCTCAGATGAGCAAATAAGCACTGGCTGTAGGTTCTGCCATTGCTCCAGCAAACCAGACTGAGGAACACATCTGACTGAACTTTTTGTTTTTCATGTTGGAAAGGGAATTGGGTTAAATATCTCCTGTTAAACTGCCTTAACTATTTCTTACAGCTTTCGTTAATGATTTTGAAGTCTATGATGCTGTAAGATGGCTTGCCTTTCAGTTTTGTGGTTTGTTTGTTTTTTTNATATTTGGCAGAGAATTTCTGGGGGAAAAAAATCATGTTTAAGCTGTTGTCCCTTGTGCACTGCTGTTGGTTTGCTTCGTGACCTCTGACATGTGGTCTCTTGTTACATACACCAAGGATCGATGCTAATGAATAGCACTATGGCTAAGCATTATGTTCAGCGTTTAGACATGCAGATGTGGATCGCCATTTCATTTATCAGCTGTTGTAGATATGCACATGTTGACTTTGCGCCACAAAAAGGCTCAAACTCCATCTGTGTTTCGTATCTGAAAACACATGAGCAGTCTGCAGCCAGTGGGACATCCTTCTGTTAAATACTGACTGGGTTCATTTTCTGTCTGTGTATTATCATTTTATTTGATGTATTATGTTGATGATTGTGCATAAATTTTGACCTGTATAATATCTCTTTCAGTGACCAGGAGCCTCCTTATTCAATGATCACGTTACATGAAATGGCAGAAACAGGTATCAAGGCACTGTGGTGGGCATTTCAGTTGTGACTCCATAGCAAGAAAATCCCTCTTTTGTTTGCAAAGAAAAATACGTTAGCCGTATGCATTGTGACTTGCTGTAGCACTAGAGATGTAGGATCCAAAACACAGTTCTGCCCCCAGAAGCTTCACTGAGCTCATTGCATTTGCCTGTGTTTCTTTGATCTCTGTTACACTTCCCACATGAAGTCTGCAGAAGCAGCCAACTGATGACCACAAACGCATTGTAATGGCATTAAACCGTAAGCCACAAAGAATTTCTGTTTGCAGTAAGGCAGAAACTACCCATATATGCATGTAGATGTGGCTTAAACCCATATACTCTAGTGTTGGTCAATCACAATACTTTCTGTCTCAGGTTTTGCTGTCTCCTTAGACCTCTCCTTTAGTGATGCAGTTATTCCAACCCTGTCCCTAAGTACGCCTGCAAGATGAGCCATGTTTGTTCAAGGGCTGTTTTATCTCTATCTCCCAGCTCAAGACCTCCACCAAATTTCTGGCTTAGGTGAATCTTTGTGTCTCTTAGTAGAGTTGGTACTGGTCTCAGGAAATGTATTTTTGTATCAAAATAAATTAATCAACTTGACTAGATACTGCAGCAATTCAGTAAAATGTTTTTTCAGGGCAATGTGCTAACAAAACTCAAACCCCAATATCTTACTTATATTTACTTGTCATTGTTGAAGGGACCACTAAGTCTGTTCAACCTCACTCAGTCATATGCAGATACAGACTCTGTTATCACTTCTAAGGGAGTTTCTTGTAAATCCAAATCCATTTTTGTTATTAGTGATTATATGTGGATTGTTGTTTACTTGCAAGTCAAAGCCCTTGTCTACTCATTAAACAGATGTTCATTATGAAGGCAAATTTTCTGTAGACTACCAGGCATGGGTCAAGCTAATGCAGATCCTCTGAGGTCCATGTTACTTAAGGGAACCCAACAAGAGTGGTCTGATTCTGGCTAGAAGAAATATTTCTTTGCTGCCAGTATGGATGCAGCATTTAACACTTAAGTGTTGACACAGAACACTGAACTCTTGCGTATCACACTGCAACAAAGTGCTTGTCCATACTGGTCATGAGTATTTCTTCCTAATACTTAGTGGGAACTAAAGGATGCTCTGGCCTGGGCAAGACTGTTCTCAAACTACAGAGGTGTTTGCTATTACCCAAGCTGCTGTAAACTTTTTTTTCGTCCTTGAATTTATACTTGTAAACTACTGCAAACTAAGGCATTGGTGTAAAAAGTAAACTTTTTTTTCTTTTTCCTAGTGTCTATAAACTCACTAGGCAATTTTGAGGATTTTTCAATTTACATATATGGATGTATCTTGAACACTTCAGAATTGCTGTGTTAATTCTGAGTGTCACTTCTGTTTTATGGTTGACAGATGAAGGCTGGTTGGAAGTTGTCCAGTCTTTAATTAGAGTTATTCCATTAGAAGATCCCCTGGGACCAGCTGTTATAACTCTACTACTTGATGAATGTCCGCTGCCAACAAAAGTGAGTCTAAAACATACGAATTTATCTGTGGCTGAATTTCAGTTATTTGTGGTTGCTGCACCCATGATAGCTCCTGAGTGGGTTTCCCCAGTGACACAAGACTCTGTTAGCTGTTCAGAAAATGGGTGTAACTTGTAACTCTGAGTAATTTGTGGTGACTTGGTATCTAATTGCTACTTAATTCTAGAAGCACTGTGGGGGGTGGGGGAAGAAAAGAAAAAAAACTGGTCCATGGGGAAGAACAAGAGGCCTTTTGGTATTTAGCAGTTTTTATTGCTGTCCTCTGCTGCCGCATGGTACATGCTGTGTAGTGAGGGTGGCAGGTGCTGCAAAAGCAGGACAAGTTCTGCTGTGTTGTTCTCAAGTTCTGAGAGCTGAGCATTTACAAATCACTTCTGAATTTGTTCCTGCCCTGCACATAGGGAATGCAACACAAGTGGCTGCGTTAAGTTAAACAGGTGACCTTTTTTAATCTATACAATTTTAGTAAATTATAATAGTTATTTTACTGACTGCTGATCTGTTTTTTTGATGGAGAGATGACCCAAAGTGTTCATAGTGTGTTGCTACAGGTGTTCTAGTGAGACCTTCAGGTGCTCCAAGCTGCCAACCATTGCTGAATCCCTTTAAATGTGGTGATTGTACAGACGACTTCTCTGTCTTCAAATGCTCGTTGTTATCTCATTTCATCAGAAACTGATGATGACATCATTGCAGCTTTCATTTATTGATCTACTTATGCTGCCAATTTTAGTTTTCAATTTGCATTGCTAGGGTTATAAAAAGCTGGCAGCTTTTTGTCTTACGCAATTACATGAGCAGCTGGAGAGCCAGTCAAGCTCTCTGACTACCCGAAGTGGGTTTTTTCCTCTAGGCTATTGATTGAAGTCATCTGAGACTTTAAAGCAAGTTAAAAGTTGTATAGACTGTCACATAGACTGCAAAATTACTTTGAAAATGAAGCTATGACTAGCAGCTTTCCCTGCTATGAAAAAGAAATTAGGAAATGGAGACCACCCTGAATGCATCATATGAAGAGTGATTTTTGTAGGGTTTTTTTGTTCAGCTATACAATGTACTTGGCAATCAAATGATTTGTTTTTTGAAAGCCACAGGACTCGTATTTAGATACTTTTATTTTAAGTAGTTAGCTGTGAAATAGTTGACCTTAACAAGACAAAAGGAATAAGATGCCTGTTTCTGGGGTGCACAGAGGTTTTATTTCCTGAACAATCTCTTTCTGACAGAAGGTGCCCCTGTTGTGGGATCTGCTGGTTACATGCAGCTTAGTAAAGTGTGTGGCACCGTTTGTTTTCTTTCTGTTCAGGATAAGTTTTAAGGTTTTGACTTAAAACCGTAAGACAAATACCTCACTTCTGTGACAGCTGGAGAACAGTAGCCGGCTGTATTTCATTTTCTGTTATTGTAGGCTATAAAGTCCATAAAGTTAAAATGGCATTGCAGTAAACTGTTTATTCTGTAAAGTCTTTATTTAACTCAAAATAGTTGATCTCTGTGTCAGTTCTAATAATGGCTAAAAGCAGTTTCAGAGTATGTCAAGAGTCTAATTTTAGTAAGGCTTTTCCATCCCAAGTCTGTGGCTCAGTCATCTTTTCTTCTTTCTCTCTTCTTTCCTTTAGCATTAGTCCTGTTCGTCAGTTCTGGTTTTGGGAACAACAACTACTTTTCAGTGTTACCTCTGTACCAACCTCAGACTCTAGTGCAGTAAACTGACTTGAGTGTGGCTCAGATACAATTCAAAATTACGTATATCCAACTTGAGCAGCCCTGGTTGTTTTTTTTTTCCTCTAAATGCCCTGCTGATGACTTCAATATGAAGACTTCTATTTTAATTAGACCCTAGCCTGAGATAATGCAGTTTCTATCTGAATCAGCTGAAACTTTCTTAGCTGAAACTTTCATGAAGTCTGGAAAGTGGAGGGGGATTTGAACCTTTGTGGGTTGAGGTTCTCCCAGTGGGATAACTCGTTCTGGCTTGAGATGAACCCCTAACTACTCTGAAAATTGAGGTTATGCTCTAGATGAGTCTTGAACTTTATCCATGCCATACTGCTTGAGTGAAGCAAGTCAAAGCATGGCATTCTAGATTTATTACCTTCATTGGTTAATTCCTAAATTAGTGTGACTACAGAAAGCCATTTATGCTCTCAAGAATACCATTCATGATGTCTTGTAAAGCTGACAGCATCTTAAATTTATCATGGGGTTATGGGATCTGTTCTTGGGGCATATTTCTTTAGTCCTGAATTCTAAAGTCTGAAACAGACCCTTTTGTTTGGGAAGGATAAGAGTTTAGGACATTGGAAACAAATTACATGTGCCATATGTGCTGATTGGTGGTGTTTGCCTTTGTCTACTGTTCTAGTTCCTGTTGCTATAAGTAGCTCACTCTGTATGTCCAGAAATGTCCCGAGTTGTTGATCACAACAATGACCAACAACCTGGTGGTGATTTTAAAATTACAACTCCTGGGTATGTTTCTCTTCCCATCTGTTCTTTATTATCTTCTTATCTTAGAAGATACCCATCCCATGCTGTCTGTAACATGATGCTGATTTTACTAATATAGTGTAAAAGTAATTTGTCATACTGTATTGAGTTAGGGGGAAAATCGTATCTGTCAGTAATGTTGATGAGATTTCTGATTATTCTTTTTCAGGATGCATTACAAAAGTTAACTGAAATATTAAACTTGAGTGGAGCTGCTGCTTGCCGGGATGCTTGTCACCCTGCCAAACACCGGAACACAACTGCAGTCCTGGGCTGCTTAGCAGAGAAGTTAGCAGGTAAAGCTATGGGATTCTCCTGAAAACTTGCATTTGGCTTGCTGAAGCACCTTCTGTTTTAGCGCCCACGATGCAGGAATGTTTTATTATAACTGAAAAATGTTCTGCATCAAGGGCAGACCTTGTGTGACAGGTGTGACCAAATATACTGCTTGATTAAGATGTTGAACAGCCACTAGCCTGGTTCTGAATGAGCCATTCACAATCCCAGATACTTAAAAAGACCAAATCTTTCTGATGTATGGTTAGTGATTGTGGATCAGTGTTTGTTTGTGGTATATTACCTTAGCAATGGTAATTGGTCTTTTCTGTAGACCTACGGTGTGGGAATTACTGAGAACACATAGTTCTTTAGCCAGTAGGCAAGAGTATCAAATTAGTAGTCTTGGAGGCTGTATAGAAACAAGAAAGAAAGATGCTCTGAAAGATGCTCTTTCTCCTAAAGATGTATTGTTCTATTGTAGTTAGCTGAAAAGATTCTCTCTTCTGTATTACTTAAAAGAAAATTGCTGGGATTCTATTTTAAGGTGACTTTTCTTACAGAATTTTTTATTCCCTGTCATTTCTAGTAGCCTGCTGGAAACTGATGATTAAGTTTCCTTCCTGCTGATGGTTGGTTTTGTATCTAGTTTTTTTTTCTCCTTTTCTGAAAGCAGACAGGAAAAGGAAGAAAAGGTGATTGTCTGGTATCACCTAATGGTTATTAAAAAGTAGTTAAGAGCAAGGGCTGGATGCATTTTTGTACTATAATACTCTGTTATACTAAATCAGAATGAGGCACTGGATCTACTTTTGTCTTGGCAGTCATGGAACAGTTCTCATTGTATCAGCTCAGGCAGCAAATCAGTTAGTGCTGTGTTGGAACACTTTGCAGTTTGTTAGAGTTTGTAGATGCCAGAGTTTGATTCCCTATATCATAGAATCATAGAACGGTATGGGTTGGGAGGGACCTTTAAAGATTGTTTAGTTCCAACGCCCCTGCCCTGGGCAGGGACACCTTCCACTGGACCAGGTTGCTGAGAGCCCTGTCCAGCCTGGCCTTGAACATTCCAAGGGATGGGGCATCCACAGCTTCTCTGGGCAGCCTGTGCCAGGGCCTCACCACCCTCATGGGGAAGAATTTCTTTCTTGTATGTAAATATCCGCTCTTCCAGTATCTTGCTTTTGATTAAGCAGACAGTATTTCAGGGCATTTTTTCTTAACTGGCTGCTTGCCATGATGCTGCTGCAAATTGTATCATTAACTCTCAAGTAACCCATATTTGATGCTCAGTTTTGCTTCTTTTGGGCTACTGTGAAATGGAGATGGCCTTCATACTTTGACTCTGGAAGTAAAGGGGAGCCAGTCTCCTTTCAAAAGTAATGAGCATGAGAATACTAAGCAGAGGCTGATGGCATCTTAACTTGAAAAACTCTGTGGGGCTAAAACTCTGTACCCATGTACAGTAGATAAACTGCATACGTTTGTAATTTGGCAGTAACTGTATAATTATTAAATGTGTAGCAAATATTTGACTGGGAACAATGATAATTGATCTATATTATAGTTCTGCTTTGCTGCAAAGTTCTTGGATGTTCCTTAATTTGTTTCCTTGTCTTAAAGTTCTGTGCAATTATGAGTATATGGTAGTTCCCATGGATGGATTTAATTTTTAACGTTCTTGTAGGTCCTGCAAGCATAGGCTTACTCAGCCCAGGCATATTGGAATATTTACTTCACAGCTTGGTAAGTGTCTTTGAACTTTTTATATGTACCCATACATAGCAGGGTTTTTTATTATTGTGAAAAGTTAGGGTCATGTTTGGTAAATACTGGTAATGTATATTACAGAAAGTCGAGATTCCAGAGAGTCTGTGGGATCTCCATCCTTGGAGATAATTATAAGCCAGTAGGACAAGGCACTGAGGACAAGGCACAAAGGTCACGAGGTGACCTTTGGAGGTCCTTGTCAACCTAAAGCATCCTATGACAGACTAACAGCTTTTCCTGTCCATCTGTGCTGGGTATTTATTAAATAACTTTTCTTACTACCCATGTTTAGAACTTCCAGTCCCATCCAACAGTGATGCTTTTTGCACTAATAGCATTGGAGAAGTTTGCACAAACAAGTAAGTATTGGCTTATATATACTTATATAGTGCTCTTGACATACTATAGCTTCTATTGCATGATTGTCACTTGATTTATCTGATCACATTTGGGAGTGTGAGAGAGACTGGATTGCTGGGAAGATAAATGTAGAAATGTTCTTCCATTTACAGGCAAGAAGAGATATTTATTGCTTTAGCAACACCCCTCTACCCCTCAAAACCCTTGAGATATTTGCTGAAATTCAGTGCAGTTGTCCTCAGAAATTGCTACAAAAAGACTTAAAGATGGGGCCTTTGTCACTGAAATAAGTCTGTAGACTTATGGAGAACAGCTGTGATTGGGTGTATGCGCGCAGGAAAAAATATTTATTCCTTTAATGACACCCCACCCACAAACCTTTAAGAGATTTGCTGAAATTCCTTCCTTCTCAGCTTAGAAATTGCTACATAAAGACTTACAACATGAGACCTTTGTTACTTGAAGAGAAATAACTCTGTGTTAGAGAGGTGGAGAACAGCCGTGATCTCACTGCCTCTTGATGCAGCTCTGTGCTGAGAAGCTGTATATCTGACTGTGAAGTTAACTCCATGTCTGCTTGAGGAAAGAATTTCATGCTGTTTATAATACTGAGGTTTAGAGGTAGGGCAAGGGTTCTACTGCTTTTGTAGACTGTTACTATTTTTAACTAAATTTATCCCTAGTTTATAGCAATTATTCTCTTTTTTTTTTCCTCTTAAATTGCAGGTGAAAATAAAATGACAGTTTCTGAAACGTGCATTAGTGACCAACTGATCTTGCTAGAGAAATGGACAGATAATCCAGACTATTTAAAGCGCCAGGTTGGATTCTGCGCCCAGTGGAGTTTAGACAATCTGTGTAGGTACAATGAGGGGATGGATCCATTTCATATTAATCACTTCCCCAAAGAGATGGAGGGCTACTTTGTGTTTGTTTTGTATATGCACTTATTGTAAATACACCTGACTGCATTTGTAATCATTGTCCTTCCAATGCAAATCTAGTGTAATTGCATGGGAGGAAATTTTGGCAAGGGAAATGTTTGTGAAAGGAAGTGGTTTGTATTCTGCAAGTTGGAGCTGCAATGAAAATTCTTTTTTGCACCGTATTTGCTGTAACAATGCTTCAGCAGCTGTGCTGAGTAGCGAAGTAGTGCAGCTCTGTCTCTCTGTGGGAACTGCTGGATTACTGATACATCCTGGTGACAGTCACTACTGTGATCGTACCCCAGCAGTGCAGTCTGAAAGAATTATTGAATTAAAGACTTCTTAAAGATATGATCTTGTGATCAAACATGAAAAGTACTTTACAAAGCACTTCACTAGATCTATCCTTTCGGTTGACTAAAAATCATCAAATTAGCTTCTTTAGTTGTGATTTCAAGGGTGCAGCAGCTCTAAGGACCTTGTAGTTTCTAATACCTCTTGGATAAATTTGGGTAAAAATTCTTGTTGGGCATTATGGGGCTGCAGCCAGCTCAGGGAAGTCCAGTGTCAGTTGTGTTTAGTAAACATCTGTATAGTGTTATGGCAAGTTTGGGATATATGAAGGGTCCTGTGCTAAGATCTCTGGTAAAATAACGTGCATGTGTCACCTGGCAAGATAAATGCTTCTGATCCTTCCGTGTGAAAAGGGGATGAAGGGGGAAAGAGCTGCTTTGGCTCAATTAAAGTTCACTGCCTACCTGAAAATGAGAGGGTAAAACACTTTAAATTATTGATTTCCCCTTCTTCCTCACCCCCAAGATCTTTTCCACTGTGGTGAATCAGAAAAACTCTGCCCAATTGAACATGCTAATGTAGTGGTATGAACTTGGATGCCTTATGTTTGACTGTGGGTTTCCTGAAAGTAGTAATTAAACTGTACGAGCTCCAGTCAGAGGTATAGGTTGTGTTCTGATGTTTAGAGGATATTTAATACACAGTTTATTGGAAGTTCTGCTAGTTTTATGCAGGCAAAATGTCAATATTTCATTCAGTGATGCCAAAAATTAACTGGATCCTGAAGAGATCGCCACTGTGTTAAATGTTTAAAATAAGGTTTTGCTGCAGCAGTGAGTAAAACTAGTTTTATTTTGCAGTTTTAAAAGAAGGGAGGCAGTTTACATATGAGAAGGTTGACTTGACCAACATCAGGGCTATGCTGAACAGTAATGATGTCAGTGAATACCTGAAGATCTCACCACATGGATTAGAGGTAGGATGTCACTTCATTATTTCAACCTAAAAAGGAGTCTGAAGAAAAAGGTAGGTCGTAAGTATTTTTGTTTGCTACTTGCTTCTCTGTTTTCCTAGAATAAATCAAATGTTCTCTGACAGCTTTCTATAGAACACTTGCTTTCTCAGAGGGTTGTAACATCGCTACACTGAACTCAATTGTAAAAATATTCACAGTAAAGTAACACGCTGGTCTGTGCCCCGAAACTTCAGAAAAGTGAGGAGGATTCTTAAGAGTCAGCTGGCTTTTCACTCATTTTGACTAAAATTATTCACAAAGTATAATCCCTGTTGTTTGTCCTGTGTAGCCTTGAAAAGTCCAAAGCAGTAGGATTTTTGTCTCAGCCCTGCGTTTTTAGTCTTCCTCCGTTACTTTTTCTAATTCATGTGACATGGAGCAGCTCTCCATCACAACCGATGACTCAGGTCTTCCTGTCTAGGTTGTCTTAGTCTTTAAACTGACCCTGTAGACTCTCTGTTTTTTCTTTTTTCCCCTCTGTGGCTTAGCACTGAACAATTTTCAGTCTTGCCTACTCATTAGTTTGTGTGACAATTATTGCTATAAAGAGAGGTCACTTTCTGTCTGAAATGCCTCTAAAATTATGTTGATGTATTCTTATATGCAAGAAATTTGATTCAGGGAAGAAAGTGGATTATCAGAATACTAATTTTGTAGAAACTTAATTTTTTGTTTGGTTTTGGTAGGCTCGATGTGATGCCTCATCCTTTGAAAGTGTTAGATGTACGTTCTGTGTTGATTCTGGAGTTTGGTACTATGAAGTTACAGTGGTTACTTCGGGAGTGATGCAGATAGGATGGGCTACCAAAGACAGCAAATTTCTCAATCATGTGAGTATATGCAATGGCATCTAGCTCATCATGTCACTTCAGTATTTTTCTATTTGCAACATCTTTGAAAATAGCTCTGGTTATTCTCTGGTAGTATTAGAGCACTTGCATATTTCCTTCAATTTTTCTGTACTTTCATGAAGCTTTTTTTGCCGAAATTGGTGGTACAAGAAAAGGCTGTATTGTCGCTGCTACAGACTGACACTGTTCAGGCAAGTCACACACAGCTGCCAGCAGTGACAGCTTGTAATCTACTTGCTGTTGTCTGGAAGCTACAAGGAAATGGCTCATTTCTTGTGGCTTAGTCTCTTCTTCGAAATTCTTTAGATAACAGTGGTGGTTACTGTCTGTTTTTGTGAAGTAAACAGTTGCACACTAAGAACTAGCAGATTATCTTGCACTCAGGACAACTTCCATTCAAGTTCATTAAAGTGCAAGCTAGAATTTTAGTACAAAAGCCTTGTACGGCCTCTCCTACCACCACTGACCAGAGTGGAAATGTAGGGCTGGGATTTAAAGTTGACAAATCTCCTGGCTGAGCTTGAGTAAGAAATATACCCTTAGTCCTACTTTACTGTTGTAATTGCATAGCTTTCTGTTCCCCCTTGGAATTTAAATTAAGAGAATTTTATATATATATACACATACACACACACACATATACTTTCAAGGTAGAGATAAGCAGTTAAAATTGCTCACTTCTGGTTATTATAGAAAAAGTCATTCCACAGCTGAGTCAAGTGTAGAAGCTAATACGAAGATAGGCCAAATAAATACATGTGAGTAAATAATAGATGGTGGGTGGTATGAGAGAAATAATCAAGGAAATTAAACGAAACACCAGTGGCAAGAAACCAAACAGGAATGGGAGAGTAGCTTTTCTCACCATTTAATTTAAGCCTTCCTATGAGTTCAGTGGTCTGGGCTCCATTTTTTTTCTAATTATTCATGTAAATACCATTGTCCTCTGCTGATGTATAATATGCATATATCTTGACATCACATCCGAAGTCCAGTCCCACTTTTCTAGCATAGAATTGCAAGTGTGATTTAAATTTTAAAAGAGAAAAAAGCACACACCACAACCAGACAAAAATACCATGCAGACCTGTCCTGGAGCACAGGCACTGTAGACATTGAGTGTAATGGAAACTGTTTGAAATAAAAGGCTGTGTGTCTGCCTTTAGACTGCTAAGAGGCTTAAAAGATTTATATTCCGCCCCCCCTTACTGTTAGGGAGATTGGTGTCTATGTATTTTTCTGTCTGGGCTTCCTGTACAAGGTATGAAAATAAGAGATGTCACAGCTCTGAGCAGGGTGATTTTCTGTTGCTACAACTGTTTTGGTGGTGGCTAAATGTTATTTTTAAGTTCATCAGGTGTCTGCCCGAAATACGAGGATATTGTCTTCTGGGTATATCACAGCATCAGCAGAGTAGCCATATACTTTTTATTTACAGCATGTGTAACATAAAGACTAGTCCTAAATATGACATTAAACACCCATTATCTGGGCTCAGCTTTAATTTGGGACATCTAAGGCTTGTGTAATCAGACACTGTCTAGTATTTGCACTCTAGACAAACCATGCTGAGCATGAGGAAGTTATCTACCATAATGCTTTTGGGTTTCATGTTTGGGCTTTCCTGTGACGAATTCTTCTCCCACTGTGAAACTTTTAGTTTTGCGTTTGTCTTGGACCTTGGTAATATCACTTGATAGAACCTTTTCACAAACTGAGGGAGGCTGGCACTGCAAGGAACACAATATGCAACAAATTCAGTGAAGGGACTATGTGTTTGTTCTCTTTCTGTGTACTGTGTGTTCTGGTGGCACTTGAATATCTTGTGGGGGAAGGTATTACAAGACTGGTACTAGGACTTCAATAAAAGAGAGGGTTATGCCTCTGTGTTGACTTTTTAAGATGTAAAAAGTTCGCTATTTGGGTACTTACTAGCTTTCTGATTTTTAAATACTTTAATAGGAGTGATTTGAGCTCACAGCAAATGAAAACCGCTTTGGAGACAATATCCCAATCTTCCCCCACTCCCTACCCCAACAAATCCCTTTTGAAGTGAAAACAAAACTAAGACTAGTTTGAAAAAATTATCTTCGTGGGGGTGGGAGAACCCTTCCTGCTCTTGGATGAATGGTTTAGTTGAATAAAAATAAACTTTACCCTTCTGTGTGAGGAACGGCTGTGGACTGACCTCCTCTACTCTGTCTCTAAAGGAAGGTTATGGCATCGGGGATGATGAGTACTCCTGTGCGTACGATGGGTGCCGGCAGCTGATTTGGTATAATGCCAGAAGTAAACCACATTCCCATCCCTGTTGGAAAGAAGGTATTTGGTCCATCTTCTGTTGTTTATCCTAACTGGATTTCTGCATAGGATGGCTAAATTAAAACACCTCTTAAAAATAAACAGCAAAGCACATTAGAAACTTAGACTTCAGCAGCTATGTGTTCTGAGGATATCTTCAACAGCTGTAAAATAGCCAAGGAGAGACAGAGTGCAGCTTTCTTCTAGCTTTGGCCAATATTCTGCAATACTTTCAAACTATGTAGAATTAAAGCTCAGGCATATTAAATATCTTAATTTTTTTTACTACTTTGTCCTGTGGTTTTTTCTTTAGTTACTGTCTGTATCAATGTTTCTTCCTTTATGCTTTTGCAAACTGTTCTTTTTAAGTCAGACAACTCATAGTGAGATATATGGTACTTAAAACAATAACTGTTTCAGCTGTTGGCATTTAACAAGTGAAATCTTTAAATTATCTTTGTTTTGCATGTAAGGAGACACAATAGGATTTCTACTAGACTTGCATGAAAAGCAGATGATCTTCTATTTAAATGGAAACCAGCTTCCTGCCGAGAAGCAAGTATTTTCATCTGCTGTGTAAGTATTTATTAATTTGGAAAGACAGTGACCTGTATGGGTAATTGTTTTAATTATATGAAGTGCTTCCCATTTGAGATGTAAATTCATATTTGCTTACCTGAAGCCACCATTAAGCAGGTTTCCCAATTGAAAGTTGCTTAGAAATCAGTGAGGATATAATTTTGCAGGTGGATTTCAGTGTCTGAAATACTTTGGACCTTCCAAAGGCTGGTTCAGCTTGGTGTTTTCTACTGTCAAACTAGTGCAGCATTGAAGCAGAATGAGGCAGTAGCAAAGATGAACAAATTTCTAGTAGCGCTTGAGGACTTTTTTTATATTTTTAAAAAATAAAACTTTGGTCCTGTAAATGCTGAAGAGCGTGTAATAACTTAGTGCTGCTCACTGAGGCCAGTTCCTGTAGCAGCATCTTGAATATTCATGGCAGGACATTTATTGGTAGTGTTACAGAAAGCTGTGAGGCTTATTTTGCCAACTGTGTTACAATTAACACATGGCTAATTCCTCTGACTCTCATGGAAAAGTTCAGCCTTTTATTTCTGAAAAGATAGCTGGTGTGATACTTGAGAGAGCAGCTATGCAGTTTAATGAAACATTACAATACACTGTAAATGAATATTGCTGTACTAATAATTTCATTCATATTCTCTCCTCAAAATGAAGTTGAAGCAAAGTAGTAGTTCAGTTTAAAGTGGTGGAGAATATCTTGTCTGTTCAGCTTGCAGTACTTTGTTTATGTGGAGTATGTCATTTTATATACTCAACAGATTCTGTTCCTTGGTTAGAACTTGAGAGTATTTGTCAATTTGGGTCCTTTCAGTAAATAAAACTGAAGGAGGTGATAGTTGTGGTGTTTTTACAAGGTGGCTGTGAAGAAAAGACAGCTGTCCTGAGGTAATCCTGCAAGGAGGAACAGATGGGCGCTGTGCTTGGGGAGCTCAGACCTGGACTCATCCTGCACAGCTCCCGCACAATAAGTGCACAGGAGTTCCAAGTTCCCTAGATTTCTGCCTGCTCAAAAAGCAGCAGGAGCAGTGGGCATGGCAGTGTCCCTTGTGGCTGGTGCTGCTCCTCACAACTCGACTAAATGGCAGTTGCTTGGAAGAAAAATTCTTTCTCTAGTGCTGAAGGAGATAGCGGAGCTGATCGGTGTAAAGAGGATCAGGTCGTGGGCTGGTCAGATCTATGTATCTGCTCTTAGTAAGTGTGACTAATCAGAGTTGTAGAGTACGGAGCCTTATTGGCTGTCTGAGTAGTAAATTCAGATAGACCCTGACAGTAAATTCAGAAGTTCAGAACTGAACAAGGGAAGTGTGTGCAGCTGAAACTGGGTGTGTTAGAGGCTTTTCTCCCAATTAAGCTGTAGAACACTTCTACTGCAGGAACTTGTCTCTTTGTTTCAGGGTTTATTTTTGTCTGGTAATAGCAGTAACATGTCTGGAAAGCTCTATTATTACATCTTTCTAAAATGTCTGGGTTTATCATATTGCAGATCTGGTTTCTTTGCTGCAGCTAGTTTCATGTCCTATCAACAATGTGAGTTCAACTTTGGGGCAAAACCTTTCAAGTACCCCCCATCAATGAAGTTTAGCACCTTTAACGATTATGCCTTTCTAACAGCGGAAGAGAAAATAATTTTGCCCAGGTAAGCCTCCTGTCTAACTCGTGTGTTTGCACACAAACAAGATGTTTCACTTCTCAGTTGCATAGTTCTATGTTGTACTGAGCAAAGTTTTCTTTTATAGGGTCACACCTCCATAGGTCTCTTTCAGAAATGGATTAGACCATTGGCTCCTGTGCAACTTAAAGAGTAGGGCAGGAAATATATAACTGAACTCTATTAAATTAAAATATTTTTTGTAATATTAAGGTAAATTAACTAGTACTGCACAGTAAACTGTTTTTAGTAAAAGTGCTTCCTGCTGCCTTAAAATGATTAGGTTGATTGAGGAGGTACAGTCTTAATTAAAAAAAAAAGTTGTCTTACTTAAAATTGACCTAATTTGTGATGTTGGCAGCATGGAGGTGCTGAATGATTAAGACTTCAGGTGTCCTTTCCAGATGAAAATTTCCCTATTTGTGAATGATAGTACTGACAAAAGTTATTCAAATTTGAAGTGCTTTCCCACCTAAATATAAATCAAGTGAGATAGAAACAGGTTTGGATACATTTATCTTTAGCTTACCAAATTTCTGGCAGGAATTGAAACTAACAGTTTTTCTGGTTTAGGTCATTAGTAATAAAATAATTTACTGGAACACAAATAGAAACAGTATACAGTGTAATCTGGGATATCGTGTACCCCAGATTTGCAACTTTGTCTAAAGATGGGCCTCTAGAGTGATGCTGATGTATGTGATTGAAAAAATCCTTCATTACTTTGAATTAAGGGGGTGGTGGCTTGTTTGTGCTGGGTACCTCTGGCTATAATAAAATTCAGAGACTGGTTTTGAGTTATTGAGCTGCTCGATCAAGTGTACTTGACGTACTTAAGTATCTTAATGTTTAAAAACAAAGCTAAAAAATACATTACTCTTGGATTAGAGTCACATGTTGGCAAAGTTCGAAGTTTGTGATCTTGTATTTATGCAGAGAAGATCAAATACTTGGGATAGTTATTAATCTATCAAGTCAAGCTAATGTGTGCCTTGGGTGGGGGGTGTCTCTTCCTTCAGACACAGGCGCTTGGCTTTGTTGAAGCAAGTGAGTATCCGAGAGAACTGCTGCACGCTTTGCTGTGATGAGGTAGCAGACACAGAACTCAGGCCATGTGGACACAGGTAAAAGCTTTAAGAAAAAAACCAACACACGCATACAAAAAAACCATACACACAAAAATGCCAAAATCCCAGAACAAACAGAAAAAACGTGCATTTGACATTGAGCTTAGTTGGGGCCAGATGCGGTCCCTGCCTATCTTAGTTGACTCCCAGTGTAAAGGAAATAACTCCCTTTTTTAAGGATGTGATAGACAGAAGTTAAGCATAGTATTCCCATCTTTCCTGTCACCCTACCACAAGCAGATTTAATCCCGAACTGTGTGTGTGTTTGAAGCTGGGAAAGTACTGTGACTATGTACCCCTGCTACCCCTGGGCTACTAAGTCAAATACCCTCATCTCAAACTGATGATTATTGTCGATAATTACGTGTTTTGTACTGGTGCTGTGAAATCCTCATCATATGAGGAGAGCAGAAAATTCATTATACACTCAAATGCTCATTAAAAGTTTAGTGAACAGATCGTCCGAAGTCACAGAATTCCTCTAAAAGCTAAAAACGGGACAGCAATATGAGTGATACCATAATAGCACTTTTCTGCCCTTAAGTAGCCTGCTAGAAGATTAATCCAGTTCAGTCCAGTTCTGTAGCGCTGGTAGAGCACCGTGGAAGCAGCATTGCCATGGGTCTCGTGTCTGGATGCTGCAAAGTTAAAAAGCAGAGCCATGCCCAGTGTGCCTCAAAAAGGAGAGGAGACAGGTTCACGCAGGGCACTGGGACTGCTCTTCTCCAGACTAGAGCAAGTGTTGAGATTAACAAAAGCCCGTGAGTGTAATCCTGACCAACTGCTCTAGCAGTAAGATGCTGAGCAGCAGGAACTCCCCTCAAAGCCTGTGGATCTGCAACACCCGACTTGCAATTCCTAATCTCCACACTCAAAGACTTATCTGAGTGTGTTTCTAAACTGCTTAGTGCTTAGATTTTTTGTTTGTTTTCCATGCTGTAAACGCAGGCTTTAACTGAATTTTCTTCTCCTTCAGTGACCTGTGCATGGAGTGTGCCTTGCAACTGGAGACCTGCCCTTTGTGTCGACAGGAAATACAAACCCGAGTCAGACAGATCTCTCACATTTCATGACACACGTGGAGAAATACCAGAGACTTGTTTTTAATGAAGCCCAACCAGTACTGAAAGGGGAAGCATCTCTAACCAGTCTTCACGCACATCGAATGATAGCCACAGCCAGATTTCATGCTAAACTGTAATCTATTTATCTTAAAAATGAAATCTTTAATAAGCTATTTCACATTGCCAGCAATGGGACCTGGTTTCAACAGTGAGGAAAGCTGGTAGGTCAAGCGTGCTATGGCTATCGGTTCCTCCAGGCACCACCATAGAAGAGCGTCTCTATTCTTCCCCCTTCTCGCTCGTCGCAAGTGCTGAAATAATTTGCACTGGAAGTACACGTACAATGCGTTTTAGAAAAGAGGAGGAAAAAATAAAATCTCCCAAAACAGGGCTGTTCTGTCTTGTGCTCGAAAGTGTCTATTTTTGGCAGAAGTCAGTACTAGAAACAGAATGGCAATGTTTTCCTGTTTAATGTAGCCTCCTGCTGGTCAGAGACTGTGTTTTCCGACTGTGGATATTAAACTGCTCAAAGACTTAATCTGTGCACAGACTGATTTGAAAAGACAGTGTGGAGACTGTAGAGAAACTCACGTTTTAATAACTTGGTGATTCCAAAGAATGTTCCAATTTGTTTTTAAATGTTAAAAGATCGGCGGTATTTTCAAGTACATAATGCTACTGATGCTTTTAACTTCTGTACCCACATTTTTTTTGTGAGGTTATAGTTTTCAGGAGGTATTATTAACTAATTATAATGCTGGACTGGAATTAATTTGATATTCTGGGTATTTTTTAAGGTATCATCAAACATCTTTTTTAATAAGTGTTGTTTTTGAAGGTTATGTTCACTTTCAAAATATTGAGCTATCTTAAAAGATTGGAGGAGAATTTTAGGCCAGTTTACTTTTAAAAATAAGTTATTTGGATAGCAAGTTCAGTCTTATTCTGTAACTCTTAAAAATGCACCTTGCTTGCCACATGTCAGTCCTGCTCTGAGCAGGTTTGGGGCCACACTTCATATTTTTCGTAGAGATTGTACAGTGGGAATCTCTGCTCCACTTTAATTACACATTTGTGATGTTTGTGTGTTAAGGATGCATTTCAACGGGCAGCTTTTGACTGTTTTACTAGGTTTCTACAAGGAATCAGGGTTCATAGCTGATGTCAGTGAAGTAGCACAAAAATCAGTCGAGTTATGCTTATTTTGCACCAACTGAGGGTATGACTTGGTCTCTTCCAAGACGTGTACAGGTTGATTTTTTTTTTTATTTTTTTTAATTTTATTTTTTTTAATTATCTGGCAATATAGTAGAACTTTACTAATTCACACACAACCTACACCAAAACCATCCAACTTCTTGGCAGTGATTCAACAGCAGAGGCTGTTGTAGTGAATTCTCATGCTGCAATATATCTTTTAAAAAATAATTTATTATCTATATTGTACTATCAAATATTAACAAAGCAGAGCTGATGCTGCTGCTTTGTGCTGAGCGCCCTTGCTTCCTACTGACCTGAACAGGAGCCGAGAGCTCTACAGACAGGGCCCAGAATTAAGCTCTCTAGCAACTCCTTTCACCTGCCTTTGCTAACTCAAGGGAGCTGAATTCCATGCAGACATAAAAAGGAAAAAAGTGTCTCCATTGAACCTCTGGAGTACAATGTGTGAATTAAGAAAGTTCTGACCATCTTTTTCTTGTTCGTGTTTTTTTTNTGGAGGAAACTCACTGAACCTCCTTTTGAGAAACAAAAAAAAAAAAAAAAGAAAAAAATGAGCATTCGTTAGTCTTTTTGCAAAAATATGAGTTCTCTTCCACCTTGGATGCCTGTTTCCATTAAGTCAGACTGGCAAATCCTTGTTGCCACTTGGGACTGAGTCCCTGCTCTGTGCTGAGTCAGCAAACATGAACTCCATCACTGCCACAAGGAGCTTGGAATTTCAGAATCACTTCAAGTTTTAAATGCTTCCAAATGCAATTGTAGGTTTTTATCTCTAAGGTGCAAAGATACAAACCAGACTTTAGGGAGGAGGTAGGACAGAACCATTTTGAACTCTGCCTTAATAGATTCTAATAACTTTAGGGCTTTGGTTTCCCTGGCCAGGATTAACTGAGGTAAAATTTTCAGAAGTGCCTGGGATTTGTATCAACTGCTGTGTGAGATTAAGCTCTTAAGGCCCAGGTCCACAAAGGCTTCCAGGTGTCTGGTGTCCCTGTGACATGGAGCCTTGGTGCCTTTGCGGATGTGGGACTAAGTGCCTGCATTCTTTGTTGAAAGGATGCAAATGCTTTGGAAAATTTTGCCCCAGACCGTCTTCCGTGCAGCTGGTGCTGGGCAGAGGAAGCCAATGGTGCTGGAGGAGCAGGCTATGTTGCAGAGAACTGTCCTGTTCATTTCACAAATGGAAAGACTGTACAATTTGACTGGCTTTCTGCTCAAATCCACGCTGGGGGGTGTCAGTGTAAAGCTGGATCCTCCATGGCTGGTGCCACCCTGGGTCCCTGCACACCCCGAAGGCGCTGGGGAGGGCAGGCGCTGGCTCCCCTGGCCCTCAGGATGGGAAATGAATTGTAGCAAAGTTGTCCATTCAACAATAAAAACGTCTTGAAGGTTATTTGTTGTTTTTTAATTCTTTGGCTTCTGGTGAGAGCTGGGGTTATGAATGCTTTTGCAGTGGTGGCTAAGGCAGGTTTAACAAGTCGGCTCTGAGGCAGAAAGACGAACATTGTGTCCCTGCTCCGGTGGAACGTTAGGCCCGAGGTTTGTTGCCCGGGTCACCGGGGGCTGTGGCCTCAGGGCCTGGGCTGCGCCCTCGGGGTCCTGCTCCGAGGGCAAAACCTGCCTTAATAACGGCGGGAGGGCGGCGCGTATCATAACGAAGCACATTATCTATGTCTTCTCTCCATTTTCTTCCTAGCTCAGCCTTTGACAACCGGACACCAAACTCGGCCCAGGCCGCCGGTTCCAGCCGCCATCACGGCCCAGCATGGCGGCGGAAACCGCCTTCCGCCTGCCGCGCGCTCTCATTGGGCCTTTGGGGTGTGGGCGGGCCCTCGAGGGCCGCCTCCGCTCTGGGATTGGCTGCGGGCGGGGCGGAAGGAAGCGTTTCCCAGGAGACGGCCGGGCTGGCAGCGTGGGGGGTGCGTGCGATGGCGGCGGGGCGCTGGCTGCCGGACCGGCGGTAGGTGTGGGGCAGGGCCGGGGCTGTTCTCTGAGGTGGCGCGGGCCCGATGCTCGTGCTCCTCGGGAAGGGAGGACTGATAAGGGCTGGTCTTCGGGGGGGAAAGATGGTGGCTGGGCTGCCCGGGTCCCTTTGGGGAGGGGGAGGTGGGGCGGGTGCCTGGAGCCCTGGGGAGGGACAGGGCCGGGGGCTTCGCTCTCCCCAGGAGCCAGGACTGAGGAGGAGGAGGCGGCGAGGGTCGCGCTCATCCCTGCTCCCGCGCCGTGGTGCTGCAGAGCTGGTTCCTGCCCTGGCGGGCTGCGCTGAAGGCCGGTGTTGGGTCTAACCCAGCGGCGGTGGCGGGAGCTGCTTGTCCGCAGTGCACACACACAGGACCGGCTCAGTGCCCTGGGCTGCTGGGTGCCCTGGGCTGGGTGATGGGCCAGCAGCTGCTTTACAGCCCGGGGCTGGCCGAGCCCCCGGCAGGTGCGATCACCGTCACCTGGCCTGGCAGCTCTTCGGGGTGCACGGGGCCAGGGTGGCACCTTCATCTTACCTGGCCTCATTTTGCCGTGTTGTTACAATAGTCTTTCGCGGAGCCTTCAGGAGTAAAGATATTAAAGTCAAGTGAAACCCCCTTACAGAGGTTAACTGCAAGTGTGAGCAATTTTGAGCCTGTTCTCTGAGTAGGCAAAGAAAGTTCCTAGAGAATTTGAGTTATTAGGGAAAAAAAGTAGCAGTAACTTTGGAAGAACGTTATTTTGAAATTCCTATGTTTAAAAATTAAAAGGTTCCCTCCTGATTCGCCATTTGAGAAATGTATGGTAATTTAACAATTGAATTTGTGTTCATGCTAAGTCATGTTATTCCTTAGCACTTTGTTTGAAAAGAAGAAATAACCAGTCACAGCAGCAATACAGCGGATTGCCTCTGCTCCAGTCTGGTTATGTGGTAACGATGGAGACTTCTGATGAAGAAAACTTTGGTGTAGCCGTGTGAGTACGCTATGTTCTGTGTCAGGCTTTCAATAAACTGTTTCCTTGTTAAAATATTTTAACAGGAATATAACCACAGGAATTAATTTATACCATACTGATTAGCATATTCTGCCTCTTAGGAGAACAAGGGCACAGAATGCGAAGCTCCAGGAGTTTCAGAGTTTGGGTGAAGTTAAACTAAATATAACTGCAAGGAGTGTAGCACCAGATACCTCTTGTTAAGTGATCAAAATACATTACACATATAATAAAAATCAGAGAGTTTGTGTTAATTTTGAATTTCTCCTTCCTTTTAAAGACCGTACATTGTCACAGGTTTTAAGAGACTTTTCTGTGTTTGAATGCACTCCTTCTAAAATGTAAGACTTTTTACAGGTGGTTTCAAGCAAATTGTGCACAGGTAGATGCTAGGATGCTGCTTCATTCCACATTTCTCTGGCATACTCTTCTAAAGCTTGTGGCAGAAGGGGACATGTGCCTGTGCCTCTGTCGCTCTAGTTCGTAGATTTGTTTCCTGAAGTGGTGTGATGCTCAGGGTACGTAATGCTCAGTGCCAGCTCCTCTCTCGTTGCTGTTGTCCCCACCGGTGGAACAAAACGCTTTTCCAGTCCCTTGCCTTGGCTTAGCTCATCTCCCGCGGCTTAACAGATTACAGATGTTGCTAAAATATTGCTTGGTGATTAGATGCCTTTTAAAATCAAAAATATTTTCATCTTTTGGGGTCAGAATGAGCCCTATGACTTGTAGTTAAACTGTTGGTTAAACTGTTGTTGGATTAATTTCACTGTGTTATTATTCAATAGCAAAATAACTTTAATGAATTTTTTAAAGCTTAGTCTGAAAGTGTTTTGCTCTGTTTGCTAAAGAGAAATGTAAAGAGAAGTAGAGAGATGTTTAATTTAATTAAAATGGTGCTTTCACTGATCAAAGCTAATTTTTTCTTAAAGAGAAACGTTTTATGAGACTTGTTTCCCTCATGTGTGAGAAAAGCCTCTTTCATCTGTTGGAGAATATAGGAAGAGTCAATTCCTCACTAAACATGAGGCCTTTAATGCCAGGGCCCAAGGAGATTCTGTGGACTATCTAATGTGTCTGAACAAGCTGCACAATGATAAATTTAGCAGAAGGATCCAGAGTCCTGAAATGCTGGTACCAGAGGTTTCTTCCCTGGATGACTTCAGATCCGTAATGGTGTTTAATATTTGCTCACAACTGAATGACATTAGGAGATTGTGCCATTTATTTGTAGCATGCAGGGATGTTTCTTGCAAAAGAAAAAATATTTAAGTTCCTTTGGTTATATAATACTTGTGTACACATGGAGTTTAAGTGATTCCACGAGACCAAGTATTGCAAAATATTCTCTAGAGTGTCCAGAGCTCTGTGATCACCAGGCAGTGTTAAGCAGGGAAGAGAGTGGAAGGAAAGCCTGGGGTAGCAGTTGAGGTTTGCGGGCTGGAAAATGCTTAATTTGCTGTTCTAATGACACCCTTTACATTCTTCTGCACTAGGACTGGAATTATCTTAACATTAATGCCAGTAAAACACCATTTATAGGAACTGATCTGCAGAAAATACAGTAGAAGCCTGATGAGAATCCCCGTGAAGCAGCTGAGTCAGTGCCATGGATCGTTTTGTAGGTTGCAACTAGGAAATTATTCAATTATCTTGTAATTACTGGACTTATTTGTGCTTAGGCTTTTGTTAACGCTTCTTAATGCTAACCTTTCTTTCTGCTGTGGTTGAGATGTGTATTTATGCAGTACTGTCTTTCTTCATTTTCAGCTCCTCCCCTTCTGACGCAGAGTTTGATGCAGTTATTGGCTATCTGGAGGATATTATAATGGGTAAGCTCTGCAAGCAGTTATAGACAACAAGATGGGTGCTGAACATATTGCAAGCTGCCCTTCTGTTGGCAGATATACAGAGCCAAAATAGTCCCTGCCTACTTCATGGAAGCTTTCCTTCCTTTGTTCCCATGCCCCTGAACCTGCTAGCATGGTAAAATTTAACACTATCTGTAAGTAAACTTTACATTTATATCTGCTCTGTTGAATTCAATGGTGACCTACAGTGTTAATTTTTATTCTTGTTTCCTTCCACAACTGGAAAAAAAATTCTTCAACAATTGAAAATGAATCCTGGAGTTTCGTTAATATTTTTTTAATTCAAGGAAAGAAAAATTATTTTGGATTATTGCAGGGAAGAGGTACTCACTTCTGCTGACTTGAAAGCCTGAGCAAAATGAGGTTCAAAATAAATAACCTTTTTAATAAAATGTAAAGCAGGAAGGCTTTTTAGCTAATACTAAGTGTAAATGAAACTTATAAGAAGTGATTGTGGATATGTGCATCCCATTCCATTCTGAACATGCAGCTGCTGTTAAATGCAGACCAAAGTCCTGCTGCCCTCCGCCAGCAGCCGCTGATGGCTCAGGAACGGAGGCTCCGCGGCAGCTGCGGCGCTGGTGTGACTGACTGCACGTGTCCGACAACGCAGGACTAGTGAATGCGGGGTTTGTGTTGCAAAAAGAATGACTAAACTCGTAACTCTATGATGCGTTTTGTTGTGATCCAGATGATGATTTCCAGTTAATACAGAGGACTTTTATGGAGAAGCACTACCAGGAGTTTGATGACTCAGAAGAAAACAAGCTCATCTATACTTCTATTTTTAATGAATACGTAAGATACTTTTTCCTTGTTTTCATATTTCTTGCTTTTTTATTTTTATTAAGGCCGGTGTCAGGTTCTGTGGTTCCCCCCCCTTTATAAAATACTGGGTTTACATGGCGCAGAGCCAGCCTGCTGTCTCTTTCTGAAGCACAGTCATGGTCTGCGAGCAAGAAAGATGTTTTCTGGAGCTCTAGGTTCCTTTCTCTTTGTTTCACCTGATGTTTTGGAAGTTGGGTATGTCTTGAATAGAAATTTAGCCTCTTGCTGTAGTAAATAGTGTATTTAACCTGTGTGCATAACGAAGTTTGTTCTTCTCCAGTTACATTATTTAGTGTATTGGACACTTCAATTACATTCTTCATGTAAAGCATAATTATATATACCAGCCTACTAGTCAATACCATTAAATGACTTTAAAATAATGTATTACTAGTGTTTGTTCTCATCAATATTCCCAGCAAAAATGTTCAGCTCAGTGCCTCAGCAGTGATGTGAATGATTGAACCAGCAACACCCAGCTGAGGCATCTGCAGCTGGTTGCCCAGTGAGGATAACAGAAAGTGTCAGTAAGGTGTCAGCATCAGGAAGATGTGCTGGTTTGAAATCTACTCCTGAAAATTGCTATGGTGTTACAGGGGTGGTTCGTTTGGGTTTTTTTCAGATCTCTTTAGTAGAGAAGTACATTGAAGAAAAATTGCTTGATCGGATTCCTGGTTTTAATATGACTGCTTTCACCATGTCATTGCAGTAAGTCTCTTCTTTACTTTTGGTTTGGGGTGGCTCATGTGCCTCTCAGTTATTTCTTTTTATCTAGTTTAGAGCTTAGATTGGTGGTTCTTTAATTTTTAAAAAAAGTGTTCTTGCAGGCAATGACTGACCACTTTTTTTGCATTCACCATGTCCTGTACTCTGAATTTCTGAATTGTCATGCTGAAGTATACTGGAATTTACAGGGTAGGAAGAGAAATCAGAATGAGAACACTGGAAGGTTTTCATAATCATTGTCCCTTTGAAAGCAGACGCTTCAAAGGTTATGTCTCATGCATCTCTCTCAGGCTTGTCGTTGGACACTTAAGTATCCTGGTAGTCTTTCAAGAGTCATGTGGTGAAATGCCTTTGTTGCAATTCTTGTACAAAGCGTTTAGAGTAGAGCTTAGTTTGTCTTAAGCTTTTCCATTTGGTCACTTTAGCTTAATCAGCTTCCTGAAGAGATCACTTTTGAAAGATCGCTGGTTTTCCCCTTGAATAAGAAAATCAAGTGTAACTGGGAACTGTTATGCTTAAAATATTTTAATCCATTTAATTTTATGTTTTTAAAAATAAGACATTGGGAAGTCACTGTGAATGCACATAGTATGCTTAGAAGATGGAAAAGCTCGTTTTCATAAGAAGTAAATAATTAAAATAAAAATAATAAAAACCACAGAAAACCCAAGCCTTGACTGCTCAGAAAGTCTCACTGAAATATGCCGATACGGGATCACAGAATCTTGCTTCCAAAATGGTTTCATCGGAAGTCTTCTACCAAGTATCATCAGTCCAGTCCCTTGCTCTTCAGGGATGTGTTTGAGCATTCTGTGCTGCTCCCCAACCTTTCTCACCTTCCAAGAGCCTGTCTAGCTATTTCAGTGCTTGAAATACATAAATAGATCAATGCCAGTGGAGTGTTACTTCTGATGACTTACAGGTCAGTTTCTTTGTCTGGTTTTCAAGGACTGGTGTGATGATGTTCTTACATCTTGGATTTAGATAAATATAATAATATCTTAATGTATTTGGATTGGAAATACTGCAAGGTGATATTTGGCTAAAGTTTCGCTTTATGATAGACCTGTAATAACATTCTTGATTGAATTTTGATATTGTTCTACTTGTCCCAATATCATTTTTTACTTCATACCATTTAAAAATAAAGAATTTATTTCCAACATAGTTTTCTAATTCCCCAACTCTTTCTCTCCACAGACAGCACAAAGATGAAATGGCAGGTGATATATTTGATATGCTCCTCACATTCACTGACTTTCTGGCTTTCAAAGAAATGTTCTTGGATTACAGAGCTGTAAGTATGTCACATTGTTTATTTTAATTGGCATAATGGCTGTTGGGTTTGTGTAGCTCTGCCTGAGGGCACCAAAGGCAGTGTTACTGCAGTAGGCAGCAGCATTTATTCAAACATGTACAAAGTCAAAAGGAAAATAACTTCACTGAGGGGCTATTTAAACTCAAAATGCACATTTAATAATTTCTAGAAAACAAGAATAAAGCTGACAGGTGCAACAGTTCTTCAGAAAGACAGACTTTCTGCATCTTTGATGTTGAATTCCAGCTGAACATAAGGGAACACTTTTTCATGGTGTGGGTGACGGAGCAGTGGCACAGGCTGCCCAGAGAGGTTATGGAGTCTCCATCCTTGGAGATACTCACAAGCCATCTGGACATGGTCCTGAGTGGCCCTGTGTGAACGGGGGGTTGGACTAATGACTTCCAGAGATCCCTTCCCACCTTGACCGTTCTGTGAGTCTATGACATGGGGTTTTGTTATTTGGTTGGGGGTTTTTTCAGCCAATCCAAAATTAGCTTTTTAAGCTTGTTCCATTTGTATTTCTCCTCCTGTCTGTCCAGGGTGGAGAAACAAACCAACAAAAGTATTAAGGTTTTGGATAAGCCCTTTCCTAGGGAAATGAAATACATGTAAAGTCTTTCCAGTCACATTTTACAAATGAGCAAAAGACTCAAAATTGTTGGCAGAATTGTGTTCTCTGCTGCCTTCCCCCACATTTTCAGTTTTCTGAAAATAGGGACAGATTGAGGAGAACGAGACAGTCCATGTCTCAGCAGCAGGAATCATTTCAGTTGGGGTTTGCAAACCCCAGGAGCTGGATTTTACTGGTTCCTTGAGCACCGGCTGAACCTGCTGTCTGAGCATTCCTGATTGGGAGCAAACCCAGCTCCGCTCTGACCTGGACTCTTCTTGAGGTTTGGGTTCACCTGCAGATACGAACAGGAGGAAATAAATTCACCTAGGCATTTTCAAGTCTCACAGCAAGCTGCATGCAATCATAGGTGCTCAGGTAATGTGTAGTTTTATATTGATTTGATGTAACAGACAGAATATTAATTTTCTCTTTAATTTTTTGAACAAAACAGCATTGAGTCAAGGATTTTTTTTCTTCCCTTTTTCTAGGAAAAAGAAGGTCGAAGTCTGGATTTAAGCAGTGGGTTAGTGGTGACTTCGTTAAACAAATCATCAATATCCTCTTCCTAGAAGAGTTTATGCACTACTCTCCTCCTCCAGATGAGTGCTGCTGCTTTCATTGGGACATCAAAACACTAAAGGTCGTGAGAATCAAGGTGCTTTTACTTGATGAAAAGCATTCAGCCTCCAGACTGTATCGTTAGAGGCCCGACCCTGGAAACATCTGTTTGTGAATTCTGGTTGGTATTCAATGACCACAGAATAAGACGTTTCCAACTCTACCAGTATCTGTACACCAGCCCAACCACCGTGCACGCTGAGAAGCCCAGTGTGCTGAGAGGACAATAAATAGGACTTTGTGCTTGTTATTTGGGTTGGCAACTTCACCATCTTGCCAAAATATAGAACTTCTCAGAGTCAAGAAGACAGTGTAAAAAGAGTATGTCCCTCTGGCTCTTGGAAGTACAGGTGTGAGTATGTAACCTCTGAGTTCCTCCCTGACAATATTTTATTGTTTTAGATTTTTTTTTTTTTTAGTACTTTAATATGATTGTAAGTGCTACAGCTTTCTACTGGAAGAATATGTTTTAATATGGAGATGTTCTATCATAAGGCTGTCTCTCAGCTCTGACAATTGAAATGTTAGTGTGTAAATCCATCTGCTCTCTGGCTTTTTTAAGCCTCACCCTTAATGTGCAAAATTTTCTGTTCCACTTTTGCTCAGGCCCCAGCTATTCTACCTTGGGAAAAATAACCACAATAAACTGAAATCTGGCCTGTGTATGCAATTTCTTACTTTCTTTTTGGCAGTGGCACGGCTGCATTAGTTCTCGTAACATAAGCTTGACGGTAGGTTGGGTGCAGACATGTTGACCACCATGTCACCCACTGCGCGAAATGGCATGCTGATTGAAAGTCGTGGTTTTGCTATTAAACTGTTCGCAACGTGAGTGCAGCTGTGACTTTTTCAGCAGCTTGCTGGTGGAGCTGTGGCCACAAGCCTGTCACAAAAGCCCAGGTGCATCTTTTGGCAGCTGGGATTAAACCGTGATAGGAGCTACAGAGGCGCTCTGTTCTTGAGCTGCTCAGACACGTTAATCTGCTGCTTAATGAGGTGCTCAGGCAACACAAGTACGTCTTTAAAAGCCTAAGAGCAGACGGAAACACAGGGTGACGAGCAGAACTCTGCGCTCTGTCCCACAGCAGGTTGATGCGGCAGGGGAGATGTCCCTCAGCAGCGAAGGTGTTAGTTGGTGGCCGTCACCTGATGAGAACCCAGCCTAGACAGAGGAAGATGGTGGCCAGGCCATTCTACGTCTTTGTTTGTGGACAATAGATGTCCTACAAGAACAAACAAGGTGAAATCCTGTTCCTGTTGACATCCAACAGTGATTTCAACAGTACCAGGATTTTGTTCTTCAGCCAAAATAGTTTTTGAATGCCAGTCAAGACTCCTGGCCACACAAGCAAAAATAAGCCATACTTACACTACAAAATACGATATCATTAAACAGGTTTGTGGCCAGACCATAGTGGCTTTTAAAAGCTGGCTAGCAGTGCGAAGCGTAGCGTATTTTGACTCTGCAGTAATTAATCTCATTAAGTTTCTAGTATGTTGTGCTCATGGTTGTGCAGGTTTTTTGTCTGGGATTATTCTAGTATGTTGAAATCTCCCTCCTAAATGCACAAACACAGATGCATTCGCACGCTTCCTTTAACAAAACAAAAAAAATACTCCTTCAGAATTTTTTTAACCTCCGTCAATAAGTTTATGCTTGTCAGATTTGAATGATAGAAGCCAGAAGCTGAAGCAAAATTAAAATTTGCGAGAAATGTCTTCTTTTTTTTTGTCTTTTTTTTTAAAAAAAAGGGGAGTTAGAAATTCTTCTGAGTGTGTTTTGACCAAAAGCAGTTTTTAATTTTTTATAGGCTTTCTGTTCTGGTGAACACCACACAAGCTCATTTTGATTCTCTTTTCAGCAACAGTAACCTGCTATGACAACATGAGTACATCCCCAAAGATGCTAAGTCGCAGCACTGTGGTTTGAAATGCCTGTTCCTGATCCTTCTCACAGCAGCAAAGCCGGTGAGGCTCCATCAGGGGCTCATCCCACCAGGATTTGCAGGTTTTTACAGGTCTATCTACCACCCATGCTGTACAAAGCAGCTTTTCCTGTGAGCACGGAAGTGGGTGCTGAGGCATGTGTGGGCAGGTAGCGAGCAGAGATGATGCTCCAAGATGCTTATTTCCAGAAAAAGAAAAAATGTATGAAAACATTAGGTCGTGGTTTTAATACAAACCAGGTGCAGCTCCTCTGCCATGTGAATCCTGAGGTGAACATCAGAGAAACTGAAGACTTAAAGTCCAGTTGTTCTTCTACTGTCAGTGTAGGAACTGGGGTTCTTCGTTTAACTTCTCACCTGTTTATATGATGTTGACTTTTTAATGTCAAGAACAGATTTTATCCAATTTTGAAATAAATGCATTGAAATGTTTTGATTGTTAATTGTTGAGCTAAAATGATTATTTGCACCTAAAACTAAATATATCCCTGTTGGTTTTTTTAACCAAAAAAAAATGTTCATTCTTAAACTAATGGCAGTATAAATGAGAATGCTGGGCAGTTGTCTTCTGAAGGGAGCTCTGTTGTATTTTGAGCAAGGTCTCCCCTAATTTCAGAGGCTACGAAGGACAGTTAGGATTAATTCTTATTTTGACAGGGAATTATATCTCTGTGTTTCCTCCAGTACGTTTCTGCGCCGTGCCGCTCTCTTCTGTCTGTGTGTTTTCTGTGGGCTGCTCTTCCCAGAATATCTCATCCCTCTGTGATGCTCCTGTCGCTCATCCCTGGTTTGGTGCATTTTCCATCAGGCAGAGGGACTTTTTAAAGAGATTAAATTTCTATGTATAATGGATTATCTCTGTGCAAGTCTGACTACATATTTTAAGAGTTTTATCGTTGTCATAACAATGTGTGAAGAAGCTAATTTTCATACTGTTACTGATTTACATATATATTCATAGTTGTGGAAACTTGACCCTTCATTTAGCTCACAGAAAACCAAATAAAGGCAGATCTGCCCTGGGGCTAATGTGTTTGTCCGGTCCCTTTTCAATCCACACCTTCCATTAAACCCTGCCTCTGTAGACAAACTGTTAAAACTTTTCCCCACAGATCATAAGGTCAGTTTTGCAGTGTAGCTCACTGTGCTCCAGCCTTGCCGTGTACAGGGATCCGGAAACAAATTGAACTAAGTTCATCTGCTTTTATTAGCTTGTACCAGGAGGGTGTGAAGGGAAAAGCTGCTGTGTCTGGCTGGGCATCACTTCTTCTGACAAACACCAGCCTGCGTGCCCAGGAAGCCAAAGGTGAATGTGTTGTTTGCAGCGTGGGGGAGCAGCGTGGCTCCGTTCTCCTGAGGCACCGATCCTGTGAGTGTTCCCAGGGCATTTGCAAACTTAGATTTGGTTTTTGAGGACCACGTGTAACTAACAGGCAGAATTGACCTGCTGGTTGATGGGGGGTGTGTGGTGCTGAGCCTGGAGGAGGGAGCTTGTCAAAGTCGCGGTGCGTCTTTCGTGTTCTCGCAGTCCTGGATGCGCGCTTGCTGTGCGTGCACGTACGTGTGTGTGTGCGTGCCAGTGTGTAAAGCAAAGCAAGGTGAACCCTGTGGACTTACAGCCTTCCTTCCCCCTTGGGGCCAGCCTGCAGTGTCCATATGCAGAGCCGAGGGGCAGTCACCTCTGCCTGTGACACCTCTGCTTTCCACTCCATGCTGTGCTGTACATGCTCCTGCTCACAAGACAGATTTTTTGTTCACAGACTCCAGTGCTGGATTTAGGAAGAGTTTTATTTAAAGCGTAAAATTTGTGTTTCAAACTGTTAGAAATCAAGACAAGAACAGTTTAGACTGCTTCCTTTGCTTAGCCTTCATCCTCCAGCTCTCCCACCATTTATGTATCACGTTAACAGCAACTACTTACACACCGTGGCTGTGAATGACCAGAGACAGGAGCCTGCACTTGGTTTAGTGAATTTTAGTATTGGAGTGTGCCGGATTGGCTGAGCCCCCTCAGCGGAGCTGCTGCTGTGAGGATCTGGATGAACCCCAGGGACGAGCAGGAGCTTCAGCCTCCAGCGAGGCTGCGGGTGACAGCACCTGGTGGGTTTGTGCTGTGGGCACATCAGCTGGAAGCATCATCAGAGGCCACAGAGCAGTGTCCACACAACCCAGTACTGGCCATCGCTGTACGCACAGGCTGGTCCGAGAACAAGACCTGGTGGCACATGAGGCTCCACACAGCCCAGCACTGAGCCCGGCACAAGCTGAGCCCAGGCTGGGCTTTGCCGTCCGCTCCTCACGCGCGGTCGGTCACTTGGCTGGTGGCCGCGTTGCTGCCGAGCCCTTTCCAGGCACGGAAGCTGAAGAAGGTGCTGGCCCCGTAGGCGATCATTGCGACGCAGGCGAAGAACTGGAAGAGCAGACCCCAAGCATGAGCACGGTGGCCGCCACCACCCCATAGCCCTCACCTGCCCCGAACTACTTACGGATGCCGCGGCTCTTCGGTTGTAATCCCACTGCCGCCAGGACGTGGGCTGCACGGCAGCCGCGCACGTTACAAAGGCAGAGATGTACAGGACGGTCGCTACAGCGTTGAAGATCATCAGCTGGGGAAGACAAAGAGGGGGTCGTGAGTCTGAACTCCAGCTTGTGTGTGCTGGTGTGAGTGATGAGCAAAAGGCTCAGCTTCACGTTCCTCTCTCTTCCCTTGGGGAAACAGCAAAAGGGTCCAGCCCCTCACACTGGGAACAAGCCTCAGGTTAACAACTCATTAAATACGCCCCACTGAGAGGTTTCTGGTTGACACCATGACTGCAGCAGTGACAGTAGCTCTAACTTTCTGGATGATACAGGGCTCCCTGTTTTGAAAATTTTCTAAGCAACCGAGGGGCAGAATAAAATGGTGTCATTGTGCAAAGCGCAGGGGACTTTGTTCCATCAGCCCAGAAAAGCCCAAAGCCTCAATCTTCCTGCAGCATTTCCCCAGGATGTTTCCCACTTGGGAAAACCTCCCTCCACCTCCCTCCCTCTTGGCTTCGTACCACGAGGGGCCAGGGGATCACGTAGAACTTCAGCTGAAGCTGCAGGAGGTAAGTCACGAGGAATAGGACTGTTACGATCCAGAGGAAGATGGACACGAACATCACCCAGGCGTATGCTGCGTGCAGGTAGTACGTTGTGTCGGCGATGAGAGCCCACACCAGTAAGCCGAGCACCTGTGGGGTGAAATGGGGAAAAATGTGCACGTGGTGGTTCCTGCAAGCGGGAAGCAGAACATAGTCCATGAACCCGGGCTCACTAGGCCCTCGTTACTTGGGGATGGGCTCCTCCCCAGTACTGCTGGTACAGGGGTGTCCTGCAAGGCAGGGGGGCTGACTGAAACCTGGGCATCCTCGCCACCAAATGTCCCTTCTCAGCCAAGAAGCCCCCATGCCCAGGGCCAATCTCTGCAGGTGCTGCTTCAGTGTTAGGGACATCTCATGGGCTGGATGACAGCTGGACATGAGGGCTCCTCGGGTCCCAGCTCAGCATTGAGCCCCTCCAGGTGCAGCATCATTTAAAAAATAAAAGAAAAAGAAAGCTTCACTCCACTGGTTAGGTCTGGTCTGGTCTGGTCTGGTCTGTACTTCCTGTCCTTACAGCTCCCAGGGCTCACCTGTCACTGCTAAGCAGGTTCAACTACACGGCTACTGCAGCTTCATGTGTCTGACAGAACAGCAGGTGGGTAAGTCTTTGTCTGGGTGTGCTGGGGCAGAAACAAGCAGGGCAGGGCTGTTCTGCCCCCTCCCTGCAGCCCCCACCAGAGCCTGCAGGCAGAGGCAGCAGCACGGAGCAGGTCTCTGCCCGCAGGTCCCTGGCAGTCAGGGGTGGAAGAACCCACCCAACCCAAGGTGGCATTTCATTTTTTTCTTCTTTCCCTTCCCTGTGCTGCATCTACCCCTGATCTTTGGACTCTGGAAGAGATTCTGCCCTGCTTCACTCACAGCAATGTGGCCAGGAAGCAGCTGCCTTCACCATCCTCTCCCTGGGGAACACCCTGAACCAGCCACAGCAAGTTTGCAGGTATTTTTTTATTTCAAAGGCCCCTAGCCCGTGATGGAGCAAGGAGGGGATGGGATACCAGCACATAGTGACGGAGCTGGAGAAAAAAAAGGCTGTTGCAAAGCAAACAACGCTTTCTGTGATTTGCCCTGTTTGTTCTGCAGGCTCAACCACAGCCTGTGCACCAGGACACGGAGCTGGGGCTCCAGCAGGCGGTGGGATGCTGGTGGGCTCTGTTCACCACCCTTCATCCCCTTCCAACTGGACCAGAGCAAAGTAGGAAGCATGTGCACCTGCTTCTCGAGGGGCAAAGAAACTCCAGCCCTGCACTCTCCACATTTCCCAGCACAATCAAATGTCCCAGGGAGATCCCCATGACAAGGCAGGGGTGAGAACATGCTTCAAATGCAGCTGCAGCATCTTCTTTTTCCCAGCTGGGGTTGGGATCTGTTTGCTCAGAGCTGGTGAAGCCACCAGCACCTCTGCTTTGGCAGGGGAACAGTGGGGAGGAGAACGGCTCTTTGGAAAGCTGCTCTGCCCCTGCGTAAGCCCCTTATTGCTTATTGTCATGGAAGAAACACAATGGCCTTTGTCCTGCCCGAGTACAACGCCCTGGTGCTTGGCTGCCCTGACAATGTCTCCTTGTCTGTCACGTCCATTTCTAGCACTCGTGATCACAAAATATGTGTTGGGGAGAAACATGTATAGGAAAAACTCGGTGCACTCCGGGAGCAGGAGGCGGCATGTGCGAGCTGCCCTGCTCGGGCTGCGGGGGGGAGAAAAGCAGGAGGGAGGTTTTGGGGAGCAGCAGAGCTTGGTGGGCTGGAACTGGGTGAGCACTTTTAATGATGTGGGCTGGAGAGGTGGGAGCGGGTGTGGGGTTGAATGGTGCCTTCTGCTGATCTTGGCTCCATCTTTCCTTCCTGATGCTCCTGCAAGACACCCCCTGCAGCATCCTTCCCTGGGTGTTTATACCCATGTCACAACCAGCTCGGCCATGCCCAGGGGTCCAAATCTGGAGCAGGGAGACAGGTGTGAACTGGGTGTTTCACAGCGGCTGCTCAGGGCATGTCTCACTGCCTCTATCCACAACGCTGCCCTGGAGAGAGGGTGCAAACAAACAGGGTCCCCACCGCAGCAGAGCAGCACCTCGGGCAAACACTGGCGTGGATCACGCGTGGCCTCATATGCAGCTGAACGCCCACCCCTGTGCACAAGCATTGCACCTGAGATCACAAGTACCAGGAGAGAGCAGCAGCAGGAGCTTATTCTGCAGTTGACCAAGATGCTGAAGAAATAGAGAGGTTGTGCTGCTGCACGTTTTGATGGTGCAAAGACACTTGGGCTTGCCTGAAAGTAGCTGCCAAAGCCTGACTGCTGAGGAGGACAACCTGGAGGGCTGGGAGCACTTGGGGAATGTGAGAGTCCTGTGGGCACCCCAGGAGCAGCCCCAAAACACCTTGGTCAGGGCCAGGGGCTGTGGGTGCTGGGATGGGACACATTAGTTTGTGCCCCACAGGGATACTCATGTGGATCAGCCCGTGCCCAGCGCTGGGAGCTGCCGGGCATCGAGCCGAGGTGCAACCAGCAAAAGGGCATGAGGACAAGCAGCCAAATTTTCCTCTGGCTTTAGAGAGGAAAGGGGAGAAAGGCGGGCTGAGAGATGTCAGAGTTACAGGTGGATTAGGGTTAGAGAGCAAGGATGGGGTAGGGATGGCAGCCAAAGGGAACCTGCCTGTTTCCAGCCAGGGCAATAGAGAAAAGCATCCAAAGGGGGTGATGCGGTCCCACAGCCGAGCCCCCCCACGCCCGGTGTCCCCTCCCCCGGTACTCACGATCTGGGCGCCCATCAGCCCCCCGAGCGGCGAGAGCAGGAAGGCGCCGTCCAGAGTGGGCAGAGCGGCGGAGGGGCCCGGGGAGCCGCCCCGGGACCGCGGGGCACCGGGCAGCCCCGCCATGCCGCGGGCACCGGCACCGGCACGGCCCGGGCCGCCTCCGCCCCTCCTCGGGCGGAGCTCGGGAACGGCCCCGCCGCCCCCCCGGGCGTCCCGGCTGGGTCCGGCCCGGCCCCTCCAAACCGGGGAGATGCTGCGGCCCCTCCTGTATCATCCTGTGCTGGGCGCCCCAGTACGTCCCTGTCTCACTTGTGTTGGGAAGCCCAGCACAGACCCAGCACTCCAGGGGCCGCCCCACCAGCGGCAGGATCCCCCCTCAACCTCCTGGTCACGCTCTGCCTAAGGCAGCCCAGGACACTACGAGTCGTCTTTGTTTCTCAAGTCCACTTTGGCCCACAGGGCCTTCTTGTGGCCCCCATCGTGTCCCAGTGCCGGGGGTGGTTCCTCTCCAGGGGCAGGACTTTGCACGTCTCTTTGTTGAACCACAGAATCATAGAATAATTTGGGTTAGAAAGGACCTTCAAAGCTCATCCAGTCCACTCCTGCCATGAGCACGGCCATCTTCACCAGATCAGGTTGCTCAGAGCCCCGTCCAGCTTGGCCTGGGATGTCTCCAGGGATGGGGCATCCACCACCTCTCTGGGCAACCTGGGCCAGTGTTTTACCACCTTCAACTTCAGCAGGTTCCTGCCATCCCATTTCTCCAGCCTGCCCAGGTTTCTCTGGGTGGCAGCACGACCCTCTGGAGTATCGGCCACTCCTCCCACTTTGGTGTCACCTGCAAACCTGCTGAGGGTGGGCCTGGCCCCACCATCCAGATCACTAATGAGGATGTTAAACAGGACTGGACCCAGTATTGACCCCTGGGGTACACCACTGTCTACTCGCCTCCTACTAGACTTCGTGCCTGGACACCAACAGCTTGCCTAGGAAGATCTTACGGGACACGGTGTCCAAGGCCCTGCAGAAGTCCAGGTAGACAATATCTGCTGCTTTCTTCTCCTCTGCCAGATGCATAAAGTCATTGTAGAAGTTTATGACGCTGGTCTCCTGCCCCAAAAGTCATGCTGGCTGCTCCTGATGACCTTCACCTGCCTGGGGATGGTTCCTGCGGTGTTCCACCACCTTTCCAGGGGTGGGGACGAGGCTGACGGGTCCTTAGCTCCCCGGAGGCAGGGGGGGTGACACCCACATTTCCTCGGGTACCCCTCCCCGCTCACCGTGACCGCTCCGGAACGACTGTGAACGGCCTGGCGGAGACACCGGCGCGGCACCGGAGGAAGGGGACGGCGGGGAGCGAGTGCGGCGGCAGGTCAGGATGGCCGAGCGGTCTAAGGCGCTGCGTTCAGGTCGCAGTCTCCCCTGGAGGCGTGGGTTCGAATCCCACTTCTGACAGTTCTGTTTTGCGCCGCCCGATGACTGCATTTTACTTGGAGGTGACGGGGAAAAGAAAAAAAAGAAAACCACCACAATCAAAACAACAACAAAGCTCCGATTGAAACCAATTAACTAATTAATTTTAATTAAAAATAAACCGATCGGATTTTGTTGGGAAAAAGTTACGTCTTGTCAGAAGTGGGATTCGAACCCACGCCTCCAGGGGAGACTGCGACCTGAACGCAGCGCCTTAGACCGCTCGGCCATCCTGACAGCGCTGTACGCGTTTTTGCGCCCCGCCTTCACGAACTTCATCCGCCGCCGCTCCTGTCCTGGCTTCGTTGGGTCTGGGTCATGGGTGCCGGGCACCGCCGGTTGGGCTCCCCGCGGCTCCCTCTCGGTGGGTTTTGGCTATCGGGGGCGTGTACCTCCCTCCCACCAGGCCTGGGGACCCGCAGCCCTCCTGCACGTGGGTCGTGGTGACAGTGGTGCTGCTCAGAGCTGCTGGTACCTTGCTTTGTCTGTACCTGGCAGGTTTGTGACAAATTCTCCACGGGAAAAAAGTATCCCAAAGGCATAAACTTGCCATCGCTGCCCTGGTCAAGTCTCACAACCAGCATTCCCCTTACAGGAGAGAAACAACCACGGCTGTGCCAGGGAAGCAGCGTGGCTGGCTGAATCGAGAGGGTGAGCTCACCCGTATCCACCTCCCGGCAGAAATACCCCGGGGAAAGTCCCGCTGGTAGGGGCAGGGGAAAGGGGGAAAGCAGGTTGTCTAGGGGAAAAAAAACAGGGACAACCACAGCCGGACCACACAATGGCAGGAAGCGTGAGTCAGTGTCCTGGGCTTCCACGGCAGAGCTTCGGGAAACGTGAGGAGGAGAGGAAACACAGTGACACATCACACTGTACTCCTGCTTATTTATATATCCAAAAAGGAACCAGAAATAGCCAATGGTGTCCATCTCAGGATGCGATGGAGGATGGCTCTTTGTTACGTGTGCCACTTGCAGAGAAATCAGCACTTGGGTTTCTCAGCACCTCTTGGCAACTCCTGCTGCTTCTCTGGAGTATACTTAATATTGGTTTTATACAAAACGTGGTATTATTCTGGAGAAGTGAGCACTGCTAGGGGACTGAAGGAAGTGCCAGGATACCTTGAACAACAATTGCGTGTGGGACCGGGTGGTGGCACATGGTCTTGGTTGCACAACCCACCGAGAGCTGCTGCAGCTGAAACCCCCTCGGCCACCTCTGAGCCCCAGAGGGTGATTCCAGGCCCGGGTCTGCCCACCAGGCATGTGCTCCCCAGGGGCTTCATTTAAACCTTCCGCAAAGCGGCTTTTCCTTGAAATACTTCAGCTGGCAATTTGCAGAAAGAGCTGTACTGAGCCTGTCCGCAGCTTCCTACCCTGCCTGCCCATGGGTACGGCTCAGAGTTGTTCTTGGCCATCTTTGCGTGAGCTGTTGCCAAAAAAGCAAGCCAGGAGAGCAGTCAGACGAGGGAGAAGTGAATGGGGACGTGGAAAGGGAAAAAAACACATCGAGAGCCACATAAATAACCAGCAGAGAAAGCTATTTTTTGAACTTTTCAGTCAGCCCATTGTCCTGCGGTGAAAGTCCCGGCGGCAAAGCAGAGATGGTTATCTGCATCCATGTGCTGCATCTCAACAAGCAGGAAATGATCCAACGGAGATGAAATCACTTGAAATCCCCTGAAATCCACCCCTCCATGTGGCCCCTCAAGCTGTGGGTCCAGCTCCTGTGTGGGATCCATGGGAGCCCGGTACCTCCACAGGCTGGGGTTGTCCCGGAGGTCCCTCCCTTGCCCACGGGAGAGGTGTCCAGCTCTGGAAGTGCCCAGGATGGCAGGGAAGTCGGCATTTGGGAGCCTCGATTGACTCAAAGTTACCAGCACCCAGCAAGGGGATCTGCTGTGGAGACACTTTGGCAGGGCAGAGGGGTTTGCTAATTAACTCCGGAACAGAAGCAGCAATTTTTAGCGTGGATGTTTCAGCTGAGGAAGCAATAACTGCCGCACGATGGCATTGTCTGCTGCAGCCAGAGGCCATTCTGGCTCAGGAAACTCCACAGGAGCCTTCCCGGGGCAGAGCTGGTGTGAGCTCCTCAGAGACAGTGGGACCCTTCAAAGAGCAGGAAAGGACATGTGTCCCTTCCTTGTGGCCTTTGTCACCTTCGGGCTGGTGGGGTCAGTGGGGGGTCCTGGCAGCGGGTCAGGAGCTGAGGGCACTTTGGGTGGGTTTTTAATTTATCAGCCATCCGGTGAGTGCCCAGGGGAAGCGGCGCAGCCTTTGCAGATGGGGGTCTTTCCTCTTGGCGGATGCCTGTCGGTGGTGGCTGGGGGGGTCACAGGGAGGCTGCACCACTGCCCCGCACCCCTCCCAGAGGACACCTTTGCTCTAGCACTTGCTGGTGCTCCCCCATCCCCTCTGTCACAGCTCCGGGGGACCTCATGGGGTCTTTCTGCCTGCAGTCAGGCTCTTCCCTAAATTTCACCCCACTGGCCTGGAGCAGGTGAATCCGTGGTGTTCTGGAGGTGTGGAATGGGGCCAGACATGGAGGATGCCCATGGGGAGGTCTCTGTGCTGTGGTCCAGCGCAGCAAGAAGGGGCACAGGCACATCAGCTCTTGCAGCACACAGTTTGGTTTGTTTTGGCACACAGGTGTGAGCAGGACTGCCTTCAGTCACAAGTCCTGGTTTGACATCAGCTCTGCCCTAGGGGAAATCGTTCTGCAAATAGCATTTTGAATCCCAGACATGCTTAATTTCTGTTGTCTTTGATTCTCTTCTGTTGCCTCCTTGGGGTTAATATGAGGAATCATAGCTCAGGGCAGGAACCACCCTTTATCCTCAGCAACCTCATTTTAAACTATTCCCAGCCAAGACCAAAATGCTAACAGCCAGCACCTGTAACCTGTTGCTCTTTAGGAGATGAGACAGCTGCTTTGACCCTAAAAACACACCCCACAGCCACCACAGCTGGTCAGGAGCCCAAGGAGCTCTTGCACCAGGAGGTGGGATGCTCCCAGAAAGAAAGTTTGGGTAAGGCAGAAGTGTGTTTCCCTGTGACCAGCCTGGTGGGGGATCAGGTCACTAGTGGGGTTATAGCTGAAACCTGGTGGGAATGTGGAGGCTCTGGGCAGAAGCAGAGGAGAAGGAGACACCCTGTTCCTACAACAGGGGGTGCAGAAAAGCTGGTGTGGGAGAGGGAAGGGGTCTGGTGACTCCCCGGTTTCTCTGTTAAGCCAGCAAGGCTTGAAAAGGGTTAAGAACGTGGGCAGACAAAAGCGCGCCTGTGTTTGTTTTCCTGCAAGCCTTGTTTATTGTGCTAGTTCATGTAAAGACTTGTTGGGTGTTGGAAGCTCTGTGAACTCCTGGGGCTGTTTGCTGCTGTTTGCTGCTGTTTGCATGTGTCCCTGGGCACTGGCAGGGAGCTCAGCACATGCCCTGGCCAAGGCTTGGCAGAAAGAGCTGCTTGAACAAGCAGGTTGGCAGCTCCCGTCTGGAGGGCTGTGATGTCCCATTTCTATGAGAAACTGTCAGGGATCTGAAATGTTGTGGGACAGGAGGACTCAGCTTTGAGCAGGGGGTGCCAGTGGCCCCAGGACTGCCCCAGCAGCTCCTCTTGCCCTTTGGGGCTGGTCTGCAGGTGCCACCATCATGGAGACACCGTTGTGGCTCAGCCCCAGTGACACTGCTGGAGAGAGGCTTTCCGGATCTCTCCTTCACCCGGCGTCGTGGCTTAACGATAAGCTCATGTCAAACTGGTCCCGCAGCCGCTGTTGGAAGGCACAGAGCCTGCTCCTGCCCTGAGGAGATGGGAAGAGGTGAGCCTTTCCAAGAAGGCAAATAATCAGAGCTGCTGCTGGTAAACTCCTTTCTTGGAAACTGGCAGCACTTGTGCAAACATGTAGGACGGAGAAGCAGGAAGGGGGATGTGGAGAGGTGATGATGGTGCTGGCCCATGTGTGCTGGTGGATGAGGGTCTGCAGCAGGAGGGATTTCCATGCACCCCTGCGAAGGGCTGGGGCCAGGACCTGGCCATTCCCGCCAGGGGAAGGACTTGCCCCAGGACAGGGGGGTTGCTGCTCCTGATCCTACGGGAGGGATGGGCGAGAAACTGGGGCTGCTACAAAGAGGCACATTCCTTGTCTTCCTCAGGCAGGGCAGCAGGCACTAGCTTGGCCCTGCGCTCTGGCAGAGGTAAAATCTCAAAGCCATGGCACTTCCCCAGCTCCCCACCTTCTGCCTGTTCCCACAGCAGCTCTGGTAGGACCCTTTTCCAGGGTCCAAAGAGGGGAGACCTCCCCTGTGCCACCCTGGGGTGAGGCACAGCCACTCCAACACCAAGGGACAGCCTGGCAGCAGCTCCTGCAGCTCCTCTGCGAGATCTCTTGTGGTGCATAGAGGTTTCTGGCATGTCCCTCCCAACCAAACCTGCTGCTGCTTTCACCTCTCTTCCCTGCAGCGCGGTGGTGAGAAACTGCCCTTTTGAGGGTCATTGGGCACCCCTTCATCCAGACAGCTCTATGGAAATGTTCCCTTTGGGGCCTGCAGCTATGCAGAAGGATTGCAACATCAGGACGTATTTCAGCTCCATAGGGACCTTGCAGGGGCCCGATGCGCTCGGACAAGCCCATTCTGGAGGAGTACCAGAACACTTCTTCCCCTTATGTGGAAAGCTGCCCTGATTCCATCTGTGCCATCCAGGCACGTGTCCCAGAAAAGCCGTCCCTGTCCACTCTCCTGGGGAAGAGCTTGTGCCCAGAGGCTGTGTTGCTCTGCAGGGGACAAGTTTAGGAAGAGCTTAACTGCATTGCAAACCAACCAACTCTGTGTTTGTTTCTTTGCACACAGTATTTTAAAACAACTTAAGCGTTGTTTCCTGCAGCAGCTGTTGCAGTCCTTGGCAGGCTCCGTGGGACAGTCGCAGAATGACTTGTCCTCAGCTCTGGCTGCTGAAGCAAAGGCACCAGTTCCCACTGTAGGTGTGGACCTTTCCATGCAATGTCCCATCAGGATCAGCCACCAGCTTATGGCTCGGATGTGACGCTGCTGTGGGAAAGAGCTGCATCCCGCAGCCTGGCAGGCCTGGGATGCTGACCAGTAGCTGTTGGCTGCCCCGCTGTGGGGAAGAATGCAGTGCTGGAGCCCAAATTTGTTGTTATTCACAGGGAAGGAGAAAGCCATTGCGTTCAGAGAAGTGAAAGCCTGTGTGACGTTCTCTGCTATTTTTGAAAATGTTTTCTAAGTAAAGCAGTTTCTTAAAAACACAAGCCCCGCACTGGTTGATACTTCCCAAGTAGGAGTTGTTCTGTCTCCCCTGGAGAGGCTGGCTGCAGACAGCCCCAGACATCTGCTCCTCATTTCCTGCCTTTTTCTTTAATGTGAGAAAATTCAAAGTTGTGCAGTGCTAAACAGATTTTATGGATCCCCTGTCGTTTAGTTTTCTCGCTTATTACACTAACAGCTCAAGACCTTTACGTTAAGCACAGGCCGAGGACATCTTGAGAATGAGAGGCCACCTTTGACTCTAAGGAACTGTCTCCTGAGTCTGGCACTGGTTGCCTTGGCCAGGAGACAGGAGGTTGTTACATCCCTTCTGGACTGCTTTGGGCCACCGGTGTGATGACATTGCAAAAATCCATCAGTTTTTTTTCCACATTGAAGCCAGGGACCGGCTTCACATGCTGGCCTCCCACGTCCTGGCTCACAGCCCTTGCTGCGTGCATGCTACTTGAGGGAAACCAGAGGAATGTCTAGTGAGTGTGGACGCTGCCTCCAGCCTGAGGTTCTTGGGCTGCAGTAAAGGGGGATTGTGTCAGAGTGGTGGCTGAGCTGCCAGCCCTACTGAGGAGAGGTGGGTCTAGGGCAAGGATGAGCTGTCACGAGGCAGCTCAGGGCTGGGGGCGTTGGTAGGGGAAAGAGGATCTCATAATGTGTCCGGAGTTGGAGTCCTGGGTCAGCCTGTCTCCTTTGCAGCACCAGGACTGGCTGGATCTTCGCAAAAGCTGAGTGTTCCTGCTGCTGATACCTGCTGGCAGGGGTGCTGGGCTTTCCTGGGCCAGGAAGACCACCTCTTGAGGACTTGGGAGTTCCTGAACAGACCATGCAGTGGAAACCACCAGCATTCTCATTTGATCAGCTCTGGCATCTCTCTCTTCCAGGTCACATACAGCCTCCTAGGTCTCACTGGCTTCTTTTTCTCCAGTCACCGCCTGATTTCCAGGAAGACAAACCTACTGTAAAAAGCAGCACATAGTCCTTCTTGTGTGAGGAGCCAAGAACGGCCAAGACGCATACAATTCTGATGTGGAAACACCCTGTAGGAGACAGGCCGTGTTCTGGGGCAATTTCCTGTTTGTTCAGGACAGAGCCCTTGTTCTTGTTGCATATTGTTTTGCATATTGGTTTTACAGGGTCAAGGTGCTTTTAGCCTTCAAGAGCAATTCTTCTGGCATTAGTCATATGTTCCTTCCACCTGTGGGGACTTTGACCCTGTGCACAACTCAAGCACCTGCTTGAGAACAGCCCTAGCAAAGCTGCAGTGGATGGGAAATGCTGGAGCTGCTTTCATGTGTCTCATGGAGAAGATGAGATCTGGCCCTTTGGCCAGTGGCTGTCTGTGGTTTGGAGCAATAAGCTCCCGGCTAATAGTTGCCAGTGAGCAACCAAAGGTTGAGGCTACAGCATCAGATCAGTCTCTGAGCGTGCCTTGTGTTGTCACCAACATCCAGATTTCTCCCTTTCTCCACAGTAGAGCCAGCGTTTAAGTAGCAGGACACCCATCCTGATGTGAAACTGTCCTTAGAGCAGAGGAACCGGAGCCAGACACCCACACTCCAACCTCGACACTGAACCGTCTGGCCTGAGTCACAGAGTCCTCTCGTGGGTGCTGGGATCAAACCTGGAGCTGTGTTATATGACCCAGAGGTTATAGTCCAAACCCCAATGGTACGTGGCTGCTCTGCTCACAGTGGATAGCAGGTGCATAGATGTACATTTGCTCATGTTTTTTCCATGTTTTAGATCAGCCTAAAGGCCTTCCTCATTAAACATGAGAGTTAAATGAGGAGAAAAAACAACCATTTTTCCTACTCTTCTGCTTTTCTCTGCTGCCACACCAGCCCTTCAGGGAGATTTGGGTGCTAAGGGTCACAATCTCAAGAACCCTCCTTCCAGTCCTCCTAAGGAAGAGTGGGGAAGGGCTGCCCCAGCTCCCGGTCTTTGCTGGAAGGATGTGAGATTCATGGTCAGCTTTCTTCCTCCTCAGTCTTGGTCTGCTCAGTTTCCTTTTCATAGATTTCCTCATACAGTCTATGTTCCCTGGTTCCCAGTTAATCAGATTTCTGCTCTTTGTTTCCTAGAGAGCTGGTTGTCCCTGACTCGCGGGGTTGCACACTCCGTTCCTTAGGTGTTGTGACGCACGTTTATGGACTGGGATTGCTGGTGTCCTCCTCCGCCTGCCCTCGTCCGCATCACGATTTAAACTGCAGTCCCAGACCCAAGCTGAATAAGTACTTGTTATTCCTAGAAACTAATGCAAAACCAAGTCAGATTGACAACAGCAATTGCCTAGACAATTTCTATCATAACTGAAGAAGCTAAAACCAGCTGAAGCAAAGACAAGCCCAGAGAAGTCCTGAGATCCTCCACTTTCAGATCAACACAACGCCCTGTGGTTTATCGCTAGTTACAGCAGAAATATCTCCTGAGCTACAGTGAGTCCTCTGGGTTTTTCAATACCGCAAGACCTAGAAGAAGTGCGTTAAGTGGCTGGCACTGGTGTGCTGAAGGGACAGATGTGCAATGGGATGGGGAGTGTGGTGAAGGACACAGGTTTGGACTGATGATGCCAGTTTTCTGCCAGCTGCAGCCCAGGCTTGCTGCTGCTCATCGGAGCTGATCACTGTGCCTGTGTCCTGCTTTTGGTGGGAACTGTAGGGATTTGCTGGTGGCTTAGACTTGCACTGCTGCCTGTACTTAAAGGTTTGCAATGGCCCGTGGAGCTGCAGTGAGGCTGCAGCTGTCCTCCAGCTGTGGGATTTCCTTGTGCAGATGCAGATGTGCACCTCTGAATCCAGCTGCTGAGCTCACAGGGAGCAGAGGAAGGTCTCAGAGTGTCCTGGAGCAGTCCCCTACCAGGTGAAATCACCACCAGCCCAGTCTGCTTTACCCTGCCTAAGAGCTGTTTGCACCTTAAAGCCAACAACACCCGTGGCAAGTCCTGCCTTTAGCAGACACAAATCCTCCCACATCATGTGCATGCTGGAGCCTTTCCTCAGCTTTATCCATGACTGGCAGTAAACCCTTTGCAGAAGAAGCAAAACCTGTTTCTTTGGGGGAGATGTGAACAAGTGTGAGCCATGACACCAGTTTCAGCAGCCAAAGTGCCCGGTGGCCTCAGGCAATGGCAGTTCCTGGAATCAAAATTTATTGTAAGGCTCTGCCCAGCCTGAGAAAACACTGTTAGGGAAGAGGCCAGAAAACTGCCAACAGATGCAGCGTGTTCTTTTCTGGCTGGATCAAAGAGACTAGTTTGAGATCTTAATTTTTATTTTATTTCCCTGCATTATCTTCTATTACAATATAAGCAAAGGCTGAAGTTACAGGCTGGGAGTCTCACCAAACGTTTTAAAAATGCACCATATGGAAACTTGGGGAGTTTTCACTCTTAAGAATAAAATCCTATCTGGGACTGTTGGAATTTCCCACAGCCCCGATAAGCCAGCTTTCCACCAGCTTTAAGAAAACTCTGGAGAAAAAAAATATTTCAGGAGTAACCACACTGGTTCAATCCTGATCTTATCTTCATCTTTCAGTCAAGGGAGTTGGCAGGGGAAAATTATTGTGTTCTACCGGGATCTAAGATGAAAGAGAAAGTAAAGGTGCAGGATGTGACTGCTGTGTTGATATGTCCGCTTTAGACCTGGCTTTGTGCTGGTGCCAGTAGGCTCCCCAGCTGGCCTGGGTGCTGCAGATCTGGGGGCTTCGTACTCCTGCTCTGACCATCAGCAGGACCTCGATGGCTCAGACCCTGCCATATACTGAAAGCTGGGACTGCAGTAACGAGTACACATCTCAGACAACAGGCCCAGGGAACAAGGAGCTGCCTGGGGATGCCACTGGGTCCCTGCTCCCCCCTTGCTTTGGTGATGCTCCTGTCTCCTAAGAGGCAGCCTGGCCTGAGCTCACCAGTCTGGATGAGGAACTTGTGATCCTGATTTTGGCCTAATGACAAGTGCTGCTGTTATAAGATGGCTGCCAAAAAGGAAGGGAATAGCCGCTTTTGCATTTGGGGTAAATAATGAGTTTAATGTGCATGGGGGAGCTGGGGGTTGGAGGTGGGGAGAGCATCACAAGCCTGAGGACAGAGGTGGCTTAGAAGGGGCTGTCTGGCCATGAGACACATCGGTGGGAAAGGAGAAAGGAGCAGCTGACTCCTGAAAGTCCCTGCCTGAACGGATAATTTGCCAAAGAGATTGGAGGTGATCTGCCTGCGCTGAGAAAAGCTGATGTAAGTGCAGCCGGGGAATTCCAGAAGCTATCTAGCTCCGGAGCTACGATATTCCCTCCCCGTTCCTCTCTTCCCTCCTCCTCCTGTCGTCACCCCGGGACGCATGCGGGGGAAGCTGAATAACAGCTTAAACCCCGTCGCGGGGCTTCATAATCCTGGAATGAGCTGCAGCAGCTGTGTTGCTCCAGAGGATGCAATAAGCAGTCAGGAGAGGGAAATACTGCCCGTAATCCTTCCCTGCATGTCTTTCCTTCTGCCGACCACAGGAACATGAAGGCTCTTTCTTTCCAGGTCCTCTTTGTGCTGTGGGTCTTGTGCCTGGTGACCCTGGCTGGAGGTGAGTCCCAGCTCTGCTTGCCACCCCTGGGCTCCCCAGGGGAGCTGTCAGGTTCAGGAGGGGCTGGTGAAGGGGACGGGGGAGTAGCTGACACTGGATGGGGCTATGGGCACCAGGGGACCTTCGTGGGCTATGGGGGGTCTCACAGCCGGCTCGGGTTGGGCTTGGGAAGTGGTGGGGGGAGCCTACGGCAGCAATCGGGCAGCGGGAAAGTCTGAACAGCCACATGATGGCTTTTGTCACTCCTGAGGGTGGGTGGCGAGTGTCCGAGAGACTTTTGAATCACTGAAAATAAGTGTAATGCACTTCTTTTCCGCTTTTTCTCATGTCCCCTAGGGACATGCCATGGGGGCAGATGGCAGCCTGTCCAAGGATGGGTGTCTGTCCGCACAGTTACCCTGAGCCCCCCTCGCTGCGAGGGGGGGATGCTGTCACCTACAGCCCCAGTCCCTGTGCAGGGTGTTTGTGTGTGTGTGTGTCTGTGTGTGCATAGGGGAAAAACACTCCCCTGTTCGCTGGATAAAGATATTTATGTGTTCCACAGCGGTGCTGAGTGAGGCCGGGGGACCAGGAGGAGGTGGGCACACCTCTCCTTGGGTGGTCTCAGTTTAAGTCATCCATGGCACAGATCAGCGACTGCTGCTCAAGGCAGCAATTAAACCAGGTGGGTTGCCAGGCTGGCAGCTGGATTCTCATCAGCGCAGGCAAAGCTGGACTTTGCCCAGGGCAAAGGGATGATCTATTCCCACCTTGGGGAGAGGGGCAAAGAGCCTTGAGGAGCTGTGCCCTGCTGCCACCAGATGGGAGGAGTGAGGACAGCAAGAAGGGCAGCTGGGGATGGAGCTGCTGCTTCTCCTCACGCCTCCGGGCAGGTTCTCCAGGGCTGGCCTGAGTAAAGCGGGCAACGGTGACACGGGGCAGCTTACCCTGCCCTGGGAACCTGCTGCCTGCTTCGGCACTGCCTGGCTGTGTGTGCCTGTAGCCAAGGGACCATCTCCTCTAAAGTGCCGAAATCAGGCTGGCTCTGCAGAGAAAAAGGCTGGTGGTGCTCCCTGGCCAGGGTCTCTTGAGGAACCGTGCTGAGAAGCAGGTACCAATGGCTCCCAGGAGCGGTGCTCTCAGGTGGACAGACAGCTGGATCCCAGGTGTCCCTGAGGTCCCTTTGGCAAAGATTCCGATGCAGCTTGAAGAATTGGGCTGTGTGCCCTGGGAGACAGGGGAGCAGCAGGACCGGCTCTGTGCTCCATCTGACACCACTCTCTCCTTAGAAGGTACTTTCCGAGCTCCTCCACTCAGGGAAAAACACACCAGCAGTTCAGCTCATTGCGAACCATTTGCGCTGGTGCCAATAATTGGAAAAATCGATTAATGGTTGTCAGAGGAGAAGGGCCTTTGGGAGCAGACCCTGCCATGCACCTCCCCGCCTGTCCACAGGGAAGGATCAGCTCTCTTGTTGCTGTGCCTGTTTTGCTGAACAGTGCTGCTGAAAGTGGAGGACACCAGCAGTATGTCCTGTGGCTAATGAGAGTTAATTGGGAAGCTGATCATTCCTGAGCAAGTATTCTTGACTCTAAAGCGCCACAGAAAAGATATTGTGTGAACAAAGAGTTTTGCTTTAAAATTACAGAGACCTAGAGATTGACATGTGCTTCTGTGGAGGGGCCACAGGAGTGTTTGCTCTGGATTTTTTTGTAGCCATGGGTTTCCCCAGTTAATGGATCAAAAGAGCTGAGGGTGCTGCTGCCATGATGCTCATTCTTACTCCCAGTGGCTGGATCATTCCCAGCTGAACTGCTTCAAATTCACCAAATTCATCTGGGAATCTGAGACAACATTTTGTAGAGACTGCCTGATCTGAAGTAGACTCTGGTTTCGTTCTTCACAGGGGGCCTTGGATAAGTCAGGGCTTGTTTTTCTAAGCCGCCCTCTGGGACATCAGAAACCAATTTTGAGGCTGTGTTGTGCAACCTCCCCTCACTTGGCAGAAGCCTGTTGTTGGAGCATGGGAGCTGGTGCAGGAATGAAGAGTCCCCAGTGGTGCGACTCGCTTTGCCCCTTGAAGGAGTCAAGCAGGGTTTTATTTTTACACTTTGCAAAATGAAAACCATATTTTCTGGTAGGGATGGAAAAGAGTTGTTCGATGAGAAACTGCTGTGAAACTGGGCTGTTGAGATATATCTGGGAGCAATGTATTGTTCATCAGAAGGTTCTTTCTCTGCACCTTCTTTCTCTGCACCTTTTCTCGGAGTCCAAGTGGTGTTCAGAGATCACATACCAGCAAACAAAGAGGCAGGATACTCACCTGAAGGGAAACTCCCACAGAAGAAAGAGACGTGACTGATCCAGATGAGAGGTTGAGCGTGCTGCCCTCTGATCCGCACCACCTGCACCAAGAGCTTGTTGGTGGTGATTGTAGCAGGTCTTTTGGGGGTGAAGAAATGTGTCTTCTGGACACCATGCTGAGAGCAGTCCTCCTGAGACCCAAAGAGGAGAGGAACTGCAGGTCCAGGTGCTCACACAAAGGACCTCCAGCCAGTGCTTGCACATCCTATAGAGCAGTGTGCAACTGTGTCTAAAGAGCCCCACAATTTTCACAGTGCTTTATATAAATACATATATATATTATTATTATTTCAGTTTTCTGGGTATCTTACCACCTGTTTGGGTGACACAAACAATCCTGGCCCTGATGAGATTTGTCTTCTTGTCATTTTAGCAGGGACTGGAAACATTCATAGCAATCTTTGGATTCCTTCTCCCCAGAGAAACAGAAAAAGAAACTGTGCTGGTTTTTATAGTACCTATAGCCTGCGTGTAACATGTTGAAAACTTCGTTTCAGGACAACCCAAAGCACCTCTGAAGTGCTCAATAGAGTGCAGCCATTTCACATCTGCGATAGCGGCGAAGCGGATAAGGAGCTACCGCAGGACCGAGCCCCGCTGCAGCAGACAAGCCGTCATGTAAGCTCTGCCCCACCGCCCCTCCGTGCCCTGTGCCCCCCAACACCCATAACGCATTAAACTGCCAGCAAATGCCCTTGCTTTGGAGCAAGCAGCTGCCTGGAAACAGTGAACGCTGGTATTTATTTGAAGAGTGGGTGGGTTTTTTTCCCTATTTCAAGACCAACAGCCTCCAGCAGAGATCAGGGGCTCATGCACAGAGAGAGAAAGGCAGAAATGGGAGGGAAGAGGGACAGACTGACGTATTTGTCGGCAGAATGGGGCAGTGGAGCATGCAGGACAAGAACTCACATGTTTCTGTGAAAGCAGGTCTTTTCTCTGCTGACAAATTCAGACTTGTGAGCATGTCTGGAGATGAGAAAAGCTACCTTTTTTTTTTTTTCCCCAGGATAATTGTTGTTTTCAGCTTAGACTAAGGATGAGGCACCATGGAGACCACTTTATGGCAGCCCAGGAGGTTGCTCCAAAGTGACCCTGCTGGGCTGACCGTGGGAAGCCTCATCTTGCTCAGTAAATCAGGGGGTTTTATCTCCACGAATGCTTTTCCCTGGGCAGCTGGTGCCTGCAGAGCTTCCTGCTCTGGGCACTGGTGGCAAACACTGTGCCCAAACACCAGGAAAAAGCTCTCAACAGATAAAATCTTCTTAGGGGAAATCCTTCACCCATGAGTCATGTTCAGCTGCTCCTCGTTCAGTCAGATCAGAGGTACCTGCCCTTGTTGAAATAATCTATCTGACACTCTGATGTTTACTATCAGCTCGAGAGCCAGCATGCCTTGTCTTCCCCATCATGCTGATCGTCTAAACCAGTGTTTTCTTTATCCAGTAAGTGATGCCTTTTTATTTTCAGACTTATTACTCTGAAGTCCATGGAGATTTGTGCAGATCCAGAGGCAGAGTGGGTGAAGAAGATCGTAGAGAAACTGGACCAGAAAAAGGCCGCAGCCTCCCCACTTCCCCGCGATGCCACCCCAGCAGCGGCACCAGAAGGGCCTGGTGTTTTCCAGAAACATGTTGGTCTTACAGTAACAGCTCCATCTCAAGCCACCGCTCCAACTAGTTTCTTCCAAGGGACCAGCACAGCAGTTTTGGAGAGAATACATGTTCCTGCTGCCAGGACAGAGGTGTCCAGCAAGTCCCCGCCAGCCACGCAGGACACCACCCAGCTCCCTGCAGGATCGTCCCCTGTGATCTTGGAAGGTGCTGCCCGCTCTGAAATCGCTCCAGAAGCAAACAGAGATTTCTTAAAATCTCCTGCACCTTCAACCACTTTTGCAGCAGGCATGGTCTTCAGCCAGACCACCCCGTACCCCACGGCTCTTGTGCATGGCTTTGATAAGGCTGTAGGATCTACAGAAGAAGCTGTAGGACACACTGCAAATGCTACCGCTGATGTTCAAGATTTGACTTCTCCCACTGCAAATTCAGATCCCATGGCCATCACTGAAGGATCAGAACATCCTGTACTTTCTCCAAATGAATCCCTGGACCCTAAAAGTGCAAAAACCAATACATCATATACTGTGTCTAACAGTTTTAGTTCAGATCTCCCCTCCATCCTAGACAGCATGGAGATTGCCACAGTCCCAGCCACACCAGTTCCACCGGTGACTACTTCAGTTTCTACTCTAAACCCCACAACTGCCATAGGCAAAGGTCCTTCTGTCCATATCAACGAGGTTTCCAGTTCCTCTGCAGTTGCTTTTGATACTAGAATAGTTGATTATTCATCATCTATAGGAAAGCAAGGTCCTTCAGATATGTTATTTTTTACTAGTCAAACATTCTCAGGCCAAGCCAGAGCACAGATGACTACAGAAAGACCAAACAATCTGCATCTTCCCAGCTTCTTGTCAGGATCTCAAATGCATTTTGTCATCCCGGTTTCTCTGGTAGGTGGTCTGATGGCTTGCAGTGTCGCTGCTGTATGGCTGTATCTAAAATTCGGAATAAAAAGAGAAGAAGTGTCAAGAGAAATGGTACAGGGCTTGCTCTACCAGAAGGAGGCACATCAAAACAATGTCTTTCCAATGGAAGTAATCTGAGTGCTTTATGGTATAAACACTTTTGACCTAAACTATATGTGTGTTGCTGCAGGAAAGCTAAGTTTATGCTGAACTGGTGACCAGTAGGAAGCACAAAAGGGAACGAAAGTACCAGCAAAAACTGTGGTTTTTGCAGAGCAGAATGTCCAGAAATATATTTGTCACCATTGACCAATTATGGTATTTTGGAAATAAATGAGATGCTGCTTTTTTCTTTCTGGCACTGTTAGGTACAAAGGCTGTCACTGTTCTAGAGCTGCTTGGTGGCTCTCTGCCAGGTGGTGGGTAGAACTGAATTTCCAAATTCCTGCTGGGAATTTTTCTGCGTTTCACCACAGCCCAGCCAAGAAGCCGCCCACTCACCCCCACTGCTGGACTCAGATTCAACCACCTTGAGCAGTCTTAACACCAAAACCACGCAATTTGCACTTAACAAGTTCTCTGCTGCTTCTTTCTTTGCACTTCAGTTTGCTGCTTTGTCAGACCAAGACCAGTGCTGGTGGTCAGCTGGTGCTCCATGGGCTGACCAAATACCCCATTTACTCTTGCCGGAGACACAAGGGGTGGTCTAGCTTGTCATATAGAGGCGACAAAAACTGCATCTGGTTAGGAAACTGCAGGTCAGTGCTACACATTTTACATTCAGAAGAGCTGGCAACCCATAATCGACCTCCTCCTGGAAATCCAGCCACCTTTCTCTGCAACATCTGTCAGCACTGAGTATTTTCTTTGTCACTCAATTTTGTTATTCCTGTGATAACACTGGAGGCCTTTTGCTGTTCTCTGCAAACACAAAATTCAGGAAATACTCTTTTGGAGGAGCTAAATGCAATCTTGGATTTAGTCATACAGGAATTACTCCACTGCAGGAGACGTGCCATCATTCTGGTCCCATATTCTCTCTAGAAAGAAACATGTTTGCTGATCAACAAAAAACTACAAAGTGCCTGTTCATGGTCCTACACTTCAGCCGCATTTTAGTTTTTCTTTTATGTACAGCACTGATCACCAGGCTATTAAATCTGTAATAGTACCAGGCTTTTTTTAACCCAAGTTGGTTTTGCTTTTTACACATCTAGACATTGCTGTATCTCTTGTTTGTGATCAGTTCCTGAAAGCCCTTATTAGACATGGACTCCAGTATGATTTTTGCTGGAACATGCAAAGGTCTTCACAGTAAGATACTTCATAGGTAGAGCTATTTATCAAGGGTCAGAACTTCCTCTAGCCAAACTCAGTGGATCAGATCCTGAAGTATGAATATGCATGTAGAAAAATGAAAGCAAAACCACATAGTAAGCAAAACAATTAAAGCAAAAATGGTAGGCCAGTTGCAAAGGAGATCTAGAGGAAGATGGTGTGTTAGATCAGATCAGATCGCACCTCCAGGGCATCCATCTGTCCATCCCTGGAGGATGAAGATGGACTGCAATAGTATTCATTTTCTTCCATCATTCAGTCCTTTATTTCTACGTTTTGTTGTCTTGAAAGAAATGAGCTAGGGATTCATCTTGGGCTTTGCAAGTATAGAATGCAATCAGATTAACTGTAAGTAGGAATTTGGGGTGAAACCACTCCTTGTGCAGCAGCACTCCCGTGCAGCCCAGTTGTGTAACACTGGTTGGGGTTGATTTACCTGGAGGGTAAATCAGGGGCTGTCAGCACCACCTCCCCGTCTGCCCTGCTCCTGTACGGCGGTGGTTCATGGCGTTGCAGTTTGTGAGGTGGTCTACTATGGCATTTTTTTTTAATATGTGAAACACCAGAGATGTTATTTTTGTAGTAAATTTTTCTAGCCATTTGAATGTATGTGATGTCCTGTCTTTGCTACCGGAGCGTTGCAGAGTTGAGATCTTTCTGGGAACGCTGGAAAACACTGTGCCTTGTCTATTTTCTTGCTGGTTTTGGATGGCTTGGGCATGTCCATGGAAGCTGGGTCCCTCTCCAGGAACTACAGCACATGGAGTGGGCACATCTTGTCTGGCTACGGGTGAAGTCCTCAGCCTGGAGCGATGCTGGGGAGATGAATGTTCACCAGGCAGATCTGACCACTTCGAGTCTTGCCGTAGTGTTTGTAAGGATGCTGGTTTTGGCTCCATGGATGGCTCCCATCACCTTCCAGCTGCATGGTCATGCTGGTCCTCACCAGGAGGAGCTTCTCCTGCAGCTGGGACCAGTCGTTGTCCTCGCCTTGCCCCTCTCTCCTGTTCCCAGGGCTGGCAGCAGGTGGGGTGCTGGCAGCTCTCATGGGGGGCAGCTAAAACCCCAGGCCGGAGGGGACCACTGCTCCTCTCTGCCTGATGCTGTGCAACAGGCAGTTTGGGAGGGCAGAAGGCGAATCATGCCTCAGGAGGGGGGAGCCTGCAGGGGTCACCAGTTCCTGGGGCTTAAAAACGTCATCTGTAGTAGAGCACAGTGGCTGTTACAAGCTCTGATTCATTTGTGTATTGAGTATATATGAGTGTGTGTGAAAGATTTATGTTCTGTACCTTTTTTTAGACATAAAAGCAATAAAGTCTTCATGTTAAAAACTCTTCTGCTTGGGTAATTCAGCTCAGGGCTGGGTGACCATGCCTGGTTCCTGCAGAGATGCAGAGATAAATTCATGTGATTAAGAACTATGAGGGGAATCTCAGCATCGCTGAGATGGCAAAGCTGGTGCAGGTGATGCGGACAGGCTATTGCTCCACCTTGCACTGTTTATGGGCTTCAGTCTCACAAAAAATTTCAGGGAATATATTTTCTCACAGGGAGTCACATTCCCCATCCTGCTAAGGAAACACTGAAAAAAACCCAGAATCATAGAACACTGGTTTGGAAGGGACCACAAGGATCATCTGGTCCGACCTATCTTGGCAGAAGCACAGTCTAGACAAAATGGCCCAGCACCCTGTCCAGCTGAATCTTAAAAGTGTCCAAATCTGGGGAATCCACCACTTCCCTGGGAGAACTGGGGTTTTGCTTTGTTTCAGCAAAGCCACAGCTAAACAAGAGCCCACAGAAAACAAACATTATGCTCCGGGTCAGTTCTGTAGAGGGGCAAGAGGCCAAGGGCTGAGCTAGGACCTCTTCCACCCCAGCCAGGTTTTGGGCTGCTCTCGTGTGCTCCTCTAGTTCCGGGGAGGAGAGCTGGGAAAGGCGATGCAATAAAAGAGTCGGTTCCCAGGGTCCTGCCTGGAGCGGGGAGCTGGAGGGAGCAAGAGGGTGAAGGATGAGCATCTCCTCTGCATCCCAGGAGCCTTCATCCCGCCCTGCCCACCCCCACAACCACCAGCATGCTGGGGAGATGGTGAGGTCTGTGAAAACTTCCCCCAGATGAATCACCAGGCCAGAAAGGTCTTGTTGGGGGTAAGGAGCTCTGTGGAAATACAAGCACTTCTTTTTTCTTTCTCCTCTCTGTTACAGGGAGAGGGCGGGCGAGGGAAGGGGCGGCTGTGTAAACAAGTCAGTCCAGACAGCAATGAATCATTTCCGACAGGCAGAGCGATCGCAGGCGCCAGCGCGGGGACATTTGGGGCTGTGTCTTGAGGCTCCAAAGGAGCTTTTGGACACCTGGTCCCTCAGCCAGCTGGTGGCACACACTCACCAGCCTTGCTGCTGCTCCCTGGCTTCACTACATCAGGCAAAGAAAGACCTTGTGTGCAGGATGTCAAGCTGTGCACTTCCCATGCTTCTCCTGGAGGTCCATGGGCTGCCTCAGGTGTAGAATTTGGCCCAGGAGATTACTAATGCCAAGTCTGTCATGCTCAGGTGGGACAAGGCTTGTCTTCTGCGTGTACCTAATGTGCAAGACGTGCTTCTGCCTTGAGGTTTCCTCACAGCCCATAGGGATAGTGGTCCCACGATCATGGTGTGCCCTGGTCCCTTGCTGACCCACATCTTTGGTTTCCAAGTCCACATCAGTGCAAACCCTCTCCATCACTTCATTAGCCAGCTGTTTTGATTGACCTTATGAGAAGGGGAATCACTGGGACTCCACACAGATTCACCTACATGCCTTCACATCCCCATAGGATCCATCAGATGGGAAAATAGCAGGCTTTGAGGGCACTAATTGGTCTTAATCACCCTGACCAGCCTGACCTGTGGATGGACTCGCCCTCACTCAAACACCCACCCACCCACCCACCTGCCTACCTTCTGCCCAAGGCCCAGGAGATTCACTTAATCTCAGGCTTGAGCCTTTAGTCCCTGCTCTGGTTGTGTTATAAGAGTGCTGGTCTGATGTCCTGGCTCTGGACCTGTCTCTTGCATAGACCTTGGATGTATTCTGTAAGTATTTTGTCTCCTGGCTGGATAGATTGCTTTGGTGTTGTAGCCCTGCCTCTGTCCCCATCTCCTGCTGATGCTTCCTAACCCTCCCTGGTTCCTCACTTTGATGTATCTGGGACCACTGATGGACTCTGTTACCAGCACCCGGCTCTGCTCCCCATGCTCACTGCCTGTGGGACCTCAATTTGCTGGGGAAGGCACTGCCTGTGCCGGGGTCACCCTTGGCTCCTGGCTTGTCCCCTCTCACTGATCCCTGCAACCTGGACCTGGCAATGAGACACCTCTGACGCTGTCTTCTCCAACCCTGACTTCATGGTGAAGTGTGAGGGACATAGTAATTCCTGTAAAGCAGAGACCCTGCAATTTCTATCCTCTTTGGATTGTGAATTACGAGATGTCTGTCCCTGCTCTGCGTGGTGGTTTTTCCATGAAGTATTGCATAAACACGCTCGTGCTTAGGGCAGCCTCTGGTCAAGCTGACGCACCATCACTTTCATAATGCTGGCTCAGCAGAACACAGATGTCCCCTTTGCTGCTTGCACTTTCTGGTTGCACGGCCACAGCTAAGCTGTGTGGTTGTGGTTCTTCCATGCTTTGGTTTTGCTTAATCTCCACTTTTATGAAGGCTGCATCTCTGCAAGGGCTGCTCTCGTAGCTGAAGTGTGTCTTGGGTAAACACAGAGGTTGTCAGGACTCGCCAAGGTCATACCTCTTCAGTGACCATTGCGGGTGACAGAGGAAGCTTCATTTCTGAAGCACCCTTGAATTCTGACAGGCGAGCTACAAGGCCACAAAGTAAATAATTTAAAAATATAATAGAAGGGAGAGGAGCCGTCCAAGGAGGGATGTGATGTCAACTTGCCAGATCAGACCATAGTCAGCACAAATACTTTTTTATTACAATATCTAGGGATGTTCTTTCAACTGAATCTATTTTTTCCGGTTGCTGGGGTTTATTCTAATGAAAAACTAAGGAGCAAGTAAATTCATAACTTGTCCTACTGCCTCCTTGGAGTTATCAGGACTAATTCTGTTCAGAATTAAATTGCCAAAAATTAGGATGACATTGCTTCCATGTACTATTCTTTTTCTGTTATCATAAAAGCTGAGCTGAAGCAGCTCTCCACGACTGTCTTTATCTCTAGGAGCTCAAAAAAAGGTCAAGGTTGAAAAAAAGAGGCTGAAGTCCCAGCCAAGCATCGTTTACCCTGATTGCTACCTGTCACAGAAGCCTTTCCAGTGCAGATTCTCCCTTGGGAGCAGCAGCTCCTCCTGACACCCCAGATCCCTCCTTCACTTAACCTCGAGGCAGCTGATTAACCTTACTGACCTCACCGGAGGAAAAAGTGGAAAAATGTTCTCCTTTCTGTGCATTTGAGGAAACTGGCGTCACATACTTCTTTTTTTTCTTTTCCTCTTCCTCAGCAGAGGGAACACTTCCAGTTTCTGGTCCAGGCGCATCCACCTCTGCATCTCTGCTTGACTGTGGTGGTGAGGGCTCCCTGGCTCTGCTGAGTTTCCACTCCATCCCCTGTGCTGGTGGGCGAGCTTGCCCAAGGACTCGGTGCAGATAACCCCTCAGGGGAGGTCTGCTGGACACGTCCTTCCTGCAGCCGCCCTGTCTCGTGACATGGGGCAGGACTTACTGCACAGGATGCGGTTTGGTCACCGTCTTCCAGTACTTGGTGGTCCCCAGTGTCCAGCTGTAGGAAGCAGGCTTTGGAAGACACTCTCGTTTTCCTCTTTAAGTGTCTTTCCGGGCTGTAGGCGCTGGCATGGTCGTACCTGGAGTCGCAGGGTGAGCCTGGCTCCAGGGAGGAATGGGAGCATCGTCTGTGGTTTGTGGCTGTATCCTGAGTCAACCAGAGCTTCAAAATGGAGCTGGGGACACCCTTGAGCGAGCACCCCAAAGAAACGTGGAGAGGCTTTGTGCTCAGAAAGCTGAAGTTTTAATAGGAAAACTATAATGATTCATATTGGAAATGGAGAAGACTCAATGTGACTGGGTAGAACAGAAGATAATGGGGAAATTTCTATTCCTGGAGGTTGGCATTAGATGGCCTTTGAAAGTCACTTCCAATCTAAACTATTCTATTATTCCTAACCCTCGCACCGCCTCCTTGGAGGCAGGTTTCAGGCACTCGGTGGTGCTCAGCCACCTCTCTCCTGCCTTGGCAGCCCAGCTGCTTTTGTGGCACAGAGCCTGTGCTCACCCCAGCAGCCCAATGACTGTCCGGCTGTTTCCCAGCAGAGCTGGGTGTGCTTTGTTATCTGCTGAGACTTCATCTCCAAGCGTGGGGATCGTTCTGCCCGGCTCCTTCCTCCCCACACCAGTGTGTTTTCTGGCAAACGCTGCACCTGAGGTGGCCCCAAGCTCTCCTCCTCCTCCTCTTGCAGAATCAAGAGAATGCTGTTTGTCTTTTATGTAAACAAGTAAATTCTCCAGAGCCCATTCAAATGAAAAGGGAATGTGGGCCAGCAGAGGGGCTTTCCAGGGCTCCTAAGCTAATGACTGCACATCAGCATTTGGCTTCCCTGAAACAGAAGGATAAACATCAAAGGTTCTCCAGGGAATTGTGGATTATCTGGCTGTGGTAGCCACGTCTCAAAAAACCTGAGAAAGGGGAAGCAGAGCATCCAGGCCAGGTCTTCTGCCAGAGAAGCAAGCACAATTCCGCAGAAGTGGCTCCCCACTAGCATTTGTACTTCTCAAAGTTCTCTTTATCCAGAGCAGTCTCTTCCCTCTTTCCTGGCTGCTGGCTGTCCCTGTGCTTGTTCAGCCACCAGCCCTACATGCTGTCCTGGCCGCTCACCTAAAGCATCCCATATAGCTGAGGAGGGGTCGGGTGAAGCCCCAGACCAGGGGAAGACATGCTATGGGGTTGCAGCAAGACCACGCCTCTCATCCCCCAAATCCTTCTGTGTTGCTCAGGGTCCGGGTGTTGGATGGCAGGCTCTGTGCTCCCTTGGTCTGTGCCTGCAGGGGAGCCTGTGTTCCCCCAGCTTGAGGACACCTGCCACAGGTATGACAGCATCGCGCCACCTGTGCTTGGTGGTCCTGCTCCTGTGTGCGTCACGGGCAAGAAAAAAAGCATCAGGAGTAGAAATACAGCCCACATGCCCAGCTTGGTGTTATGGGTTTGATGCAGCTCACAGAGTGTTGTGGTCTCCGAAAGGCTGTCTGCTGGGACGATCTCCATGGGGTGGGAGGCTGCTCTGGTCCCAGTAGCTGTGGCCCAAATTTGGGGGAGAGGCTCCTGGAGAGGCAGGTGAGTCTGCAAGGAGGGAGCCTGGGGCAGAGCAGAGGTGGGGAGGTGGCCGAGAAGGGAAGGGAGCACCCACAAAGCTGTGAGAGAAAGATGTCTTTGGGGATCAGCAGGACGGCACTGGGAATTTATTATAGCTAAGGGTTGAAGACACATAGGAAGGACCAGCACTGTCCTTAGGGGCCGTGGGGCCTGTTTAGACATGCTTTATTTTTAGTCCTCTGTCAGCTGCACAGCCTGGGTGGCTTCATAGCAGCTCCTCTTGGGCCAAATCATGATTTTGAGACGTAGAGACTCCATCTCTCCACAGAAGCTGACCCAAAGCACAACAGCTACAGGGGCTGAGTGTGTACTTTAATAATTTCTACAAGGTTGGGAATGGCCTTGACATACCCTGCCTGGGCTCCTTCTTGAGCCATCATCATCAGGGAGATGTTTCCTACTGCAGCTGGGGTTGAGGAGACCCAGGTGTGGCCAGAGCAGCTCTCACCACTGGATGGTTTTCTCCCAAGTTTTGTAGAAGGTACCCAGGGATGACACAGTCCCAGGCATAATGTCCTGCTTCAAAGGGGCAGAGGGTGGCCAGAGGGTGCCAGTGTGAAGGGCTTGAGGTGGGCCCTTGGGTAGCTCACAGTGGATGAGGGGAATTTGTGGTGTCCCAGGGATCTGTGTGGGACCCTGCTGCTCCATGCATGACTTACAGCCTGGGGGGAAAAAAAAAGGGGAATGCGGAAAGGATAAGCTCCAGGACAGGAGCTGCGCACGGGCTCTGCTACACCCCCTTCTCCTTTCACCCCACGTTTCCCAGCTATAAACAGGGAGTTTTGGTGGAAAACATGTGTTACTCTCCATGAGAACAGCCTGGAATGTGATGCAATTTCTGGCAGTATTTGACATCTTGCAGCTTTCGAGCTGCAGATGGCTGGTGGCAGCAGCAGTCACCGTGTTTCTACTTAATGGTCCCTGGAAAATTCACAAGTCACCCACCCTTCTCCAGCACATTTGTGGTGGCTTTGGAGCTGAAAAGTGACTTTGGACAGAAAGTGGAGGCTTTGCCTCTCCTGTCACCACCAGTCCCCTCCTGATGGGTTTGGGAGCCTTTTGGTTTATGGTTCTGCAGAGGAGGGTTTCACTTCCCTTGTGCACGCTGCAGCTTTCCCGCAGACCCGTCTCGATGAACACAGAAGTTGCTAAAGGCTGTTTGGTCTTTCTAGGTATTATCTCAGTCGGTAACTCTCCCAAGTGACGCGGAAATCCCCTTGGCTTTCACTTGAATTTGGTCAAAATTCTTTGGAAAAGGGCTAATGTGTGGAGGGTGCGGAGAGGATAAATTGAGCACGTCCTTGCCTGAGCTCGCAGTTGAGCTCCTCTGAAGCGGCAGAGCAGCACCCTGCCAAAGAAGAGCCCTCACACAGCCACCATGCTCACTGCAAGGACAGCCCTGATACTCACGGTGCTGCTCACCCTGTCCCCGTGCTGCGATGCAAGTAAGTCACCTCATGGGCCACTGCTGTGGGTTGGGGCCACCTCATCCTGTTGGGGAGCTCGGGCAAGAAACCCTGGGGTGGAGCGGGGATGGTGCTGCTGGCAGTAGGAGCAACCCCCTGGCTGGGGCAGGGCTGCGTGCCCTGGGGTGCAGGGAAGGGTGAAGACAGGTCCCAGGGCCGGGTGGCTTTGGCAAAGCTGGTTGCGGGGCTATTGGTGCTGGGTGATAACTGGGAGCATCCTCCTGCCCTGGGATGGAAGGAGCTGGGGCTCATCACCGCAGCACCTGCAGCGCTTGGGGGATGTTCCATGCACCAGCCTCGTCATGGAGGAAGGGCTTAAAGAGTGCTTTCCAAAGCCAGTGTTCACCGTCTCTCTTTGTCTTCTCCAGTCCCTTCCTCACCAAGCGAGTGCTGCTACGAATACAGAAATTCACGTCTCCCGCTGCCTAAACTAAAGGGATTCTACATGACTCCCCAGGAATGTTCTGATCCAGCAATTGTGTAAGTCCTGGTGATTTCCCCACCACTCTGCTGTCCCCTGGGCCACCGTGGGTTCAGTTCGTCCATCCCATCTGAGGACAGGACTAGGCCAGGTGTGTGTGGCCTCCACAAGTGGCTGTCTTCCAGCATGAAGACGGGAGGACATGACTGTCTGGCCACTTCTACAGGGCAGAGTTAAGGACACAAGTCCATCACAGCTCCTGGAGGTTCTGCACAGGCTTTAGAAGCACTGGGCTGCAGGATGAGCTGCTTGTAGGACACCAAGTGTGCAGGGGCAGTGTGCAGGGCCAAAGTAAAAGGAGGGCAGGGAAGGGAGGGTGGCATGGACACAAGTGGGATTACAGCTCTAGTTTCTCACCAAGCTTCACCTTTCGTCTCATCAGGTTTGAGGTCGGGAACGGGACCATGATTTGTGCACACCCAGAGACTGATTGGGTGAAGAAAGCAGTCAAGTATCTCGAAAAAAAGAAAGGACGTCGTGCCTCGTGATGTAGAGCCAGACGCCCTGGTTCAGGCTACCCAACATCCTGGTGGGAAGGAAGTTTTATATCCATCCTCCTGTGGAGGTCCCTGGTGCTGAGGGAGGTCACTGAGTCCCCAGAGCCCAGCACCACATCGACCAGCTGGGCACCAGCTCCTGGGGCACTGCCAGCCCTGCCAGCACCTATCGCTGAGCACAGCCATGAAATAAAGATTTTCTTCGTGTGGTATTGGAGAGTGGTGTCCTTTCTTCTTCCAGCCCCAGCAACAGCGCTGCTGCTTGTTGGTCAAGGCATGGAGCTGGCCAAGAGGCTGGGGTGGGATGGGGGCTCTTCTCATTACCTCCCAAAACCCCATGGGTCTCACTGGGGCAGGTGGGGAGGGGGAGAGGAGGGTGCTGCATGTATGCTCTGGATGTTTGGGTACTGGCCTCAAGGGGACTCAAAAGGGGCTGAGGGCTCCTCTGAGGGGTTTCAGGTGCAAAACTGCCATCTGTTTGGGGCTAAGAGCTCTCAGGTTGCTCCTTGCTTTGCCCCACGCATGAGCACAGCCTGGCTGCCACATCTTCCCTGGACTTCAGTGTGTCTGAGCTGCAGAGGGGTTCATCTGCAGAGGTCCCAGTGCAGGTAGAACACATAGAATGGACAGGGAATGCTGAAGCAGACTTCACCAACGTGCAGCTGCGGAAAGCCCTTCTGTGCCAGGGGGAGCTCACCAGAGATCCCTGCTGGGTGTGGGGATGGGGAGGAGAACTGGAAGGGCAAAGGTGAGAAAACCCATGTGTTGAGATAAAGATAGTCTAACAGGTAAAGCAAAAGCTGCACACATAAGCAAAGCAAAATAAGAGATTCATTCAGTCCTTCCCACCAGCGGGCAGATGCTCATCCATTGTGAGCAGAGCAAGGCTCCATCACACCCAACGGTGACTTGGGAAGATAAATGTTTTAACCCTGAATGTCCCCCCCACTTCTTCCTTTTTCCCAAAACAGTTTAATAAGGAGGAAAAAAAGAAATCCACCAAAACAAATCTCATCAAGAGATGCAAAAGCCATCACTTACCAGCAGCCAGATGATGCCCACCCAGTCCCCAAGCAACAGCCAGGCTGGCAGCTCTGTTCCTGGTGCTCCCAAGGAACAGGATTTCGGCTGCAGCACCTCCAGGGAGGCTTTCATGGCAGAGGAAGAACCCATCCAGTGCTGACACACTGCGGGTCTGGGAAACAGAGGTCTCATGGGCACCAAGAGGCAGGTGGAGATCTCTGGGGTGGACCAAGAGGTGCTTTAGTCTGGGGAAGAGTTTTAAACTCATGCCTTTGTTCTTCACCATGCTTCAGACCATGGAGACACCTATTCGCTTGGTCTTGGTGCTTCTCCTGACAGCTGTGGCTTTGGTGCAGCTGGATGGGGAGGTCCAGCCGGGCACTGTGTTGGGGATGAGGGCAGCGTGTCTAGGAGCCAGAGCTGAGCAAGGAGGAGCATCCCATCAGCTGGAGGAGCTGGCAAGGGGCTGAGTAGGGCCTCACCTCCATCCTGGCCCTTCATTCACCTTCCCCATCAGCTCCTGGTAGAGACCTGTTGGCACAGCAGCAGCATCACCACGATCTTGGCCCCAGCTGAGCCCATCAAGAGGCCTCTTGCCCCATCCCACAGTGCACGTGGGTCCTGCCAGCCCTGGTCACGGACCATCCCACTGAGCAGGAGCAGGTCCCCACAGGGTCCTGCCTGCCTGACTCCCTCCTGCCGGGCGGTGTGCTGGTGGTGCAGGGTGGCCCAGGCCACCAGGAGCTGGAGGAAGCTGGGACAAGGAAGAGAAAGCAGCTGGAGCCTTGAGCAGGGGGAGCCTTGACGGAGTCAGAGAATATTTCCTATCTTAGAATCATAGAATTGTTTAGGCTGGAAAAAACCTTTAAGACCACCAAGTCCAACCACCCAGCACTGCCAAGTCCACCACTAAACCATGTCCCTAAGAACCTCATCCACACGACTTTTAAACCCCTCCAGCGATGGTGACTCCACCACTTCCCTGGGCAGCCTGTTCCAATGCCCAACAACCTTCTCTGGGAAGAAATTTTTCCCAGTATCCAATCTAAACCTCTCCTGACAACTTGAAGCCATTCCCTCTCATCCTATCACTTATTACTTGTGAGAAGAGACCAACCCCCTCCATGCTACAACCTCCTTTCAGGTAGTTGCAAAGAGCAATAAGATGACTACATTTTTTGTCGTTGTTGTTCATGTCTACCCATTTTGATTTCTAAACCTCAGTTTCCCCTTAATCGCAACCTTTGATTTTTAACAGGTGTCCAGGAGATGGTGTGGCACTGGTGGCTTGTTGGGCTCAAGGGTCTGTACATGAGGAAGGTGGTAGGAGCTGGAAAGGGGAAGGTGGGAGAGCTAGGGGATGCAGAGTCTGCAAAAGGCAGCTCAGGGGTTGTACATCAGGTGTTTTCTTCCAGCAGAGCACTTACCTGAGGCAAGTGGTGTTAGAAACCAGCGGTGCCTTGCCCAACTCTCCTCATGGCCACCTATGATGTCCTGCAGACCACATCTTCCAAAACAGCGCTGTCAGCACATTTGTCTCCTTCTCCTTTCTCCTTCCAGAGAAGTAGCACAGACATTAGATAATCTTCAAGGAAGTCTCTTTCTACCTTTATTCTCCTCTGAGAAGCCCTGGCTTGCCCCATCGCTAAACCGCAGCCAGGCCCCTTCTCATGCTCCTGCTCAGCATCATCCCACGTGGGTTCCCACCAGGTCCCCACCACCCCTCACACAGACCGCAGCTGCATCTCACCTGCCCAGGAGCAGGTCTCTGCACAGAGGCTGGGCTGGTGGACACCCTGCGGTGCTGCCAGGCTGTGTGTCACCTGTCCTGCCTGCCCTTGGGGTCCTCCTGGGGGTCTGGGATAACTCTATGGGGGTTGTGGTAGGGTTTGTCCCATCTCCCTGCCCTCCCCACAGAAGTGACCCATCTGCACACTGATGACCACAAGCCCCCATCTCTCTGACACACTAATTTCAGTCACAGTGCTGGTGTGGGAGGCAAAGGCAATGCTTAGGATCAGACTTAGGACCAGATCCAGACTGTTCTTAGATGCCCTGATGCCATTGCCCCTTCTATAAAGTCTCCTGAACCCACCAAAATCATCTGCCACCCCCTCCTGGTTCGGTCCAGTATGTCTTTTTCTGCTTGATAACATCCCATCCCATCCCATCCCATCCCATCCCATCCCATCCCATCCCATCCCATTCCATGCTGAGTGCTTCACTGCCACTCGGGGGGGGAACTCATTAGTCACTTGTTTTTGATGACTTAGGCATACTAACTAAACCCATCAATGGCCTTTTCCTGCTCAGAGATTTTGGGGTTATTGTTCCTCTTAGAAATAAACAGGAAGGCATTAGACTTGATGTCTCGCCTTCACAGAAAGTTGTTTTTAATCTCCTTTCCTGGGTAAATTTCAGTTCCCCCAAGCCTCCTGGAAGCTCCTCGCAGCCTCATGGCCCTTCCGCAGAAAGCAGAAGTGACTGCCCTACTCCTCGGCCTCTTCCACCCATCGCTGGACATGCTCCCAAAATAAACAATGACATAAATCCCCTCATCCCCAGGAAGAGGCTTCGTAGAAGAGGCCTGAAATGTTTGGAAGAGCAGTTAAAGTAGGCAGCATGCAGAGGATAAATTATGGTGTAGCAAGAGCCAAAGCCAGAGACACCGGTCAGGGCAGCACAAAGCAGGACAGAGGAAGAGCCCTCACACAGACACCATGCTCGCTGCAAGGACAGTCCTGCTGCTCACCATGCTCCTCACCTTCTCCCTGCACCGTGCTGCAGGTAAGGCACCTCCTGGGCCAGCACAGTGGATCGGGGTCCCCAATGGGGACGTCCCCTTGGGGAGGTCAGGCAGGAAACACCGGCGTAGAGCAGGGATGGTGTTGCTGGCAGGAGGATCAACCCCCTGGTCGGGGCAGGGTGGCATGTTCTGGGGTGCAGGGAAGGATGGAGAGGGGGAAGAGGGTGCTGGGTGGCCTCAGCAAAGCTGGGTGCACGGCTTGTGGTGTGGGGTGAGCTGTGTCCTTGCAAACAGAGAGGTTCCTCTGTAGAGGAGACCTCAGGGGCTTGGGGAGATGCTGCAGAAGCTTGAGGGAGACTCTGGCAGCCACTCCTCCTGTCCCAGGTGGATGAGCAAGTGGGTTGGGGGGGAAGCCCCTGCAGCCTTGGACCTTCCCAAACCGCCTTGCAAGTTGTGCCATTGCAGTGGAAACCCCCAAAGCGTCATCCCCAGGCCAAGCACCCCGACCTCACCATGCACTCCAGCAGCTGCAGCGTCTCAGGCTGTGTGGGGTGCCGGGTCCCACGCTGTTCTCCTCCTTGCTGTTGTCAATGTTTCCCAGTCCTGTCCTTGCTGCCATTAAGGGAAAAAAAATCCCAGCTCCGGGAGCTGCTGCAAAGCTCCACATCCTCCGTCCTGTGATCCGTGTCGTGCGGTGTTGCTGTCTGGCGATGCAGTTTGTTGCAAAACGCTGCCAAGGGCACTCACATCTCTCCCTTCCTTCGCAGCCCATGACTCGCCCAACGAATGCTGCTATAAGCACGCAGAGAAACCCGTCCGACACATAGAGTACTTGTATGAGACGCCCAGCGCCTGCTCCTTGCCTGCAGTTGTGTGAGTACCCCTGGGGTTCCCTCCCAACCCACATAGCTTGGAGCTGCTCCCCCCACCCTGTCCTGCCCCACAGACAGCACAGTCCCCGCTGGGGGCACATGTCTGGGGGTGCTTCAGTAGGAAATTAGCTCTGTGGGATAGACAGAGGGGGGAAAAAAAGGGTTTTGGTGCTTTCTGCTAATGCCAGTGGTGTGGGAAGACTCAGACATGCACCATCAGCCCTGCACGAGGAGGGCCCGGGCTGCTGGACATCATTTCCAAACCTCCATCCAGGATGGGGCTGCACACACGGAGGGGAGAAGTAGCTTGTGGGAGGGGAACGGCTCAGAGTTCACGTTTTCACTCTCTTTCCTCATTTTCTCACTGCAGGATTGTGACTCCCAGCGGTAACGAGATCTGCGCCGACCCCAAGAAGCCCTGGGTGAAGAGAGCCATAAAAAGGCTTCAAAGGAAAAAATGAAATCATCCTCGGCCACCCACCATCCGACTCACCCATCCAGCCCTCCTGTTCCAGACGGAGCAGACGGCGCTCGCAGCACTTCTCCAAGGTCCCGTGGTGGTGAGCACCGTCACCGCAGGTGGAGCCTGCCCGAACCCCGGCAGGACCGGGTGTCACAGCAGCACGGACCGGCCACCGCGTCCCTTTGGCAGTCACTGCCCTACCAGGATGCGTCCCATGGAACAAGTATTTATAATAAAGACTCATTTCCACAAGCTGCTCTTTGAATTTTTCCTGATTCTTCAGCCCAAGGAGCAGATCCTACCAGCCCAGGGCATGGTGTGGCCAAAAAACCCCTTTGCCACAGGCATGTTTCTCCAGGCATGGAGCAAACTACGCCTGGTCACAGCATGCGCTTCATGGGGAACCTCATAGTGGGGCTAGGTCTTGACCCATAGGTGAGGTTACACATGCCCATAGGTATGGCTATACACCCTTAGGGCACACTCTCAGCCCCACAGGCTCTGCAGGAGCTCCAAAATCAGGTGGTTGAGAGTGGAGGGTTCAGGGCGAAGATACTGATCTGCCAGACCCTGAATACGTTGTCAGCCTCCCAATGTACTGGTGGCCAGTGCTAAACAGGTGAGGGAGGATTTTACCGCCCCAATAGCCTGTTCTGGGTGACAGGGAAGGGAGTTGTGGTGACGTTCAGAATTCATCCAGACCCCAAGGACCTCCTGTTCCAGATGGGAACATTACCCAGTGTGTGGCACCAGGACCCAAGATGCAGAAGGTGATCAATGACCAAAGGGCATCAATTAATAATTTCTAGGGGTTTGACCACAAGTGTGCGCTGGAAGCGCCTCTTGTCCACTATTTCTGGCAGAGCTCAGCAACTGTGAGAGAAGCTGCTTTGTAAGTTTTGTAGAACAGCTATCATGTGCTTTCTGCTATGCTGAGAAAATCTTATAGCAAAGAAAGCAAAATCTTATAGCAAAAATACATATAGCTGTCATCAGGTGCTGCATCATGAACTGCCCCATAAATACCTGCTACCAAAGCCAGGTAGGGCTTACCTGAAAGTCTCAGTGATAATTCCTTGTTTCCCTCTAATAACAAGGCAGCAATGGCTGAGCTAAGAGCCTGCCCCTGACCACCAAGGACCTGCACAATGACAGGGACACACTTCTGCCAGCGTCTGCTCACCTCTGGATGGGGAAAACTCACCCTGGAGCCAGCTCAGCCTTGCTGGGCAGAGCTCAGCTCACCCTTGCTGGGCAGAGCCCAGCTCCTTGCAGCCAGCGGTGGGTCCCAGGGCTGATGTGTCCTGAGCCGTGGGACATCATCGCACCACCTGCCCCCCTGCCCTCTCGGAGGGGACACGCGCTGCCGCCTGCACCGGCTCCGCCGCTTCCCCGCGAGCAGAGACTGACAAAGTACACAGCTCCATGCCAGCTCTTGCACATGGATGTGTATTTTAATAAAAATAATTCTGTCAATATACAGCAGAACGTTGATTTCTTTACCATATTTCCAGTATATTTTCATAGGCTTTTTCTCAGTTAAAATCCCCCACCCTCCCCTTTTTGAATTTTTCATGCGAAGCATCAGATAACTTAATTCACAAATACTAAGCTTAGACTGAACCAATGTGCACAATTCGTGTAATGTCCATCGAGCCGATGTTGTACAAAGAGGAGAAAACCCCCCTCCAAAGGCGATGGGAAGCCTGGAGCGGTGCAGGGAGACCTGCTCTGTCGCAGGCCAACGGTGGCTGCTGCTCCAGGGCTGGTTGGAAACCTGCAAAGACCTCGCGCCCCATGCTCCAGCTGAGTGTTTCATACCTGAGTTTTGAGCAACCAGCAGAAGAGAGTTCACTGCGTGGTGGGCAGGTCCTGGGGCTTGCACCGCCAAACGGGTTGTGTGCAAGAGCTTCAGGTGCCGGCAGCCTCCTCCTGCCTCCCCTGCTGGAGAGCCGTGAAGAGCACGCGCAGGTGGGATCAAGAGAGAAAAATCCCAACCAAATGCCTGTGCAGTCCTTGGTCTGGAAGAGCCACCACATTTGTATTTTTGAATTTTTCTTTAAAATCCTGATTATTCCCAGAGCTACTGTTCTTCCTTTCTCCAAGTTTGAGCTGATGAGGAGCCCTGCCTGCCCAATCCCCTGTGCTCCCACCCAGACGGAGGGTGCAGCTAAAGCCCTCCTGAGCAAAGGGGTCAGAGCGTGTGCCTGGACCCAAGTGGGGTGACCAGAGAAAAGGCGCCTGCCTGGCTGGGGGAGGTTCAACAAGGAGCAGAGGTCTGCGTGGCCTCCAGGAATGTTTCTCTGAGTGTAAATCTCACACGGGACTCAGCTTCCTGCCTGCAGGAGGGAGTGAAGTCTCCCTCTCGGAAATAGAACAGCTGGTGGGATACGTGCTCCTCAAGCCTGGGCTTGCCGGGCACTGCTGCAGCTCAGGGCTGCAGGCTCTGAGCTCTGGTGTGGCACAGACACGCCACGTCCACTCACCCATCACCTGCCACCTCTTGCTGCACAGCAGGTCGGTGGAGAGCAGCTAGTGCTTCCTCTGGAAGAGGCCTCCAGGCTCTCAACTGCTCCCCTTTCCTCCCCAAATCAGGTGTAGCTCCCCCCATGCTCACCCCACCGACAGTTCCTCCAGCTCTGATCTCCACAGCAGACGGGATGTGGCTCACAGACAGCTTTTGGATCGAGGTAAGAGCTGCCGGACTGTTCTGGGGCAGCAGAAGGGTCCCAGCAGCTCACAGCATACGTTCCTTGTTATGTTCCACCCCAGCCCTTTCGCAGAAACATCTCAGGACAGACATGTACAGCTGCAGTCCCCACACCAGCTCTCTACAAAAGACCTACTCCCCTCTCGATCCACCACTCGGGCTCCTCTAACACAGGCAGGGTTTGAAAGCAGCTGCTCCTTCTGCAAAGGAGACTCCTGGATGGACCAGGACCACCTTGCCAAGGAATATGTCCCTTCTCCCATGTTGTGACCAGCTTCACAGGGCCTCACTGAGCACAGGAATGAAGCATCATGGACCTCTCTGCCTGCTGCCCTCTGTGGACAGAACTTCCTGACGCCGTGTTGTGCACCACGCAGCTTCATGGCACTTACAGACTGCTACATAGCCTGGCTGTCACCGTTCACCTTCTCCATCAACCCCATGATGGCAGGAGGAACTCTGAAACCAGCATCCAAGCCACACGTGCTACACGAGTATTGAGGTACCACAGCAGCATCACCGCAACCCAACAAGGTTTGCTTTGCTGGAGGAGATGGTTCATCAGGCCTGATGCTAAGGAAGAAAATTATAAATTCGATCCCCAGAGCTAGTTACACCAGCTCCGCTTGTTCCAGTTGTTCAAGGGAGCCTCAGGAACAAAGCTATTTAAAGAATAGTAAAGGTGCCTTGATAAGACTACATGAAAAATAACGGCACAACTTGAGGACAGGTAGAGATGTCACTGTTAAAAAACAAAACAAACCAGGAGGAATAAGGAAGCAGATGGGAAAACCCCAAGTGTACAGAACTGTGCACCACTGCGGGCAGCACAAACCCTTGTCTGTGGGAGACAAGCCCGGTGATGTGTCAGCCTCACGTGCGGGAAGTCCTGTATCCAGTGTCACCAGCGCTGTACCGCTGGGCCACAGCTGACACCCTGTCACCCCCACCGAGACCTGGGAAGCCAGCAGTTTCTGCTACGGGCTACACAAACATCTACCTGGCTTCACCGAAGGGCTGGTGGGAGAAGTGACACTGTGAGGGACTGCCCGGATGGAGCAGAGTCTCAGCTGCAGTGCTATTAGATCATCTGTTTCTGAGCAAAGTGGAAGGCATCTGGAATAAAAAACCCCAAATCACTTTTCTAGAAGTAATTTTTAAACTGCACGAGGCCTGTGGTTAGGTGTACAACCCCATTCAAAGACCTCAGTTCAGTTCTGTTCACTTTGTAAAATGACCACAACAATTCAAACCGAGTCTCAACTGACACAAACCACCAAGGAGCAGCCAGGGACACTTAAAAGACCGAGAGGCTTTGAAAAACAACCTGGGAAATCCAAATCAGAAATATCATCTAGGAATCACACACCGCAAACACATTTCTCTTTCCCACGCTGAGTCATGACCACGTTGGTCAGAATCTGAACACACCACACAGAAACCAGTAGTGAAACCACAAGAACGCTTGAAATAAAACAAAACCAAACCAAAAAGCAACAAGTATGGGATGGATACGTCACAGCAGAAAAGCCTTTGCACTCCCCCAGACACCAGAATCAGGACACCAGGTACAAGAGTTTGTGAGAAGCCGGAGCAGCGATGGGTGTTGGTTACAGTTGTGAGGCCAGTTGGGAACTGGGTCAAGTGGAAAGGGAAAAACAACTCAACCCAGCACTATTGCTTTGAGTGCACCACTGCTGTTTGTCTACAGGGATCCACTGCTGCTACGTGCTGCACATCGTCAGCAGCACGAAGAGCGACGCAGCCCTGCCACATGCAATTAACCCCCATTAAGAGTGTGGCCTCTCAGCACTAACCAGGACATAACAGCGAGACGGTTTCCATCACAGGGAGGGTCTCCACGAGAAGACAGACAGATCATCCCATCACGCATTTCTTGGCACCAGAATAAGCAGGTATCTAGGAGCATTTCTTGGTTTTTCGTAGTGAAAGGGAAACGAAAACAAAAAAATGCTCTAGGATAGTCAGTAGAGCTGTGCTGAGAGATCACACGGGGCATTAATATGGTACATGATAGAGACTTGTCTTAAATCATCACAAAGAGAAGGAACAAAGAAATTCAGAGATAAAGCTGGTGTTGCTACAAAGGAGAGGTCTGACTGCAGCCAGACAGCAGCAAGTTAAACAGTGACCAACAGCCAAAGAAGTCACTGAATGTGACAGGCAACACCAGGTATTAGATTATTCCCAACCCAAGCAGCCACGATCAGCCCTAAGCCTTGGTCTAAGAAATGGCGAGCCTGCAGAAAACCGCCTCACCAGGCCGAGTTCGTGTGCTGCCTCCAGGGCAGCAGCAGCGCTGGGGCAGCCTGGCAGGTCCAGCAGCAGAGGCTCCACACAAGAATCCTGCTCACCAAAAGCATCTCTGCGACTGCAGCGAGGTAAAAACTGCAGGCTGGGGTAATGCCCATCACCGCGACAACAAGCAGAGCTGAAAATCGACAGATGAGCTTTCAGGCACATGAGCTGTTCCTCAGAACTGAAACACAAGACCCACATTCACAAGTTATATTCTTCTGCTTAGTGCAGTCCTCTGTGCCTGTTTGCCCAGAACAGCTTCGGTACGCAGAGCTCCCTCTGCCTTTTCAGCTATGAGAGTTGATCCAGTAAAAATATCTCCTCCATCTCTAAACCTCATTTTGCCTGTTTTCTTCGACCAGCACAGCTCCAGCATTGCTACAAAACCTTCACCTAAAGGCAGCAACAGGCACTCCCAACAACCTCCAACAGCATCTGCACATTCACCGCCATGGTCGTCTGCTGCAGCGCAGGTCACACCTGCCCCCCTGCTCTGCCTTGATTTCAGACCTCCTGTTCCAGCTGAAAATCCATCTGCAAATGCAGAAAATCCTCAAAGCTCTGGGCGACTGCACAGAATTCACACACCACCTTCCTTTCTTCAGTGACACACAAGCTCTCTTGCTGCCTGAAGCCCTAGCACAGGCTAACCTCCATTTTAAAGGGAAACTTCAACACAATCCGTTCCTCTTTCATTGACCCTTAAAAAAAAAAAAATAATGAACAGCAGTAAAATACATGTTATGTCTGAGCTTCCCTGGGCCCTTCTGAGAGCTACTAACCTAAAATTCATTTGGTGCAGAATTACGATTCCTCCTGTGCAGCCAGACTGCAGTCTCGCAGCGGTACATCAGAGGATGGAAAGGACGCAGTCCTGCGGCACAGCCTCACAGGTTACAAGTACACGCTCAGAAACACAGGCAGAAGGTTTGAATGCCAAAAGCTTCTTAGTACTTAAGTCCCCGGGCCTGATACATACTGCAGCAGGGACATATTAGTCCATCTTACTTACTAGATCAGTGTTACGTGGAGGGGTCAGTAAATACTATTATTATTCTTAGTGACAGAGTCCTCCTATATGGAGAAAAAACAGGATTTGTGATTTAACACAAAAACTGACAGCCCAGCCGGGCAGTACCCACGGATGGCTCTTGCAGGCTGACGTGACCGGCTCCTACCAGCACAGCGGTAGATGACTTCACATTCGCCACTCCTGTCCCACCAGCTGCTGTGAGAGCTGGATCTACCTGCCTCTCAGGGCTGTGAGATGCTTCTGCAGTGTAGCCACTAACATAGGAAACGTCTTCTACTCTTCCCACTCACAAAGACAAGCATCTGGGAGCCTCGTGCTCTTTGAGAGGTGTGCACCACGAAGGACCAAGCTCCTCCAATTCCCATCATTCATGCGTGACAGGACCTACCTCACCAGGTCTCCTGCGGGGCTGTATGATGTGTGTGGCTGGGATCGAGTCTGTGGGCAATAAATACATCAGTGACGTTGTGGAGGTGGAAGAGACCTTTTTAATAAACAGGATTCAAATAAAATTAAAAAAAATCCCTCTGAACTGCCACTGTGAGAAGAGTTCAGATAACTAGCACAGAAGATGATGCTGTATGTGCATGATGGAGGGAGAAGGGAAAAAAAGAACAAGCTGTCACCAACTTGATGAGCTTCCTCAGTAAATCAGCAGAAACCAGCTCAGCAAAACTCTCCAGATAAAATACTGTTGGATCCATGAGAAACAACTCAAATCAAAATAAAGAGAAATCCCTACATCGGAAGGCGCTACATTAGAATAACCAGCGAAATATTGAGTGCCGCTGGAGCCGCAGCAATGGCAAGGAGACAGGTAGGATCTGCCGGTCATTCCTGGGGTCAGGAGTAGCCACGTGGTGAGGGACGCACTCAATCCTGTCACAGGCAGCGTGTGTGTGCGCTAGAGGGGGTGTTGGTGGCAGGGAGGTCAGGCTATCGAACGAGGTGGTGGTGTCGAGTGGCAGCAACGGAGGGTGAAGGGCAGCACTCAACGATGTCAGCTCCATCTTGCTCTGGTGGCTAGTGCAAATAGTCGTCTACTCTGGCAAAGGAGCAGGAGCCCAAGCCCACGCGAGCCATGAGCCGCAAACACTCTGAGGCCTGGCCCAGGGCAAGCATCAGCGGGGGCTGCTTTGGCAGGTTCTGAGATTCTGTGGGGGCAAAAAAAGACATGTTTAGAAGAGGCGTCCTGGCTGCGTGCCGGCTCACCTGCGCCTGGGTCCCTCTCAGTCCCACCTGGGCACCGTCACGGCAGCACTGGCGGAAGGCGCTGGGAAGGAAGCTACTCGAAGCTACTCCCGAGTCCTGCTGCTCTGCACCGCTGCTCCTCCGCACACCCCACCACCCAGGTCACGTCCCGTCATGGGCTCACAGCTCAACAGGGCCTTTGAGAAAGTGCTGCTGTGGTGGCCAGAGCACGAAAAAGGCAGCGGAGCTCCTGCTGCCTCAGTGTCTGCCAAAAAACCCTCAAAGCATGAGATCAAAGCATGGAAGCACAAAGAAAGGCAGGAGAAACTGGCACCACGTGAAAGGCGACCTCTCCATCCCTCCCACTTGTGCAAGTCTCCACAGCAGCCCAGGCCCCAGACAAACCCACTCACTGGTCACTGCTTCTTTTCAACTTCACGTTTGATATGTATGCGAGAGGGGATCCTCAGCTGAGCTAGTCAAGGTGTCTTGCAACCTGTGTGACAAAGCATGTCCAGACACCATCTTCCATGTTGCGCTGGTGACAACCCTCAGCAACTTGTCCATGCTCCTCAAGCACTGGACAAACAACAGCTAGAACTGAGCCACCCTGCTGGACACCGGCCCATGCTGTCATCGGGACTCTCCTTCCCAAACCGTATAATTTCTGTTCTTTTACTCAGACAGAACAGGAGCCCTCACGGGTTTGTCCATAAAGCTGTTCCTTCCTCCAGAAGACAATCTCTAAATCTTCTTCTGGCATACTCAATGTGAGGTCCACAGACCCACTAGGAAATATGTCTGGACACAGTGCAGGATCTGGTGACAGGACCAAAGGCCCTGTCTAGAATGAAACAATCCCTTTCTGGCAGATTGGTGGCAGGCCAGAACCTCATTATCACTATACCCATTTCTCCACCATGGGATTTTCTGTAGCTGAAGATGCCAGGAGGGTCAGCAATGACATGGCAACTCACTGACCGCAAGCACAAGACTTCCACCAGGGAAAGCTACTGCATTTACCACACCAGGTTCAAGATAAGAGAGTAAACGACAACAAGCTGTTGGACCAAGGAACATTGTTGTCTAAGGAAAATGGGAGAACAAGCATAAACATTCACCTCTGAGGACACAGAGCAGGGCAAGAGACTGCTCCTACCTGGATCTAACCATGATCCATCCTGCTGACACAAAGAGCAAAGCTCATCAGAAAAAGGGCAGCTGCCCTGCTAGCTGAAGAAAATCAACCTGTAACCAGATCCCTGCACAGAGGGGTGTCCTCCCTGCATGGCTATGACCAGAAGGGAAAGAACACAGGGCTGGACCATTACCACAGCCCTGAACTGCAGGCAGCCAGGCTCTCCAGGCCCTCGCAGGCACAGCACAGGATGAACATGCAGAGGCAATGCTCGAAGGGAAGACAGACCCATTTGACTCTGCATGTCCAACATGAGAGGAAAGGTAACTGGATTTATGGCCCACTCTGCTTTAGAGCCAACGCTATGGAAACCTGCTTCACCTAAAAGCTGCTGCAACAAAGCAACTGCATTCCCTACCAGAAAGCAGGATGATACCAGTACAAAACTATACCAACCCAAAGAGCATGGAAAAGGCCCTTGCTAATGCCAGTGAACTGATTCAGGTGGGTTCGGAGTGAGATCAAAGAGGGGCAGGAAATGCATCAAAGAGATCTTGGCTTCCTCAGTGAGCAGGGGAGGAAAATCCTGAGGAGCAAACCTGGAAGCAGCATTGAGGAAGACTCAAGAAAGGGACCCAAAACAAGATTAGTTCAGGTGGATCTGTTCTCTGTAGGTTTCCCTCCCGCCTGCCTTCCTGTTTCACTGCCCTGTCAGTCCCCAGCAACAGAAAGCAAGGCAAAAGCTAAACACAAGTATTTCTGAACTTTTCCTAACACAGGCTTGCCTGCCACAGGACAGCCCTTGAGAGCAGGTATGTCCTGTGGGTAGCACCCACAGAGGAACCAGACCTTACCCAATATAGCACTATTAAGAGCAGCACACACAGGTTCCCTCTGGATCGGGTCCAGCTGTTGACCGACGGGGCAGTTCCAAGGGTCTGAGTACGCTAACAAGCTAAATGCATCCTGCATGAGAGAACAGAAAGGCACAATAAGGTCACACGTGGCTGCAAATACACAGAAAAACCACCAAGTCCATCAGCCACAGCAACTCCTGCCATCACCAAGGTGATAGGTGCCCAAATGGCCCTTTTCTTCTTGGCAGCAAAGGACCACACTGGGCCATCACAATAGCACATTAAAGAGAGTGACCCCTCCACCTGGCAGGGGAGCCAGCACGGGAAGGCACGCAGAGTGTCACCTGAAGAGAAGAGCCGAGGAAGGCAGGAGCTGTGTTTCCTCTATCCTGTGCCGAGAACTGGGTCTAGATGTGCTACGTTCACTGAGTTTCAAGCTCTGATCCCCACTCAGGCCACCTGAAGTGGGGGCCACCCAGAACTCTGCGAGAGAACCCACAACCCCAGTCCTGGCCCAGAGAACTGCTGCGATGCAGCACAAGGCCCAGGCTTACCTGAAGCATCTTTTTGTGCATTGTGTTCTTCCCATATTCTCTGCAAAGCTGCTCGCTCAGCATCTGCAGCTCCCGTCCAAACTGGATCATTCGCTCCGTGGCAGCGTGGTTCCCTCCGCAGAGCTGCCTCTGGGGGCAGCTGTCTTCTAGAGGGAAGGCAGTGAAGAAATAACAATCACCTCTCATTCCTTGGCACTGCCCACTCTGTGTCATGCTACCCATAAACTCCTTCCCCTTCTGGAGCAGGGAGCTGCTCCCTGCTCTAAATTTATCCCAGTGGAAGCTTTTTCCGATCCCTGCCCTACAACAGCCAGTAGGGTTTTTCCCAGTAATGTTTTTTTTCAGAGCATCCGTTAGGTACAGGGAAAACTTGAGCTCAGTTTGTTCAGTGCTTGAGGACTATCTACAAACCAAGTCTTCTGATAAAATCATAGGAACTTGCAACTCCAGCTGTGTTACCCTTTCATGTGTGTCATATGGCACACATAACATGGAAACCCCCCGTCTAACAAACCCTGGACTCAGAAAACTTTCAGTCAGAGATGCCAATACCACCACATTCCCAGTATTAGGTGGCCACAACACCCATTATAACTGTAGGAATCCTCAATTTCAGAGGTAGAGAGCTCATTCTTCCTCTCCCTCCTGGCTAAAGCACCCACAAACAAAACAGTTACAGCTGACCATGCTCCACTGAGGACACTGTGCAGCTGGGCACCAGTCAGCCTTTCACAGCTCCGTGCCGTTCCTCAGGTGGAAGAAGTGTCACGCTGCTCTGAGCTGGGATTCACGACCAGCGCTGAAAAAACCTTTGACTCCTATTTGCTTTCCCTGCTCCACAACATCACCAGCACTGCTGCAAGACTATGAAAAGCCAGACCTAGTTTTAGTTCCAGGACAGATTCATTTTCCCCATGAGATGGGCATCTTGAGAACTTCATTCACTGAGGTGCGAAAAGAATCCCAAAGCAGATGTTTTTTCCCCACAATCCAATCACAATATTAAGTCGTGATACCAGCTCCTTCTATTTCCTGCCTCTGAGGCCCTACCCATGCTGGATTCATCCGTCTGCAGGATCTCTTCATGTTTGTAGGTGCCATTCATTATCCTGGTGGATGAATTTTCCAGGACTCCGTTGGGGTAATGCTCAGCCTCCATTTCCATCTCACTGTCACTGAGGTGAAAGGAGGAAAGCAAAGTCAGATGGCTAAATTAGAAAGCAAAGAAATGAAGAGCTCCAATGCCAAAAGGTTCCCTGCGATGGCCAGTAAAATAGGAAAGGTACCAATTGGACTACAGGGGCCAGATGGTCTAATTCAGTGTAGCAAAAATTGCTGCAGGCTTCTGAAGATAATTCATGAAACAGTTTTCTGTTCTGAAAGCACCTGTTATAATTACAGGTGCAGAGCACTTATCATTTCCCCTTCAGGAAGCCGTCATCTCTGGGACAGCCAACAGCAGCCAGACAGCAGATAATATACTAACATACTAAACAGGAGGGAAAAATACCTGGTTTCTTGGTTACTCGTACTACTGTGCTGCTGAGATTTGGTAGAATCTGTAGAATTGGACTCAGAGTAGTTCACAGATGAGGGGGAGGAGGAGGAGGAAGATGAAGACGACGAACTCAGTGTTGGGTATTTACTGTGACTCTGTTTGCTTTTTGTGGACATGACTCCATTGCTACAGGTTGGACTATCTGCCCCTGAAAGTCAAGAAGAAAGAGAAAAATGAGACCAGACTGACAATATCACTCTATTGTGAAGTCAACAATTTAGCAAGAGAGTAGACTCCAAAGGAGGAAAGCAAAATAAGACAGCAGATCTTAAATTATTATTCATTGTTCTTAAATTCAATGGGGTTTAGAGAAAACACAAATGAACATGGAAGGAACTCAGAGCTTGTCAGCAACATCCGAGCTTAAGAAGTTCCAAATATGGGCTGTAAAGAAGAGATCAGCAGAACGAGCACACACACACATACACAGAAATTACTGTTGAAATATGAAGCATGGATGGTTTGTAAAGAATTTCACAAACTCTCTTCTCACAAGCCCAAATATTTCTCAAAAAACTTCTACATGAGAAAACTATGAAAGCACAGGTGAAACCTGGGCCACAAGGAAAACTCTTGAGCAGCAGAACTTCGCAGGCTTACGTTACTTGTATTACATTACTGTCTTACATTACTTGATTCACACAACACTCAGCAAACAATAACAATCCTCTTAAAAATCACAAGCTGACCTTCCTTGTTCAGGAAAACAGCCATCACTGAGAGCCAGGCTTGAAATCTCACCCTCCCCACAAGAAGTGCCTTTCAAGCTGTGGAACTCACTGACACAGGACACAAACCTTTGGTCACTACTGCAAATTTTATATCCAAAACGACTGGCTAAACTTACAGGGGCTATTATTTACCAAGACAACAGCAAATCATTAGGGGCTCAAATAATATTTTGGAAAAAACTCACTATGGGCTTGCCTTCTTCCTATATTCCTGCCTAGGCAATCAATATTGACCCAGGATCTTGGCTAGATGATGTGACCTGGTACAGCTGTTCCTCCAGACGTGATGGTGATATATCAAAATTCATCAGCTGATTGCACAATTATATTTATATCTAGGGAATTCATTAATATTTTTATCACAACAACACAAAGATTCAAACAAAAGGCCATTTTGTGCATTTTCATGACAAAGCAGCAGCAGACTGTGTGCTATAATTCTGCTTAATCTTTAACACACCGATGAAATTATCACAATTTTGAAAGCACAAGAGCTGAGACAGAACTGTGGAAGGTGGTGTCCCATGCACGGAGACAAATACATGTGAATGCTGCCTCGTGTTGCAGGTTTTTTTTAATGTAGGTACCTCCCAGCTGAAAACAGGTATTAAAAAGAGCTTTTATGGTCTGATGGGAGCATTCTGATTACCTAGTCAGAGAAACATACCCAGAGTTTCTCGCAACATCATGTAGGAAAACAAAGATATTGGCTTGGGAAGGTGAGTAACAGCTCAGAGACGTTCGAGTAATTGTCTTCCTTCCCTTAAATGTTTGCCTGTCCACAGTTTGTCACATGCAGCAGCAGGAATACAGAAACAAAATACCCTCAGATGGTCGGAAGCAGCTCAGACTGTTTTTAGGGGCTCTGCAGGTCACACTCCCTGGCCCACTCCATCTTCAAAGCCATTACCTAGGGAAGATACCTTGGGCATCCTGGTTTATATTGTTCTTTCTGCTTCAAATCCTAAAGGTTCATTTCCCAAACTCCAACAAGCTGATGCTTCAGAGATTGGTTTTGCAGGTACAGAACTGTTCCCTTCTCACATGTTTAGGGCAGTAGAGCCCATGGGGGAGGGAGAAGCTCTGATGCAAAACACCCCTTAAATCCTTTCTCTAAGTTGGCCAGACCAGTGCATCTTCTGCTTGGTCCTTACTGGAAAATAATTCTTTTGCAGACTCCAAAGTAGGAGAAACAGGCTTTGTTTTCCAGACCTCCTCTTACAGCTCGGTCAGTGAAACACTGAGTCACTAGTGGCTGCACTAGAAGGCCACCTTAAAAAGCTGCTTTTTTCTGAAAAAAAAAGTGCTCTGCAGACAATTGTCTGTGGAAAATAACTGATGCAAACCTCATTTTGTGACAGTAGAGACACTCATGGCAACAGTATGTTCTCTCAGCTGAGTATCGCAAAGGAAAGCAGCATTTAACAGAATAACATGCAGAAAATGGCAGGTAATGGACAGGAGTTGACCTTTAACATTTGCTCTTCTCACCAGGAGATAAAAAACCCACACTTACCGGTACTATGAACGTGTGAGTTGCTTGATCCATGTCTAGGACTTAAGCTGGGGGACCCGGGGTAACTGTCCTGGGATCTGGGGCTGCGGGCACTGAAACAACGTACTTCACTGTCTGTCCCATTCACCATCTCCACAAACTGCCGACACCTGATTTCATAGGAGGGAAGAGGGAGAAAAGGGTGCGTGACAGCCAGGATGCTCTGCAGCGAGGTTTTTTGAGTTAAATTTCTAGGCTTTGAAAAAGACATTTCAGACTCCTGGTACCTTTGTATTGCGAGTGCTCTGATAATACTATGAGAGGAAGGAGTTCAGAAAATGTTGAGACATTCCCCAAAAGCAATTTCCATTGTGCTATGAAGAAACTGTTCCTTTACAGCAAGCTTCCGTTTCCAGCACCTTTGCAGGTAGTCTGAAATTCAGCTGTGTTTTTGTTCTGTTTTGGTTTGTTTGGGCTTGTTTTTTTGTATGTGTGGTTTGTTTATTTGTTTTCTTTTTGTTGTTGTTTTTGTTTGGTTGGTTTTTGTTTGTTGGTTTGGTTTGGTTTGGTTTTTTGTTTGTTTGTTTTGCTTTGTTTTGTTTTTTTCTAGGGAGAAGATACTAAATCTGCCAAACCAATGGCATATAGGCAAGGGTAAAAAAAATGCAATATCCACAACGACAGTGAGGAGAGCTCTCCATTAAGCTTAACTAGGAACTGTCCTTACACGTCTCAGGAGGCTGGGAAGACCCACTTCTGCCTGACCTCATGAGGCAACGCCATAGTGGGTCTGAGCAGCAACAGAAGGGCTACGTCTACATTGCTACAGGCACTGTGCAAAGGACTGAACTTACGTGCTCTCCCACCTGCTCCCAAAGGGATCTCAAACAGTTTGAATTGAGAACAAGCTGTGCAGCCAGACTGGATGGCTGGACAGTCTCTTTCTTCTCTCATTCATCTACACATTTCAGCATCAGGGAGTATAAAACTATTCATACTTACTTTAACATGAAAAGCAGGTTGGGGTTATGTTCTAGGAGGCCAGGATAGAGCTGCTGTGTGGCTTCTATAGCCTCTCCCACTCTGCCTGCTAATACGAGCTTCTGTATTCCTGAAAGCAAAAGGAGACCTATTGACACACAGGACCAGTCAACAGGAATGGCCAGAAAAGTTCTCACAAAGGCCACACAGCTCCCCACTCCCACCCTGCACAAGGGCCAGGGAGAACTGAGGACCACATTCTGTTTATTATGGTTTATGATGAGGAAAAACCTGTGAAAATGAAAGAGAATCTCTTAGTAGCTCAGAAGTGCCTATAGCAGAAGGATTTGAAAGATGAAGTGGGTGCACTGGGGTGGGGTGCTCTGGGACTTTAGTCCTTTGGTCACAGAGCTCTGCAGCAATGGAAAGGAAAGCAGGACACAGCAGCTGGAGGGAGCAAGGAGCCTGCTGGGGAAATGACAATTTCAGAGGGGAACCTCCCAGGTCACCCCTACATCACATCCTCCGACTGCTCCATGCTTGGATGATTACTGTACGGCTGACCACCAGAGGAGCAGAGTATTCTTAGAGTCCAGGGGCTTAAACCACAGCACAGTGCTGCTTCCCTGCTGCCCCCACCTCTAAGAAGAAGGAATTATACCAATAAAACTGAGTTCCTGCACATCTCACCTCAATCTATTCCCACAGAAGTAGCCTGAGCTACGACGAGGATGTGGCACCTGTCAGTGAGCTCCAGGAATCAGCTACTGACTAAACTAGAAATAGCTCAACAAGCTGTACCGTTCTAGGAGATGCAAAGATACCAGGCAGAAGCCATTTATCACCCCGGTGATGAGCAGGTATGCTCCTTCAGTGGGTCAGAAGACACGAGTGTTAAGACTCAGTGCAGTCACTGATCGATCCCACAACACTCAGAAGCTGCTGATCTACAGAAGTCCACGTTTTCTTTTTAAGTGTGCTTAAACTAAAAACTAAATGTACTTAAAACTAAAAACGTATTGCACTTTCTCTTTTTCCAGGACTCCTTACAAACAACAGAGAGGAGGTTTCAAATCGCCTGTGAGGTGCTTTGCAACCAGAGGCTGCAACTTTCACAAGTCATGAGGAGCTGGAAGCCCAGCCCAGCGATCCTTATTAGTAACTCCCAGTAACAATCTGCAACGACTTGTCTTGGCTCCCACCTCTCAGTGTCTATTGCTTGTTATCATAGCTGAAAGATAAACCCCAAGACGTGGCTCTCACACTGTGTGTTGCAGTTTCCTTCATTTCGCTCTGTTTCTTCTGCTGACTTGCACACCCGTTTTCATGTCTCGCTGCTTTTGACAGCTCTCTCCTTTGCCTTGTTTGGCAACTCTCGCACATGTTGCTGTCTTCCCTTTTTTTGTTTTCCCATCTGTGTTTTCCTCACACCTTTTATTTAAGCCCCAACTTCAGAGCTCTCTATTCCTTCCCTCCCATCTGCCTTGTCCAATGTCCTCAGACAAGCAGGACTGCACCGTCTCGCACGCCTTCCATAAGGCTTTACCAGTAAAACTGCACCAGCTGGCATCAGGGCTGTGTAATGCACGACCTGAAAGCATAGAGTCCATCAGCACTAATGGGCAGCAACTACAAGTTATTTTGGGTACTAAGCAGAGTCCCCACATGAACCTGAATGCTGGCTGAGTGCATGTAATGTATGGAGAGCGAGCCACAAAGGGGCGCGATGCTCCTGATACAGAACAGTCACATGAGAAACGGTTCACAAAGGGAAGGGAAATGCACAGAGTGGGACACGGCCTGTATTCAACAGCCAGGAGAATGCAGAAAACACACCAGTGTTCTGTGACTCCGCAGTGTGAGCCTGTGAATAGAAAAGCTAAAAGAAAAAAGAGTACAGCAGGAAAAAGCTGCAAGCCTTATTCTGCAGGAACCAAAAGCACGAAGAGCCTTAGCAACTGAGAGATGAGCTGCTTTGGAGGAAACGGCAGTAATCAAAACAGACATGGAATACAAACTCTTCACTGATGTGAGCTAAACACATTGGCGGTGAATTTGCAAACCCCTCAACATGCAAAAAATCTACCTGAAGACAAAGTGTGCAAAGGGACTGGAAGACTCGTTAACTCTGGGATATGTTGTCATAATAGACTCATGTGTTTGGGTCCCTATGACCGTGCTAACGAAGCTGCCCCTGCTGCAACAGACTGCATTGTAGAACTCAAATCTAAATGGATCTCTGATGCACGGTGACCTCAGCTCAGGTAAAGTCCAAGGTAAGCATTCTATTCACCGATTTGGCACTACCTCCAGGAAAGCACCTTCTGCCCTAGATATTACGCTTAGCCTGATGTGTCAAACTGCTGGACTGCAAGCTGAGAGTCACCTCATCTCTTCCAGGATTCAGCTATTGATTTTCAACAAGGCTGAGGGAAATTAACCAAGTTGATGGGAAAACTTAGCACATTCAACACCATCAAGCATGCAGGTCATTTCTCAGAGCAGACAGGCAAAGGAAAGAATGGGGCAATTCTTCAGGCAAAGATGACCAAGTGGACACAGTGATGATGGCAAAAGTCCTCCCAGCAGTGGTCCCCAAGCTCTACAGGCCCACAGGCAGCAAAGCAATTCAGCAGCGTGGTGTGGACCCCTTTGTACACTCGTGGAATAACTTTTCTAATTCCATGGCACTTAATTCCAGAGTCCTGAAGGTAACATGTGGCCAACATGTCACGCTTTGGGAATGACTCCCCAAGAGCCTTACTTTGTCTGTTCTTTATTGAGGTCTGTTCTTCCTGGATTGTGGTGTCTGTGACTCTGGCAAAGGCGGTCGCTGTTGAACAGTACCCATGATGAACCAAATATGATGAAACCATACTAGAAAATAAGAAAATACAAACAGATGAAGAAGCATTGGTAAAAGAGGGTAACCACAGCGAAGAAAAAACCCAACACAACAGAAGTAGCAATATCAGTGACCAAACTCAACTTGTTTAAGACATAACTATGGTCATACTTTTGTGTTCAGACAGTGTAAATTTACAAGACAGGCACCTCGTCCCCAGCAAACAGGAGGGAGGCTTTAAATTCACCTTATGGGAAAAAAAAAATAAAGACTCCCAATGCATACAAGGTATTCATGAATTTAATGACTACTGTCCAAGGGTCACTTGTAAGAGATTAATACTGTGTTAGTGCCAGTGACATCCTATATAGATACAAAATACGAACCTCAGAGAGGCTCACAGCTTTCAAGTAGATCTCAAAAAAAATATTCTGGTCCTGCTTTTCTTTGATCATTTATTTTGCCAGCAATTATATCTTTGGTAGTCAATTTTCCTTATGAATTCACACATTCACAGATACTTTTATCTGCTGATTTACAAAGAGTAGACTGTCAGTATTGATTTTACAAACAATAACACACTTTTAAGTTGTATTTTCAAAAAGTGTTGGGAAGGGGTGGTAGTATCATTGTCAGAAAACAAACACAATAAAAATGCCTTTCTGAACAGACAATTTCTAAAGCACTTGTGCCTTCCTGGGATATGGAGGGTAAATGTTGAAGCTCACTGGATTTTTAACAAAACCGAAAAAGCCAGGAAAGGATTTCAAAGCTTCTAGTGACGAATCTCAAAACAGCCTTCTCGTCATGAATCTGGTATGGATCCAGTCAAGTCACAACTCAAAACACACCATCAACTTGCTACTTTCAGTAAAAGAAAGAAGTATTTGATGAGTCAGCAGTAATTTTCAGGTGTAACATTGTAAGCAGGTGTGTAATTTTTAAAACTCGTTTTAAAACGAAGTGCTTCTGATCACTCTCGGCACACGAGATGCCCCTGCCCTTGGCATGGCACAGACAGGTGTAACCAAGTGCATCTCTCTGTCGAACACAGCAGGCTGGCCGCCCTGGCTCAGCCAGGCTGAAACACTGAACACAGCCATCCAGGCGGGCAGGAACAGAGCGGAAAAAACAGCTCTTGCTTCACTGCAATTCAGTAGCCAGAGTCAGAGGCTGCAAAGATTTAAATGCTCTATAAATCTGCAGAAAAACCGATCTCCTCCCTGTGCCACTTCTGCCCGTGGTGCCACTGCGTGCGTCCCTGTCTGGGTACACGGCAGTATTGCACACTGGTCACCATGCCAGGCTGATTTTCAGCAATGACTTCTCAGTGTTGTGTCTCAGCTACTTACTGCAGCAGTGCCGCACACCCTCAAACACCCAGCAGCGTGTTAGCACCCGGGGACACCTCTCCTGCAGTCCTGGGGGAACATTATCGCATTCCAGTGTGACCTGTGCAACACGTTCATGCAGACAACACAAATCTTCCAGAATCCCAGGAATCCAAAGGAATAGCTTTTACTGCTTGGGAGCCACGGTTGAAACTTGTTGAGAGCAGAAGCGCTCAAACCAGAGGAGCAGTCACCTCTGGGCTGCATCTGGGGGTGCTTCTCCCACCGTGGTGGTGGTAGGTTTGTCACATCTGTGCCTCTTCTTCTTCAAAACAGAATTTGACTGCAGGCTTCTCTGTACAAGTTACATAAAGTTCTCCTCCTTCTGCATAGCACAACTTAGATTCTCAAATGAGCAATGCCAAGTCCTCACACTTTATCAGAAATAAGGACCTACACTGTTTTTCCTCCCGTAATCAGCCACATCAGCTGATCTCAAGTCTCAGATGACTCCTACTCGGATTCTTCATGGTGCGAGCTAAAAAGATTAGCAATCCTATAAAACTAACAACACCCAAAGACGATGAGTTACCCACTTGGGTCCCTTTCGGGTTTCAAGCACTTGAAAAACCTTGTCAGATCAGCCTCTCTGGTGACAGCACATCCAGGAGTGTAACACAGGTGTAAAATTCTGCCAGGCTATTTCTTCCTCTGCTCTCCAGGAGGCATTCCCTACAGCAAACCTTCCCTGGTGACACCTCTCTGAGACTGCACCTCTCAGGATCTGTCAGGGAGAAGAGCCTTTGAAGGGACGAAAATGCTTAGCTGCACGGTTAGAGATTAAATAAGATACTACAAATCCTAACAAAGCCACAGGAAAAGAAAACATTGTCCCAAGAGCCTGGCACTCCAACCTGAAACAGCTGGACTACTGACATGAGGTACAAGCCCAGACTAAACCTGGAGGATGATGAGAAACATAATGCTGATCTTAAAAAGAAGTCCAAAGCAGACATGAGGAACTCCAGGCGGGGACCCTGACACCTCCACCATGCATGTCAGAAGAAACAATTCTGGAGAACACAAGGAACAAACACAGGGATGAACTGGTCCTACTGCAGAAGAATCAACACCTTTTATAAAGGGAAGTCACGGCTCTCTAATGTGGTGCCATTTTTGGAGGGAGTCTGGAAGCAGGCAGAAAAAAGATACTTCTGTGGTCCACTTGGTTGTCCAATGATATTTCAGAGGGTCTTTCACCAAAACCTCTCCCAACAAATTGAGTTCCATGTGATAAAAGGAAAGGTCCAACACGGCTAATTATTCAGTTAAATAACAGGGTGGCAAAAACCAGTCACCTTCACCAGGGAAAGGAAAAAACACCCCAGTGGTGCAGGAACCTGTGCTATTAACATATTCATAAAACTAAGCTTGACAGACCAGTGCTTTCATCCAGTGCAGGTGATAACTCATAGCCCAAAGATCTCATTCCTTCCTGGTGGGTCCCTTCTTCCCAGCCACTTCTGAACACCCTGGACACCACAGGTGCTGCCAGCACACATCCAAGTCTCTCTGCAGTCTCTTCCTCCCACGGTGACAATCCCCTACCCACACATTCCCTCTCTTCTCTCTTTTAAACAGCTCACAATCCACATGGGACATGTGCCCTCAGCCTCTGGCTGCACGGTGCCCCCTTAGTTTGCAGCAAGGGAACTTCTCAAAAGCCTTTTGGACTTCCAGGACAAAGACAGCAACCCAAGAACCATATCTACGTGTCCACTGGCTCCTCATCGCAAAACCCACATCCTATTTCTCCACGTGCTAAATGCATCTCCCCTTCAGTAGTGCTTCTATGGATTTGTCCAAGCTAGAAAGGTTCTCTCAGCCCATCACTGCCTCACCCTCTTCTCAAACTCTTCATGAGATGTGGCACCATCCACACCATCCTCCCTTCTCTTGACCCAAGGCAGTTTGGAGAGAAACTCTGTTTCACAGCCACAAGTTCACCTCTTTTCTCCTTGAGTTCTGTTAGGATTCTGGGTAAATATCTGACCCCAGAGACTTTCTCTACTTCCTCTCGCTTATTTCTTCCAGTGCTTCTTTGACAGACACTTAAATCCCAGACGCAGCCTCTGCCAAGTCCCTCACAAATAAGTGTCCCAGCATAACAACACGCCTGATTTCTGGACATATAGGCAAATAATTTAATTAGATACGGTCTTATCTTCCCCAAGGTCTCTTTTTATGCTGCAATCCTCTGCAGGCCCTATGAACTCTCTGGCAGGTCTCCTACTCCTTATTTTCTTGAAGAAAAACATTATTATTTTCAACAGCTTCTGCCAGCTGCTTTTCAAGGGCTTTGCTGGCTGCCTTGAATTATCTGCAAATAGCTAAATACAAGACTAGCAGGAAACGAGAACGATCACATGGATGCTATCATTGCTGCATCTAAATCTGGATGACAGAGACCAGCATCAGGTGTTCAGGGAAAGAATATAATAAAAACATGAAATACAGAGTTATCTGTAATCAGAGATAAAAGCAGTCAGAGATAGAAGCAACAGCCAAAGACTTGGAGGCTTAAAATATAGCTACGGAATTGGCCTCCATGTATCACTGTGAATATTTAAACGTGCATCTTTTAAAATCCACTTAAACCACTACAATTTCTTGCAGCAGCAAGTCCCACATATTCATACATTTAGTGATTTTTTTTTTTAAGCCAGAAGAGGCTTTTCCTCTAGTTCTTGTGTTTTGAGAAACAGTGAACAATCACTTTCTAGTCATGCTCTTCATGGTGTAAATGACTGACAGACAACTACAGTCCACCTCCCTCAATTACCTGTTTCCAAGCTGTGAAGCCTTAGTCAACTCTGTCTTTTCTTCAAGCAGAAGATGCTCCTGACCTCTGACAACTCTTGTCAATTGTTCTCATAAAGTTCCACTCAGTCCTTTTTGTAATGGGAAATGCATTCAACACTCATAAACTTATAAAGTGCCATAATTGTGTTTTCAGTTAGGCTGGGTTTGGAAGCGTTTGGTTTAGGTTTTTATTATGTCCTCTCCACTCCCCTCCCCACCATGTGTCACCTCCAAGTCTACATTCTTCCATTCCTACAAGCTTTCAAGCAGTCTTTGGCTGAAAGCTTCTCCCATATCTTTTACATTTGAAACAGCAGCAATCTACACAGGGAAGACTATTAAACAACAAAAACAGAGGGTAAAAATAACTTGAGCAAAACGCACCGACTGGCAATTTTTTGTCTAAGAAAGCATAAATTAGCATTTTAAAAAAAAAAGAATTTAAAGCCTAGCAGAACAAAAGAAGCCGAACACCAGAACAGTGACTTACTTCTGCAGCATGGCTTGCCACTCGCCTAGTCTGTCTCCTATGGGAAATCGCTTAATGGTGCTCTGAATCTTCGCTCGCCACTCCCTCATGTAGTCCTCAATGTCGAACACAAAGGGCTGCTGCCCAAAGTTGGCATCGACTATCTCTCCTGGAGTCTGGAGACCCACTGTAGGGTAGAGATTTGACTGGGAAGGAAGAAAAAGACACCTGTATTAAACCCAGCTTTCTCTTTCTGGTTCCAGTTACATGATTTAGTGAGATAAAAGTGCTGCTCTTTAAACTGAAAGATGTAATGGAATAGGAAGGGGCAACAACCCTTTAGGCGCATCTCAAGGAACCTCATGACTTATTGTGCAGTTATTAAAATTATTATATAAAACCAGGACAGTGGGTTCAATCCCCCAGCAGTCTGCGATCAATGCCACAACTGCCGGCTATGGTGTGTCCATTTTCTGGCTTAGTTTTCTGCGATTTCTACCAAGGTTCAAGAGCCAGAAAATAATAACAATTTAAAAAACGAAAGAGGCATCACCTCAATCAACAGATCTATGTGTTCTCCACAGTTTCAGCTGAACTCTCTTATTCCTTGGAGGCTGCTGTCTAAATACTTTACATCTCTGATGAGAAGGGAATGGATGGTAGTGGAGCTCTGAGGTTAGGGCTTTGATGATTCCAAGACAGCAAAAAATTCCACCACCGATAGAGAAATTTTATTTTAAGAACAAGCATATGGATCCAAATAGAAGCTTTGACCTGCCACCATAATATGGAGAAAAGAGAAAGGTTACCACTGTGAAATTACCTCTAAAATCCAGTCAATAATTCAGCTTCTAAAGATGCTCTAATTGAAAAGAGGTTGTCAAAGTCTATCTAGAAGTTGTTTGAATTCAGGCTATTTGAAGAATAAGCTTATGGATATGAATCAAATCCCTGAGCCCACTTAAATGTGGGGGAAAGACAAATGGCATCAGAAAAGTTACAGGGGTGTCTGGGTCTCACTGGTCTGGATGACATTTTTTAAGCGCGTGTTCCATTCACTGTCATGTTACTTTTCCCCAGCACAAATCACTTCTCTGTTTGCAACACAAACTCCACTAATCCTCTACCTCAGAGCATCTGCTGACAGCCTGCACAGCATAGGAAGAGTCTCTCTCGTGCCACTCATGCACTTTTTTACTGTAGAGTTTTTTCACTTTAACACAAGACTGACAGAGCCAGGAACCAGACACAGGGCAAGGCGCGCGGATGCACGTAGGGAAACTGAGGTCTGGAAGGTGCCTGGTTGTGGTGTCTTGCTTATGGATGAACCCAGTTCAGATGTGAGATCAGCGGAGGAGCAGACCTCTCTCTATGGGCAAATCAGAAAGAACTACTACTGGAGGTCAGATTGTCATCCTAAAGAAAGCCAAGGCGACTCTCTCCTCCTCTATAGTAACGGGCATGGGCTTTCCTACAATTATCTAGAAAACGTATTCAACTAATTGTTCACTGTTGTGGAGACCTGGGACATTGGCAATGTCATCGATCTCCCTCTGAGACCTACTGTAGTTGTGGATTTTACTTTTTACTAAAGCTATTAAGATTGTTACGAGGTGGAACTCAGCAGAATCCTGATGGATTCTAGAGCCAGCATGTTGTGGGAAGTGATTCTGTCCCTCTGCTTTCCCCTATATCTGCAGGACTTACTTGGTTCAGCCCCTCCACATCCACAGCCCCAGGGCAAGAAAGACATTCACAAAGGCGGTCCAGCAAAGTTCTGCTAAGATGATCTGAAGGCTGGGGCACCTAGCAGACACAGAGAGGCTGAGGGAATTAGCTTGGAGAAGAAAAGGCAGAAGGGAAAATCTAACTGCAAGACTTCCGCTCCCTGAAGGGAGGTCATAAAAAAGATGGAGACGGATTCTTCTCAAGGCTGCTCAGTGAAAGGACAGTGGGCACGAGCTGCAGCCATGGAAATTCTGATGGGGCATAAGGAAGATGTTTTTCCTTGTGAGGATGATTAAGGACTAGAACAGGTTCCCAGAGAGACTGCAGCATCTCAGAGATCTTCAAAGCTCAACTGGATAAGGTCCTGACCAACCTGCTCTACCTTTGAAATAAGAAAACCTCAAAAAACAATGGAAAAAATGAATCTATAAATACAGGCTGGAAACTGAAATCAGAATGACTGCATCACTGCTGACTCAGCACGCCTCCTCCTTGTCTATTCCCACATCAAGGAATTCACCGGCTTACAGAGGTGTGCAAAGAAATCACAGCACGATGCAGGAGGAGCTACCAGCAGAAAACACCATGTTTAAATCAGTCTCTCAAACCTAGGATGTATCTCTAACGAGGGATCAGATCTTTTCCACAGTCTGTACTTAAGACTTTTTAATTAACTTTTTAGTATTATGAACCCAAGGACTTACAGAGCCAGGAATCAGACACCCAAAATACTTGGAAGTTAGAAGTAAAAAAACCCCAAGTTACAACACATCACATATTTTTCAGCCACTTTGGGTATGTTCATCTTTGAGGGGAAGCTGCCTACCCCCAACATCTCTCAAAACATCTCTGAGTTAAAATTCTGCTTTTCACATGTGGGATCTGTCCTCTCTGTTATAGCAACTGTTGGGAACTACCTGTATCTCCACCCCCCTGCCAGACGCAGGGAGACATCATCCCAGAGCCCACTGACCAGGGAGATGCTTCTCCTGCCAAGTTCTTCAGGCACAAAGTGCCTCCCTGGCACATTCGGACCACCTCTTGCCTCTGATGTTGTGGCCAGTTGCTCACAACCCCCTACTTCATCTCGACTTGTTTTTTAACCCGCTTGTCCATTTGCACCCCTGCAATCCCACCCTGGACTCTTCCATATTCTGCTTTTTTACCTTTTCTATTGCTCTCATCTCAGAAAGAGAGGCAGGCTAGCCAAATGAGATGATAAAGCGGTGAAAAAATTAGAAGGAATACGGTAAAACTGTGACTTCTAATGTAATCTATATCCAGAGGGAAAACAGACAGCACCTAAAACTAAAGGGGATATCACAGAAGCATCTTCTTGGTATGGATGTAAGGTTGTCACAAGACCTCACTCCAGAAGGTTAATATTAATGGACAAGCAAAATATTATTTTACTTTAATAAACTGTATTTGGATCAAATGAATAAACTACTGTGAAACCACCCACACAAAGAGAGTTTCTGGTTTAGAATACACTGCAACTTTACCAAGTTCAAAGAGCCCAAAACCCAAAAAAAACCCTGTATTGGCAGCTGATGTGAAAAGGCAAATTAAGCAACTGGAATGTCCTTCAGCGCAAATGCTGGCTGGGATATGGGAGAGATTTGTAAAGCCATAAATCCCATTGGGAAGGTGAATAGGGACTGCTAGTCATTATTTCTCACAACACAAAAATTAGAGGAACAAAATAAATTTTTGACAGGAGGTGCGAAACAAAGACAAGCAAGCTTTCTTCCACACAATGTGGAAGCCAGTCAAGAAAATCAATCACTTCGGAGGCCTAAACAAGTTATGGAAACTAAGAAATTCCTCAGAGGAAATTCATGTGGGGTTATTAAGTACAAAGACAGGAGTGCAACCTGAGGGACAAGGAGTTCTGTGTGTGAGAGAAATGGATGCAGTGATGTATTGGTGCATTCCTGACCTGGTTTTACTTTCTTTTCCTGAACACCTGCTCCTTGCTCAGGAACATTTGCGTCTGAAAATGAGCAACCATTTTTTTGTTCATGAACTACTGTGAAAGTTGTGCTTTTGTAACACCCAACTAGATGTTACTGCCCGGTGTCACTGCACTCAAGAGTAGCTCAGTATCAGGGCTGGTGAATCACGATCAACCCCACATGGGTGCCATATACATTCCCCAGCAATCCCACCGGCTGGTCAGCCATCCCAGGCAGAGGCTCATCAAAAACCTGTGCAATGAGACACGCACTGCAGCCAGTTAAGCATGACCTGCATTCTCAGAAATACCTTTCCCTAACCACATCGTGGAAAGGGAACAACACCACGGCTGCAAGATGTGGACAAGAGTAGAAAAAGCTGAGAATAATACCATTAGGTGTTTTTGTGCTCTCTGATGATGGGACATGAGAGGCGACTCAATGACTTTGCACATCCATCCCCCACAGCCGAAGCTGCATTTGGAAGACAGTGACGCGTAATGAAGTTTGAATCCCCGCTTTAGTGCCAGGAGAAGGAGCAACATATTCTTTGAGATGGTGAGGGATGAGAGGAGGCACGTGAGCAGCCCACAAACCCAGCCACAGGAATATGAAGTTTCAGAAAAGGGAGCACCTGCATCATTCAGTAATGTGCGTCACCATTTTTTTAACAGGGCATCAAACAGAAAAAAAAAAATCACATCCTCACACTCTTCCCCCTCCCTTCTGTTTGCATCCTTAGTTAAAATACTGAAAATAGGTGTACTTACAGGGAGGTCTGTAAAGGCTATACCTGTGGGGGGAAAAACAGTAGAATTAAAAAGACAAAGGATTTTTTTCCCTGCTCAGCTACATCCTCAACATGCTACAAAAGGTTACTGCACTTCAATAAATCCCAGCTCTGACCTTGCATTTCACCACCTGTTGTATTCAGAAGCAACTTCCCCCCAGTCCCCTCCTCTGCAAGGTCTTGCATCTGGAGAAAGGTTCATGGAAAAACCTAAATGTTTCAGACATCTCTCCCAAAAACTCAATTTGCTAAAAAGCAGCTCCTCTTTTCTTTGCTTCTCCCTCTGTTACTATGAAGAAGTTTGTTTTCAAGACTCACTTTGGCTTGAAAAACAAAGTTTTACCATAATGTTGCTTTAGCTTGGGCTATAACTAGTTCTTATCGGCCAGAGAGACAGGAATGAACATTCAACACTTTGCATTATAGCTGGGGAACAGCAACAGGACCAAGCTGCAGCCAGGAGCACCTGAGAAATACTGCGCAAAGAACAGCTTCATCCTCCAGTACACTGCTACAGTTCCAAATATCAGAGATGGGGAAAAAGCATATGGTTTTTTTCTTTTTTTTTTTTCACATTTGGCATGCCAGAAAAGAAGTATCTACTTAAGCAGAGCCACCGCCTAGGATCACTAATAGAGTTGTGGTCAGAGCTATGAGCCAACGTTCAGCTACAGAGCCAGGCTATTCCCAGCATAGCTCTGCGATGCTCTGCACATGATCTAGATGTGATTCACCGCTCCGGAGGGTGCCTGTCTTCCCTCTCCCCAGTGCGTGTCCCTGCATCCGCCGTGGGTGAGATCCAGCAGCACGGCGAGATGAATCGGCCAGCAACAGCAGCTCCAACCCGCTGGTTTTGGGTCACCCTCACCGAGAGCACAGGGGAACAGCTGCCATGCCCCGTTCACCTCATCAGGCTGAGCTTAATTAATGTCTTAAGCTAATGTTTCAGGAGTCAATCTGGAAGCTGCGGTCTTGCTCCACACACGCCCCTAGCGATGCTTTCTGTCCCCAGGCAGAGCAAGGCTGGTACCCACACCAGTGTGCCCAGTTCTCACACACATCCCACCCCTGCCCACCCTCCTGGGTGGCAGCGAAACATCTGCAAAGAAGCAAGAGCATGGCATTCTCTGCTTTTAATGTTAGGACTATTTTAACCAAGAGCTGCAATGTAATGTTACCAGATCAGCCTGAAATGGTAATTTAAACCAATGTTAGGAGTCCATGTAAGAAATAAATAATTACTATTCAAAACAGCACAGATTCAAAATCAAATACCTGGAAAAAAAAATCCAGAATAGTTTACTAAACAAATAGCCAATAAGGTTTAATTAACCTCTGGTAGATAGCCAATATGGTTTAATTAACATCATGGCAGACCTTGTCTGTTGAGTACTCCCTCTACAACTCAACCAAAAATTGTATATAAAAGTGGTAGTGAATACCTGACTGATAAAAATGTTCACTGAGCATTTCTCCCACCTCAGCACTTTGCCCAAATATTTTTCCTCACTCAAACCCGTCTTTCACTTCGCCCTTGTTTTGCTCAGCTGGATGAAGGCTTGTTTCTACCTTTACACCCACGTAAGGCCAACCTACCAGAGTTGTCCTCTGCCACCCAGGACCACTCAGAGCCCAAGCTGGTCCAGTCCTCCCATGGCAACTTGTGTAGCCATAAAGGCTGGGAGGTAGGTGATGTGCGACTCCAGCTGGGACTCAAATTCACAATCGCTGGTTTAGGAGGCTCGTGCCTTATCCATTAGGCCACCTATCCTGGCCCTAATCCTGTTAATCACTAAACCGGTTGAGAATGGGTATTTTACTTTACAGGTTAACTTGGTCTTTCCAAGTGCCTGCGCTAGAACTCAGACTACAGGAAGTTTTCTCTTGGGTTGCACGCTCTTTTTATAGCCCTGCTGCTCCATTTACCTTGGTCCGCTGTCAAATTCTCAGATCTGAAGCACTCCTGCATTAGTCCCTGAGTGAACTCACCCACTTAATCCCAGAGACCTATAGCAGTCACGTTGCTCCGTCATGTCCTGCGTCCAAGACTTTCTGCTTAATGGCCCCAAAGTTTCTCACATTTCTCCCTCTTACTCTCCTAACTCATCCTCACCACACTTCTAGCCACATCTCATCATGTTTTTAACTACCAGGACTCTGCTCAGAACCTGACAAAAGCATTTCATCAGCAGCCAGAAGACATTCAAGACATTTCCAGAACAGAGAATTAAGACTACATACATTAAGTCAAACAGTTTTCATGTGATGTCTCCAAACAAAGTTCAAGACTTAGCTCCAACCAGAGCATCCAGAATTTGTGATGGTCAAGAAAACAGTTCTTATACAGTGTTCTTGGTGGATCTGATTAAACAGAAAAGCATGGAGACAATGGAAGATCACAGCTAAGCAACGGGTGAAATTGCAAGAAAAACAACAGGGTGCGTGTCTAATTAACAGAAGAAAAGGAGAGGAGAAATGGTGAAGAGATAATATAATCTCTAGGGAATGGCAGAGCTACAGTAATTCCATTAAAAGTGAGACAAATTCAAATGCCCAGAGGCAGAGCCCTGAAACCCTGCTGTCAAGCTAACTGGCATCACAAAGGGGCTGATTAGTCTCATTAATATTTTTTATGTCTGCAGCAGGATTACATAATGACCTAATTTCCTAAGAGAAGAGACAGACAGCTTCTGCAACTTTGTGTCAGGGAACATCAAGAAAAAGCACATCCATCCTCTTCCAGGTAAATCTCGGGTTTACACAACACAGAAATGTGATTCTCAGGTTAGCAGAAGTATCAGGAAATGTTCCAAGATCTTCATGGAGATGCTTCCACTAGGGCAGAAAGTGTTCTGACTTTCAAATAAGTCATTGCTCCTCCCTCTGTCTGGTCTGGGTTCCTCTGTGAGACCTGCCTCACCCCCTCTCTCACATCTCCCTGTGCGGTGCTCGTGAGAAGCCGCGGAACAGCCAGACGGTTGCGACCTGAGGTCTTCTCAGGCTCAGACACGCTCTCCTGTTCACCGGGAAGCACTTCTCTTAACGTCATTTCTTTATCAATCACACAAACAGACACTACTGGCCATTAACGAGAGTCTTCCCGGCTGAGGTTTTCATTCTGCTTTTGTAAAAACACAGCAAGATGTTCCAGCAGCTCTTGAGGGGGGTCAGCCCAGCAATGACTGATGGTCTGTGACTCCCTAGCACTTCTATCACTGCCTCCTCTAACCACATCACCTCTCCTCTCTCAGTACAGCCACGACGCCACCACATCTGAAAGAGGAGCTGCTACACAAATGAGCCAGTTCTGAAAGCTCAGGACAGTCTCCTACCTATAATTTTCTCATCCATCTCATGTCTTGTACCATAAATCCCAAGAGGAAGACACCCAGGAGACAGCAATGCTTATAATCTATTGCTGTTCTGTAATCTAAGCACAGTAAAACTTAATTCCCTTCCTTTCCTGCTTCTTCCCACTGTTCACCACTGGGGTAGGCTGCTCCTCAAGGGATCATTCCATATCAGATTAGAAAACACAAGCTTTCCACCCAAAACCTCTGTGTTTGAAGGAGAAGCAGCACTAAAAATCAAGAAAGGAAAACCCGGTAACTTCATTACTCTAAAGACCTCCAAATGTCCCAAAAAAACCCAAATCTCTGAGGAGGACATGAGGCAAAGAACCAGAGGATGGTAACGACAAAATGTGACACAGAAGTTACTGAACTGTGCTCCTTGTCTGGCTTCATCTGCCCAGACACGCAGGCACAACACGGCCCTGGGAACAGAACAGAGGACGGAGCAAGGGGCGACTTCTCAACCGAGACCCCGTCTACTCCGCAGGCTCCTGGTCGCTAAAAAGTAATTAAATTTCAAATGAACAAATTTGTATTCATTAAACAGAGAACCTGGCCTCTTTCTGAGTGTTATGCTTTCATTGTGATGAACAGTAACAGCACTGCCAGGCTAAAAAACAGTGAAGCTGGAAAACCACCCACTCAAAGGAAAACAGCCAGTGGAGCACAGCACAAACTACTATACTACTTCTGTGTAAACACACACTCAAAAATCAAGGACAGTAACTAAAAGGAGAGATTTTGTGAAATCTTTTTAACTATTTTAGTACCTTAGTCACTGTGTATGTTGAACTTGTCTCATCTCTAAGCAATGGCTTCTGCTCTACACCAGCAGCTGTTGCTTTCATACCTCCACTTGTCTTCCCAGTACAGGACTAACAAGGGTAATGCCCACAGACTATGAGTTAAATTTAGAATAATCCAGCTATTAGAAGTCTGGGAAATTAACTAATACTTACGGACTACAAATGACCCCTAGTGTCCCTACTAGTGAGTGATCTTGCTAGGAAGTAAGCCACAAACCTTCACTAGGAGTCCCTCAGCATCACACGTGGTCTGGCTGATAAACAGCTATAATTTCAAAAAGGAAGACAGATTAGACACTCAGCTTCGAACAGCTCCCCACTGGGCTTCTGATGGAGGCTCCGTTCATAAAATCAGAATGTTAAAAACAAGTCTTAAAGGGTGCTCTAAGAATTTTTTTTCTATTCAGGGCTGGAGACCTCTTGACATGTTGCAAAGCATCAGGACCAGCTGGTGAATGCAGGGTCACAGTCTCAATCTAGAATGCTTCTCAGAAGGCACGTGGCTCATTTCTAGGCAACACGAATCAACAAACAGCGGGTATGAAATTAGAGGAAAACCGAAAACAAATCTCCAAAAGCAGCTCTGTCTGCATGAGCACCGACCTTCCTGTGTATGCCCCAAAGCAAGGATCCTCCTTGAGATCTGAGGGGAAAAGCCCACATCTCAGACCCATCTCTCTGCTATACCTGCAGCACAGTGCGCTACTTCCACAGAATCCCAGACTGGCGGAGGCTGGAGGCACCTCTGCAGGTCATCTGGTCCAACTCCTCTGCTCCAGAAGAGCCACCCAGAGCTTGCTGCCCAGGACCATGTCCAAATGACTTCTGAACACCTCCACGGATGGAGACTCCACAACTTCTCCGGGCAGCCTGTGCCAGTGCTTGGTTATGCTCACAGTGAAAGTGTCTCCTGATGTTCAAAGAGAACCTTCTGTGTTTCAGTTTGTGCCCACTGCCTCTGGTCCTGGCGCTGGGCACCACTGAGAAGAGCCTGGTTCTGCCTGTTTTGTCCCCTCCCTTCAGGTATTTATACATATTGATGGTTTATACATATTGATGAGATCCCCTTGAGCCGTCGCTTCACCAGGCTGAACAGCCCCAGCTCTCTCAGCCTGTAGAACTGACTCAGCAAGGAGAAGCAAAGGAAAGGAGTGCTTGTCCCTGCCAAACCAAATGAATTTCAGGACAAAAAGTGAGATGAACTTATCAAAATTTACAGCATGTCTTATGCAACCAAAAAAAAAAAAAAAAGACAGAATTTATCCAGAGTGGAGAATATGTCATCCAAGGAAAAGACATTTTAGGTGTAAATGGCCACAACCTTCTATTTTAGACAAATCAGATATGATCGATGCCTGGAAAACATCCACGAGATGTTCCTTCAGGCAAAATTTTGAAGTTCTTAACTTTAGGGGAACTTCTGAAACAACTGTGGAATGAGCCAAATTATAGGTCAGTGCTTAAGTAAGGCTTCTTATGCTGAATTAATGTCTAGCTTTTGGAATACCTGAACCAATGCATTATGCGTTATAGATGGAAAAGTCACTTTATAAAGTGATTAATATATTAACTAAACTTCCCACTTGCTCCCCGTTGCCCAGCCATTCGCTGTCTTATCCAACCTCCCACCGGCTGTGCAGAAGCAGAGGAAAGGAGCAGAAGCTGGAGATGCAATCCTAACCCACTTAAATTGAAGAGCACAGAAACCCCTTTACATACTGGAAGTATTTATGTCTTGGAGCTAATTTACATCTCCTGGCTGATGCTTAGTGCTCTTTTTCTCTCCTGTTTCTTAAATCTTACCCACAAATGTGGAACAAGAGTTAACAACACATGCAAAATATTAAACAGCAGCAGGAGCACCCGTCTCCTGAGAACACCTTTCTTTACTTACCTAAACTGTGGCCATTTTTTGTGTAAAAGCAGGTATTGTTGATAAGGTTGACACAGCAGCCGATGACATCTCCAGTAGTGAACGTAGGGCCATAGGGCTGTCCTGTCCCCGAAGAACAGAAGGAGTGTCCGTCGTCACCGTGGTACCCATAAGAATGTTTATCCCACCCTGCGAAAGACAAGGCAAAAGAACAGGTCAGCCATGAAGCCAGTTTGGCAGAACAACACGGCAACCACAGCTCTCAGGACACAATTTTCTGGTACAAAACTTGAAATTTTGGTTCCCACTCCTGATTCATCCCAACATGAATTTTCATGTACCAGTAACTGAAAAGAAATGAATTGTCATCAATCATAACACATTCATTTTGGTTTCAATCTCATTTGTCACTTATGAGAAATAAGAAAAAGAACAGATTGCCAAAAATTATTTTGACAAAGATTTTTTTGTTTTAAAAAAATAAAATAAACCCCTGTTTCTGTTCTATCTTGCCTGTGGTGAAACAAGCTCCTCCTCGTAAAACATTTGTGTTTCCCACTAACACAATCTTCCAGCAAAAGCATTTAATAATTCTCAGCCCATTGCAGCTTTGTCTGCTCACAGGTGTAACCAAATGGCTAGAGGCAATTTTTGCATTCTCACATTTACATTTCCCTTCAAACAGTTTATAAGGATTTTTGTGTTCCCCTTGAGCAACAACACTTCCCACTCTGTGGACAACTTAAAACACAACCCTTAATGTGCAATTTTCAAAGTTGCCAATTCTAACATTAATATCTTTTATTTCTTCTGCCAGTGGCGCTGTGCCCAGGGTTAAAGCTGGGCTCAGGGATTGCACCCTGCCCACCTGCTCTCTTCTACATCTCGCAGAAATTCCATTATTCTGAGTTCCTGATTTTGTTCTGGGCTACTCCAGTTCTGTTGCAACTTCTGTGAATTTCTTACATGTAGAAATGCCAGATATAACCGGTAAATATTGCAAAGATGAGAGATTAATGCATCCTTTAAAAGCGTTCTTCAGGCAACACACCAGCCTTCTCTTTTCAGGACTCTCATGTCCTTGCAGAGGACAGTGCTCCCATGGCTGTGGCCACAGAAAGGTTCAGCGAATGCCACCTCAATCTACTAACCCTTCCCTCCCGACTTCGGTTGCTGCTTCTGCTCAGGATGACTTATCCTTTCCTCTCTTAGGAGACCAGCTACGGCAGGTGGGGAGCCATGGGGAACAGGCCTCTTCCCAGAAAGTTTAAAGAAAGCACAACACGCTCTGTCTTGTTACAAGACTTCCAGAAGAATCAGGATCTCCTCCAACTCTTTAAGGCATTCCTATGAATTACACAATCAAAACCATGTCTCACAGAGAGATGTAATGCTATCAAAAAGCCCGAGATAGACACAACGTTAACAGCAACCACCTGCGTTTTAAACAGTCAGGTGGATCCTTAGGCAGACTGTGCCACCTGAAGCAGAAGAAGATGCTTCAACCATCTACTGACCTAATACAACCTAAAGGTAGCACAGAATCTGTCAAACATGGAGCAATGGTTTTGGCAAAACACTACAGAAGAAAAGCAAAGACCACGAGGGAAGAGGGGTTAAAAAGCAGAAAGCGCACATCCTACGATAAGGCAGAAAAAGACTGAGCACACCGCAAACCCCAGAGAGGAGCCCTGTGAAGGTGGGCTGGAGCACTTCCGTGAGCCATCATTTTCCTACAAAGACAACACCAACATGAGGGTACCAGAAATCGAATCCCGTAAAATGGTGCTCAGTGACCTGCACTCAGTTATCTTATCATCAGCAGGACCCACATACTTAGGGTTTCTCAGAAAAGCATAAAATATTTGGTGCACGTCCCAGGCCCTCCGTTTATTGCACCACATGAACAGCAGTGGGCAAGTCAGGGAATGGAGCAGGACTGAAACATGCCACGGCCCAAGATTCGGTACCTCAGGGCAAAGTTGGGGAGTGAACGATATGAAGGACTCGTAACAAATCCTGGTCTAGAAATGGGGATCGATTTCCTCTGCTAAATCCCCCACATCCACAGGAACAGAATGAGATGTCCCAGCAGTCAGCTCCGTCTTCCCTCGGACCAGCTCCAAACAAGCTGTTGACAGTAGCACCGGTTCCATTTAATATCTTCATAAAAGACAGAGACAGCAGCACAGACAGCTCAGTGAGCTCAAAAACGATGCCAAATCGGCTTGCCAAAAACAAAGGAGGGAGTGATATGCGCTCTAGAGTCTGTTGTCAAACTTCCACTGCCAAGACTCCATCCAGTAAAAATATTATTGAAATATTGAGTTTTTAACACTATGGCTTCTTTCCACTATCCCTTTTATTTTCTCTGCTGCTGGCCTGTGAAGGGCTGCCATCGCTTATCTATTATTTTAATCTCCACAAAAACTGACCTGTTAGATGTTTGTCAGTTCAGAACTTCCCTAATGAAGTTGTTGGGAACTTCAGACGGTAAGTCTAACCAATTTATCTCCTAGGCTACTTAATAATACAATCAAAATACAAACTTCTATCTCTTCTGCATAGAAAACACTCCTGGCATTACAAAACACTTAATAAGAACTTGTCATCATTTACATTTAAGTTGCCAGATGCTTATACATCACACACCAGGTAAGGTTACCGTGAGAAACGCAACAGTGTGCCCAACCATGAGGACGATTTCACAGAAGACTTGGGCCAATGCAGACACTACAGGTTCTGCAGTATAAGAAAAATTAAAAAAAAACCCGTTCTGTTATCACCACAACTGAGCCTACTGAAAAAAAACCTCCTCCTGCAAGACTTGTGCTTCACAGTTTCAGTACTTGCTGTACCACCAAAGCTGGCGATGAACTCATTGGTGAGGTGGACTCCAACAAGAAGTGACTGAATAAAGAGGCTTTGAGGACAGTGTCAAATTCGGTATGTATGGCACCACTGCCTGGAAAAAGCTTGATTTGAATCATATTCTCCACAGACAACCACTAATACAACTGGTTAAGGAAATCTCGCTCGCGCAGCATTTTGCTAACAACATAGAGAGTTAACTTTTTCAACTCAAATGTTGTATAATGCTGAATCTGGATCTGACATACCACTAAGTGTTTTAAATCTACACTGTCAGCCTTAACAAATCACTATGGTCATCTGAAGAAAACAAGCCAGATTTGTGTGAGAGAACTTACTGTACTTGCCATAAATATAAGCTAGGCAGCGTTAATTATATGCCTAACCTTTAGTTATTTATTAATCAAATAATGTATCAGCACTTCTAAAACTCTGCCCAGAATAAACATGAGAATAATGGCATACGGGTTATTCCAGCAGTGGCAAACTTCATCCAATCTTCTGAAATTTCCTAGTAAGCTAAATTTAAAATAATAATCAGCACTTCTAACACTACCAGGTCAAAGTTATCTCGGCCTGTTGATTTCAGTAGTGCATCCCTATCAGAACATGTTTGGCATTATTTCTGCTTAGCAGCACAAGAGAGAATAACTCATCACATGCATTTTTCAAATACAGCCTCCAACCTCTCTCCAGAGACAAAAATATTTGCTGAAAACTTAGGACTGTTCTGCATCATTAACAATTTACTATCGCCACCTAGTAATAGGTCTATGATATTGCAACCTTTTCTTTGACTCCTATGACTCCATTCATGCCTCCAGTTACTCAATAACTTCCTTCCTGTACAAAATCTAACAGTTTTAATAAGGGCTGAATCAGATTTCCCATATGCCTTTCCCACACTTACATTTGCAAATTCTCTGGACAGTTTAACCTTCATACCACCTGTACTCAAGTACTTCCAGAAGTCAATGTTGTGACTCAGAAGGCAGAGGTGAAATATTATGTGCGTGTTCTTAAAAATGCTGGCCATACAGGATATGGAATCAGCCCAGATAAGGATCCTCTTCAAGAAGTGAGACAGCACAAGCACAGGACACTCACGCCTCATGCTCTTTCCGAACAGCGTTACCACAGCCCAACCACCCGCAGCACAGAGATGCACTGAGCTTGATGGAGATCCTGTTCACTCCGTGCTCCTCCAATAATTTTCTTGCCATTAAATTGTCCAGTTCTCATTTAAGTGCATGTAGATATTGACACCATCCACTGTATCCTGTGACATGCAAATACACAGACAGAACCACTCTGCAGGTGGGACCTCAGCAACTAGTGAACACTTCAACCCACCAGACCCAAAATATATGTATAGTATTTATTAATAGCCAGACAGATGCAGAATAGCTCAGACTGTACAATCAATCAGAGAACGGGAAAAAAATAAAAACAGAAACCATTAGAAGGGCTTGGGAAATGTTTTAATATGTCCAGCACCAAACCAAAGTTCAGTTTGGCCTGCTAACAAGAAAAAGAAGGTATGTTGATCTTCTTGGCAGACAATCTCGATCCCAACATGCAGTGAAAAAAAAGGGACCAGCAAGCTCCATTGCTGCTGCTTGATAAACAGGCCAGAATTATGCAATGCTGGACCACGTGGCAGAAAAGACTTGAGTTACTTCAGGACACAGTTACAGTGTGTGCCCAACAACCGGGATGTGGTACTGCTGGGACACCGTTCACCTCTCAGCACTTGGGAAATTACACATCATTGTAGCTTTCCATTTCAAGAGCATCAACAATGTGCACTGAACTTCTTCTGGTAGGCACTGGGTAAAACTGGCATCACACATCTAGGAATACTGGGATGTGGATATACTGCTCAACTTCAAAAGCACGTAACATCAGGCCGTGTACAGAGGCAATGCAGTGCAGGATGCTCTGATGGAAATTACCAGAAGGTCTTTTCTGGCCTGCTGCTCCTTTCACAGCGTGGAGAAGAATGCAAATGGATGACATGCCCCCCATGCACCAAGGTTCAAACATGCTAGACTTGCCAGAGAGCACAAGAGAACTGGGAAGGCAACACTCATAAAGATAATGGAAAATATGGTTGTTCAGTAAGTTACCGCCTAACACCTCAGATTCTTCCTGGTCTGCCACTTGCCAGGTTTAAAAAGATGGCAGACAGGTGGACTTTACCATTGACTTGTGGATGACTCCCTGTTCACGTACATTCCAGGAGAGAAACATGTTCCAGCCAGCTCGGTCCATACATTCAAGGAAACTGGTACCTGGTGCAGAAGCTGCTGCAAAGGGCAGGACCTTGCTCATAACATAAATTCACTGGTAACCTGACCTGTGATCAGGAAAAGTGATGCCAGTGAAGTATATATTTGACCATATAAAGATGGAAGTTGCTCAGAAAGAATCTGAAGCAAGATTTTTAAATAGTGGGTTTGGCTCTGTGATATCCCAAGTAACGTGGAAGTTTGGAGGCTTATTCTTCAGAACAGACTCCAATGACTGCTCTACAGTCTTTGCAGTGACTGCATCTTTCCAACTTTTAACTGTACCTACTTTACCTACTTTCTCTTTTCGTATTTTGAAACACTTTCCATTTTCTTCCCCCCCTGCTCTTGTCCAGCATTTTGCCTGTGGTGTTCCTCTTCCCTCTCCTCTGCCGGCAATCTGAGCTTCCCACAGCTGCCCAGGCCAGGGCAAGCAGTGCACAAGCATTAGCCGCCAAGGGACAAGAACTCATGTCAACACACTGAAATAAACCAAACCAAATAATTTAAATAAGATTTATTGAAGTCCAGCAGAAACAGATGTACATGCTTGTACAGTGCTTGGGGAAGGGGATGTTGAGGTTGGAGCCAGCTACAGAATCCAAAGTCGCTGCTGGACCATGTTCAGAGCCAGCTCCATGCACTGTGCTGTGCAGCCTGCTGATGCTCACCCAGCTCTGGGTCTTTAGTAGCAGCAGAGCATCATGTCAGTGGAGGGGAAAGTACATTAAACAGAGGCTGAACAGACACAGGTGGTGTGGGAGAAGCAGGATGTTGCTGTTCAGAGCTGCTTCTACAACGTTCTGGGCACAGCAGGCCCAGGCAGGGACTGGTGTCTGAGGGGACAGGGCAAAACTAAATATGGGGAAGAAGCTGTTACCACAACACAAGACGAACCACCCTCTATTGATGGCTCGACCACCTCGCAGTGGATTTGGCTCTGGCAGTGGATGTGTCTTTGGTGTACGGTAGCCCGTGGCAGTGAAAGCACACCTTTGTCCCTAGGGACAAAGCTGAGCAGGCTCCTACAGCCTTAGAAGCTAGATGCCTGGTCAAGAAAAGCCTGTTGCTCCAAGAAACATCTGGGATGCCACAGCATCTCAGCTGTAGTCCAGTTTTATAGCATCTATGCCAAACTACCTGAAGTTGCATAAACACCAGGTGAGAGCAAGAAGGTAGCACTGCTGTTCTTCATTCAACCATGTTTCAGAATCAGATCAACTATTAATGTTGCAACACATCTTTCTGTTTCCATAATGCGTCTACAAAATAGCTGCTCAGTGGCTACAGGAACCCACGCTACAGATCTGGGTTGGTAGGAATAGGGGACACGGTCCTGGCATGGAACAACTGTCTAGGTATAGTCACACCACCAGCTGCAGGACAGGAATAGGCCCAGGAACAGTGTGCTTAGTGTATTACAGCATCTTCCTGGCAGAACTTCAAGCACCTGGACATCTGCCCAGTAAAAGTCAAGGAAAAAAAAAGTTCCTAAAACTCATTTACCTAGGGGTACCAGGAAATGAAGTTATAACTAATAACATCTCACTTTTTATCTGTGCACCCTTTTTCTCATAACAGCTTCTACTTTTTCTGCAAGGTGGCAAAATTGCTTCAGACGCAGAAGAGGCCCAAACGCTGCACTGCAGCATCAATGGATATACAGAAAATAAAACCACTTAACTTCACAGACCACAAACTTCTTAAAGGAGGGATTGGACATGCTCAGTTCTCATAGTCTCTGAATCATGTACAAGGTAACGGTGAACACACCACTGCACACACCCAGGGAGGGACTGCTGTTGGGTGGCCTCCCTCTCACCCCAGATCCCAGCAGATCAAGTAGATCCATTTAAGGCCAGTTTGGCCCCTACAAAGCAACGCCAGCTGATGCTAATCAGAGAGTGCAGGGCTCTTGGCAGGTCTGGATGTAGGTTTGGCTCAGAGGTTATTCCATGTTTTTTGAATAAAGTACTTGCACTTGCAACTGTAAAAAAAGACAAAGCTCAGACCAAATCCTCATGGCAGAAGGACTTAAAAATGCGGCAAGCATCCAAAGGAAAAAAAAAAAGAATCCCATCATCTCTCTCACATTATCAGAGAGCAGGAACAAAAGGACACACTGACCCAAAAATCAAAAAGACTCCAAGAAAGAAAGCTAAAAAGGCCTGCAAGAGTTTGGGAGATCCAACAGAACGTGGGTGCTAACAAGCATTGCCTGATCCTCCACAAAGGCTATAAGCAGAAAGTAACACTGTAAAACTTCTTTTAACAACATTGATCTGGCATGGCGCTTTTTAGACCAGATCAACAATTCCTACCATTTGACAGCTACTGCATGCTAGGCTTCAAAACATCAAACCACAGTCTACACTTAATTATCTAAAGTGACACTACCCATTGACTCATAAAGAGAAAACACAAAATCAGAAGGCTCTGGATGGCTGCAACACGGACAATACCTCACCAACAGGAATGCTCTGTTCCACCTGCCTCAGAGATTTGTTAATGAACCTGTTTCACTATTATTTAGCATGCACCTCACCACAGAGCAATCAAGATTAAAATCCTACTTCCTTGAGTGAATAAACATGGCAAGCCCTCCTAACTTACAAGCTTGATGGGTCATCTTCTGCCACAGACAGAACATGAACTGGTCCTCCCTATACCCGAGAGGTCAAGACAAGCTATTATATAAGCCGTTTATAGCCCTGCGAGGAACACAACATGGTTAAAGCACAACTACAAAACAGGTTTGTTCTACCTACAAAGGCAAGGCTCAGAAAGAGCTCTAGCACGATCAGGTCACCACTGTACTATTATATCTATTATATTCCCTGACACACCACACTGGAGGGGGTGGGGGGAAGTGAAGGGGTACAAATCAATGCAGGACAGGGATAAAAAATAAAAAAGTCAGATGAGGAGTTTTCCCATTTATCTGTTAAGTGGCAGGGGCAAAGAACAAGCTGGATACAAAAGCTTATCATATACACAGGTTTCAAATCTCATCATACTAAATAATTCACATTTTCATCTACAGGCTAACTTTTCAACTTTTAGCTGATGAGCAAGAACACCTCTATAAAATATTAAGACATCTTCAGGAAAATCTTGCAAGGTAATGGGCAAAAGCCATTTTAGAGAGACACTGAGGCAGGGCAGCTAAATGACTCAGCCAAAAGCAATGCTAGAGCTCACTACAGAATAAAGGGAGCTAGCATCCAGCAACTATTTAAAACAATCCCTAAAATGGTATTTAATGAGGTAAGAAAGTTAGGAACAAAAGCCATTTCTAATAAACACAAGACCTCATGGAGAGAGAAGTCTTCCGGAAGAAGCACATCTCATGATGTTAAGGGGTTGCAACAAGGCCTTCTAAATGGAGGTTTCCTAAATACTTGGCCACACCAATTAAGGTAGAGCAACAGGGTTTTCTGAAGAGGATCATATTTATCCATCAGTAAAAACAGCTACTAACCATCAGTTTGAGTTGTAGTGAAATTTAGCTTTCTGTTGATGTTACCTTTTATCTGAAAGGCTGAAATATTAGGTACACCCACTATAAAGAATTTTTTTAATCTGAAAAACAAAGGAGTGCTGATTACAACTCTCGTTGACAGCTAAATTGCTGTCTCTAAATTGTTAGTTGACTCTTGGCTGTCATCAAGATTACCTGGATTGTCCATAATCGGTGCTACAGCTAGGGTAGCACCCTGGGATACTGGTAAAGGCCAAAACACAAACTCCGCTGTGCCGTTTCTCTGCTCCGCTTTGGAAATTCTGTTTTCACATGGCACAAAACCAACACAACCCACTGGATAAGAGACCGCTCCACACAAAGCCAGGCTCCGGCACAGCCACACCACGACTCTGAGGACATGCTGCATGAGGCAAAAGTGCAGAACCTCTGTGAGGAGACAGCCCATCTCCAGGGAGTGACAGCACGGAAATCAGGGCATGGAAAAGTGCGGGACAGCCATACCCCTGAGCCATCACCCACACTGATGTCTGAGCACTTAGCAGCCAGTGGAAATGCTTTCTTTGGTTAATCTTCCAAGGGCAGGGTTACTGCCTTGAAATACTGATTCATGGCATTGTTCAGCTTGAATGATGTGGCTAAGCGCTTTCCCAAATGATTCCAGGGTGAAGCACGGTTACTGAAAGCTCAGTTTTCAGTCTGACACGTCCAGTCAAACCTGAAGTCTGTGTGCCCAAAAGCCAATCTAATGAAAAAGAAAAACAAACCACAAAAACCCCAACAAACAAACAAACAAACAACAAACAACCCCCCCACAACAACAACAAAACAACAAATAAAACAACACACCTCTCTAAAAACCTGACCAAACGTCTGGCAGCAGTTTTTCTGGCTGCAGACAGGGCAACCAACACAAGCAAACACGTGAACTTAAGTGGGTCTGAAGGGGAAGAAAGCAGTAACTTTTACTTTATACAATCCTAATTTTCACATAAATAGCCATAAATAAAACATGAGATAAAATTTAAAGTGAGTTTGGAAGGTTATTCCTTGCAATTCTGTGGTTCCGGAACTGTTTTTGTTACTCTCCAGCTCTGAACACACCGGACAGTGTCAGGTCTGGCCGTATTTGAGGAGTGTCACGTCTGACCTCATTTGAGGACTTGATCATCACCACTCTGTTGTCACTCTTTGGCAAGTGTCGTGCAGTGTCCCTATGATATCTGTCCAACTCCTCACGCCATGCCAACTCGTCCAGTATCAGCTCTCAGCAGAAGGCTCACGTTTTAAAACATGTCCCACCTAAACAAGTTGTATCCAGCAACCTGCGAGATAACCTAATTAGGGGAGGTACACCTAACGAGCAGAGCACAGGACACATGGCAACAGAGGCTTTGGCAGCCATGAGGGTCAGGAAAGAAACTGCACGTGCCTCCAGGTACAAATATAACTTCCAGTTCAGAATTTCTTATTTTGCTTATTCTCAACAGCTTATAAAAACCAGGCGAGTCCACCCACTATAAAAGACAGACACTACTCAGCACACTTCAGCACCATGACTTCAAAAAACAAGACCTGTTGGGAAGAAGGGAATGGTGCTAAATTAACATACACATTTGTGCATTTCTTGCAATTCCTGCAGAGCGTGTCCATAGTGAAAGTTGGTTAGAGATGTACCCAACCAGGATGGCTCAGGGTCCCTAAGCTGGACTCCTCCGTGCCCCTACAACTTCCCTTCTGCAGTGCTGGACATGTCAAGCTCCTTTTCCAGGGCTAATTACAAGTAAACAAGACATGAGCCGACCACCTTTGCCCAGGTCCATGGAAACTGTGACCCCAGACAAGACCAGCCATGTGCAGGACACCATGACCAGACAAAGGAACAGCATGAAAGATAAACGCTACTGCGCTCATCAAGACCCAAAACCTTGCAAACTACTGCTTTCGAGAGAATAATCACATTTCAAAAGAACGGTTGATCTGAATTCAGGTTATTGAAATACACTAACACCACAATGTAATCTAAAATATCAATTCACAGAACACAACATATCTTTTATAACAAAACCATCGTAACCATCCTTGTAGACCCACAACCTTTCCCTTCCATACCACAATGCACCCACACACAGTACACCCAGTTAACTCTTTTAATTGTGTACCGGTTGAGTTTTAACTTTGGATGTCTCCAAAACTTAGATCTTGTAATTCCAAACCTTGTCAGAAAGTCCACTATTGATATGTGAAGAATTGAAGAATGTGGAAGAATGAACGTCCAGTTCTTCTAGGAGCTGAACATGGGGTATGAATTAACTCATAGCAAATACAATACCTTGTATTACTTAGCCTTGTCCAGTGGACTGAATAGTAATTAGTGGCTGAAGTGCACTAACTGTGATTCTGGAGCATGTTTGCTAGTTTAGTTTAGATGAAACAAGAGTAGCAAAACTGAAGATGTAAATAAAAGTACAGCAAGTGGTAACAACCAGAAGATTCACTTAAAAAATACACCCCACTTCCAAAATAAGGGACTCATGTAGACAAATATAAAAGATTCTGGCTTACAAAGGCCAGACATCCCAAATCTATTGTAAAGTATAAATTTTTCTTAATAGCATGTGTTTATTACCCAACACTGTTCTAAGCTCCACAATAACCTTCACCAATCCAGATGTGCTCTCAAGTGCTGCAGAATCCCTCTAAAAATCCATTCTGCACACATGGATCACTAACTCCGGAGCTGAACCAACACACTGACCCACTTCGTTCTCATTTATTCCATGACGCAGCACCAAAACCTGCAATTTCTAAACATTCCAATAACCTCTTAGGACATTGAAGACAGATACAAATTACTTTTTCAGGTCAAAACCTAGTTAAGTTGGCAGCAATAAGGCTACCCAAGGGAAGTTTTTGGAGCATTTCTCAGGCTGCTTTTCCCCCTCAGCTCCTACTGAGCCTCAGATTTTTGGCATTGCTAACTGCTCCCAAGTAAGCTGCATTTAAGCAACAGGACACTTTCCTAGATGCTCCAGTGCATCTTGCTAAAAATACATTTTTAATGTTTGCTCAGCATGGGGAGGTAGAGCCAGCAGCGGTAGGATCATAGCCCTCCATCCTACAGCCTCCACAGGTCAGAGGCTCTGCCGCTTTGATCTTCCACATCTCTGGAGTGATTAACAGCATCCCCCTTGATTTATTGTGAATGAACTTGTGGTGGCCTCTACTTCAGACTCCCACTGCAACAGGCTTTCTTCACAAGAAGTCACTGTCCTTTCATTTCAGATCACTTCACCAGCATCACGAGGATTTCTGTAGGTGCTCTCATCCCATTGTACGCTGGGGCATTAATAACCCTGGCACACTCATCACAGCCTCTTGAACATGTCACCAGCAACAAACCAGACACAGCCAGGAGGCATTTGGCCCAGAAATGTCCCAAGATAAGATTCTCTTCCGTCACCCACGTCTGAGTTTTCCTCATGACACCCTTCCACAGCCCAGGCATTGCCACTATGAGCACACAGCCCTTCGCAAAATAGCTAATAGCCCCTCTGAGCTCAGTAGCTTAACAAATCTTCGATCCCTTGATCATTTGGGCTATAAAGTATCAGACAACAGCAAAACAAGCACATGCTTTCATTGACATTCGTTTTCAATGCTTTACTATGTGGCTGAATGAAACAAAGCTCAGTGCAAACAAAAACCCAATCATGTTCAAATATTGGCTGACTAATCACCAAAATAAAACATATCCAGCCATCATCTTCAAACAACTTGAAAAAAGGCCAAGACAGATTAAAAAAAACTAGAGAGACGCAGGCAGCCAAGCTGGCTTCAGCCCAGTCTGCCCAGCAAGATGCTCCTTCAGAAAAAGTCTCCATGATCTGCAGACAACCTAATTGGAGGGCACACTCAGCCTTTAATTAAGGTTTTCAGCACACATCTTAGGTGAGAGCAATATTTGTTTCTACCAAAAATAATCTCAGACCACTGCTACCCACACGGTCAGGTTTCACAGAAGAGTTGTTTCAACCTGCGCTGCCTGTGTGATCAACTGGGCCAGAGAACAGGCCCAAGTTAATAACAACCCCAAAATCCAGCAATGACCCCCTGCCCCCCTTATTATTAACCCAATTACATGATCCAGTTCACACAGCCCCACAAACTGGTTTGCTGGGATAAATGAGAGGGTACCAGCAGCATAAGCAAGTTTGTGGGTAGGAACTGGCACAGCCAGCTGAATTGCTGCACATGTAACTAAGTCCTGGAGGTGTTTCCGTAAGTAGTTCTGGCAAAATGCACATCTGTTTATTATTTCTTTTAAAAAGATGTATATATATATATATATAAAAAACCTATATTTTCCTTAACCTGACATACAACAATTAATCGCCATCTTCTAGGATTTATGCAGGTACTAAACAAGTGATGTCTCTCTGAAATTCCTTATGGGTACAACAGTTATCTGTATGCAAATCGCACACCAAAATGAAGATGTGGGTACTATTCAATGAGGGCTATACTTTCTGCCCAAATAAAATAAAATTCCTGACAATCAAATCTCCTCCTGGCTGGCAAAGGGAAAGGTTTAAACATGGAGTGGCAAGCAGAGTTGGGTTATATGCACTAATTCTTCACTGAATAGCTCCAGCAGGACACAGTATAGATGGTATTGCCATTGCCAGAGTTCAGAAAAGGTTAGAGTTCAGGTTAGAGTTCAGAAAAGGTCAACAAAAGTTGTCACAAATCAAGAAAAAAAAGACAAATAGGGACAGGGTGAAGAGCCAGGGATACCTGGTCCAGAGAGAAGACCACAAAGCAGTGACAGAGGTCTTCATGCATGCAGCTACAAAGAGGAAAGAAATTAATTATTCTCCACCTCCACTCGATCCAAGAGTAATGGACTTAAGACTACATGGGATATTCAGCTTATTCATCAGGAAAAGTTTCCAACACAAGGAAAGTGTTGGAAGAAGTTGCCAGAAAGATAATGAAAGACTGGTTTAGACACACACCTGTCAGGCAGGACTGATGCATAATTGAATTAGCTTCAGATCAGACAATTTGGTGAGGTCTCATCTTCTATAATTATTATATTTATCACTGGGACTAAGTCCTTTAGCACAGGTCCTTCATTTGTCATTGGAGCCACACAAAGTGACAACCCAAAGTGTAAGACGACAGATGGAAATGAAGTTCTTTAAACACATTTGAAGTAGGAAGATCCCCTGGCAATCACAAAAACCACCACACCAAACACACGAACAGAAATTAGCTAGAAGGAACATCTGGAGGTCTCTAGCCAAACTTTTCACTCATGGTTGGTTTAACTTCAGAGACAGATCAGATTGCCTAGAGCCTTGTTCAATTGAGGTTTGAAAATCTGAGGACAGAATCTCTCTAGTAACCCATCCCCAAGTCTGATCAGTAATAATGTCTTACACCCCATGAGAACTTTCTTTGTTGCAAATGGTGCCCATTGCCTTTCTGTACTGTGCACCCCTGAGAAGAGTCTGGGTCCATGTTCTCTGCAAGTTCCTTTAGACAGCAAAAGGCCAGATCCCTCCTCTACCTCTTTTTCTCCAGGCTGAAGAAGCCTCGTTCCTTTAGTTTCTCACTGTCCTACAATATACCATCTCTGGTCCCCCTCTGAAGGGCGCACACCTGCCCGAAAAACCCTTGTGAACCTCCTTAAGGGAAAAAACAGTATCTTTTTCCTCTCAAAGGAAGAACAGGAAGACAGATGCCCCAATAGACTTGCTCCCCTGGTTGCGTCTCCTCTGATAACATGCAAGATATGCCAAGAAGAAATAGTCATATCTACAAATATCAACAGAAACCTATTATCAAGAGGAGAATGCAACGGAAAGGAAGGGATCTCCAAACAAAGCTGAAATGGAAAGCCCATTCATCACATTGGTGGCTTATGGAGGAGGACGGATGGCTTCCACAGAGGATGGGAGCATGGGGAAATCTTCATTCCCAAGTGTTCGTTTCTATTTTAGCTACATGTCTACAGAAACAGATTGCTCACAAAGACCCTTTGCTGAAGAAAGGCACAGGACAGTTGGTCAGACTGTTTCTGCTTTGGTGACCTGGCTTAAGGCGTTACAGTCCCAGAAGCCAAACCCCAATACGCAGCAGATTTATGTACTACCAAATTCTGCTGGCTTATCTGGCTGCATGCTAATCCAAGTCTATAAAATATTATTGAATTTGAAAGCTCGTTCTTTGAATATGGAGTCTGAAGCAGGCAGATAGCGAACGAGCCAAGCAGTATCTTTTCATTTGAAAAGGTGAAAAAAATAACCAAAGTTCCATAAAACAAAACAATGGTGAGTGGAAGCTGGCACTCCCTTTCACATGTGCAATGTTGTATAGCAGGGTAAGTCAGTTATTAACCAGAGGGTGTTTAAAGTCTCTAGAAGTGATTGGTCAGATCCTATCTGTGCTGTTTCAGAATGTGAAGCACGGTATGCCTAAGGGTATGGTTTCACAACATTTTAGGCTGAATTAAGACCTTGCTGCTACCACAGAGAATCATCCCTCCTTCCTTCTCTGCCTGTCTGGGTTCCCCTCAATGAGCTGGAATAAATGAAATGTTATCTCTCAACAACCACCAATGTATTTTCAGCTGGGCTGAGAAACACTTACTGGATTGAGGGTTAAGTAATTTTTAAAAAGGATTTATTTTCAGATGTTACGTTCAGGATGCAAAGGTAAGTTCAGCTGTAACATGTCATTTCATCCTCAGACACCAAAATGCTGAGCACATGTGAAAAAAAGTTGTATCTGGGGAAAGAAGCGAACAGATATTTCAAGAGAAGCCACTAGGTTAAAGCAGAATTTTCATTAGTGAGTGTCCTAAATGGCTTTCAAAAATTACAAAAATAAAAAAAAAAATCATAAAGCCATGTCAGAGTCACAAAAGTTGGCACTTCAGTAAAAATCCCACAGAAATTTCACACCTGCTGATTGAATTTCAAAGCACAGGCCACAGAAACCTTGCGTCAAACAGGGAACAGGCACTCTCCTTTTAAAAGCCATCTCTGTTCACAACACAGAGAGGTGTAGCCTAAGAAAATGCTCAGGTTGCTCCGACCACACTTCCAAGCTTCAGAGAAAGCTCAGCACTACCCCCACCAGCACTGAGCTGGGCTCAGGCCAAAATAAATTGGGCATAGAACACAAATGCCCTGACTTGGAACTGGATATGGCCAAAGTGTTTGTTCTGGAGGGGGAAAAGGAGTCTGAGACTGAGCCCAGCAGCAAGGCTGTTCTTTGAATTACGGCTGACAGGCTGTGAGGATCCTCACTGAAAGCAGAAACAAAAAAGGGACCAACTCTGGCTCCCACACAGGGCTTCGGGCTCCCAAACCACTACTTGTAGTGGGTCACATACCATCCTGCCAGCACACCAAGTGAAAACTGACCTGTGAAACCACAGTGAAGGGGTCTAAGGAGAACAACCTGGCAGGGTCTCAGGTCACAGAAAGTTAAAATTACACTTTGACACGAAGCCAAGTCAAGACTCCAAAGTCTGTCACTTCTTTGTGAGCTCTCACTTACTCTGTGCTGTGAAGGACCTGATAACAGTTAAGTCTGAGACATGTTTCTCACTTCAGTTACTTGAGCAATATGCTATAAAAAAATAAATCAGACTCACTCTCCAAAAGCCAGGAAGATAATTATTGAGCTGTAATACGGAGCAATGCAGTTCATTTTACACAGATGATGGGAGATCAACCTAACTATGCCTGCAGAGTCACCCCTGGCAGCATAATCTGCATGTGATCAAACAAACAACAGGTTCATAGGATCAAATTTGTGCAATTCATTGCTAAATACGTGTTATCTGAAGTCTCAAGTTCACTTTATTTTTTATTTCAGTCAAAGAATTCCACATTCACCACATACACGCTAGAAATAATAGTAGTATAGGCACTTTGATTCAAACTGGGCACAAAATACTGCCCATGTAGCTCGTGGGTTTTAAAACCGTTTATCACAAGTGGTTTGGCTAATTTTTAGTCTCTAACTGGGCAGGGGAAAGATTATTTTGGCTGTTCAATTTCAGGCCCACACACCTATGACATTCAGTACCTATCATCTCAGGTTAGTATTCGACTACGTTTATATATAAAAACTATGTCATAATCCCAGGAGAATCCTCGGTTAAGCATAATCTAACCAGCAGTCTCCAGGCCAAGTCTACAAGACAATCCCACCCATCTTTCCATTGCAGAAGCCAGAGAGCCATTTCTGGAACAGAACATGTTCCCTTAGCAGCCAAACAACTCCTCTTCCAAGCAGCCAAGCACTTCAGCCCTGGGAAGAGATGATGGGACTCACGCTTAGCATTGTACACACATAACTCGCTTGGGTCAGGAGGACTCGGGGCAGAAGGAGTGCAGAATCTGAAAACTGAGACTTCTATACCTGTTGACACCAGAGCATCTTGATCTAGACATTCCCTATTTTTTTTTTTGCAAGCAAGTATTGCCTGAGAAAACTGGCAGTGTCCTGCATTCCTCCTTCCCTGGTCTAGTTCTGAGAGGATAAAGACCTGTGACCTTATTTCTCTCTCCAATGGGTACATGCTGTAGTTGTCATAATAATTAACAAACACAGTTTTCAGTAAGATGCAAAATCTTTAAAACATGGGTGTCGCTGAAACCATTCTCCCAAATACAGTTATCCTAGAAGTGTAAAACAACTAAGGAGGGAAGGGAAATCCAGAAGTCACTTAGTCCAAGCCCTGCTCAAAGGTCTAATTACATCAGGTCAGTCAAGGCCATAGCCAGCTGAGTTCTAAATATCTCCAAAGTCAGAGGTTCCGCAAGCTCTCTGGGCAGATATGAAATTACCAGAGAAAAACAGATACACAGAAGGTTGTGCCCAAGTCAGACCAACAGATCTCAGGACTTGCCTCTGACTTCTCAAGGTCGATCGATATGATCAAAGTGGTACCTGGAAAAGCAAAGTCTGTCTGCAACTGTCAGCCATGGTTGTGGTTTACGAATGGCCCACACACTGCCCTGACATTTGTCACTAAACCAACAGTACTTACAGTTTCACTGGTGAAATTTTAATCGAGCTTATTAACTAATGCAATTAGCCTACAATTCCAAATTCCTTCTTTATCAATGCAAAAGGTCCCAAATACTCCCTCGTCCATTTCAAGATCTCCAGGCTTCTCTTCAGTAACAAGACAAGACAGCTGTTCCACTGCAAAATTCAGCAGCAGATTTACAATTAAAAGAACAGGCACCAGAAAGCTGGTTGTTCTCTGAAATCACCCAAGGATCCCGGCTGTCTTAGTCTCCTTGCTGAGACTCCACCTGCAGGCTCAGCAGAATTTCAGAACCGTAGCTACAGAAACATGCATTTCAGAAACTTATAACAGAGATACAAAATCACATATTTTGCTAACAGAATAGTCAGGGATTTTGCTCTAATGCTGCAGCCTTTTTAATTGGAGGTTTTAAGGAAAAAACGAGCATATTCTGCTTTCTGAATATGCAAGTTACCAGCGAGGATGAAAGCCAAGTCCTCACTGAGACGACACTTCACATGGGTCTTACTGCAAACCCTACAAAGCTCTTCCTTTTGTTAGGGCATTCACAAAACATTCTCCTTTGCAGATACCAAGGTGCATAATAAGGGCTCAACATAGATTTCAGCTTTAAAACAACTCTACCAGAAGTAAATCACACCTAAGACAAAAAAAAAACCCCACAACTGGGAACCAGCTGTCATTCATTCTGGCACTTGAAGAACATTTACTTGCTACCCAATACAGAAAACTCCTAGTTCCAAACCCAGCTGAATTTCTGCTACAGAAATCACTGTGTTGATCCAAATCTATAAATTATATTTTTACTTAACAAATTGGATCTTGTTAAAGAAAGATTAGCAATTATTTATTTTTAAAACCAAGCTACTTAACCAACTTAGAGGGTAACACAAAACCAAAACATCTCAAACAAAAAAGCAACAGTATTAGCTGGAAATACCACTCTATCACACTGCTCTAGTTTTTCAGTGGAAAGAGGGAGAGAAAAGAGGGGAGAAAATCCGACAGGCCAATTGTCCTGTCATTTTTGGATTATTTTATGTAAATCTGTCAAGAGAGATATATAAAATAAACGTCTAATTATTTTGCTACTTATTTTTTCAGATTCAAATAAGAGCTTCCATGTCTGAAAGCTCATAATCTTACCTATTACTTATTAGTTTAATATTAATTTCTATTATCTGTTAAAATCATAATGGCTACATTAACAATACTAGAAACTCAGTTTAGGATAACACTCAATAGGTTGAAACTTCCAGACTTAATATATTAATATTTGTTATATTTTATTAATAGAAACACATATTTGCTAGTTCACCTACATAAGTTAAAATTATTACAAATGAACATTTAACACAGATTGCAAGCCAAAGCAAATTTTAACAGTGACTTACCAGGAAGCCTGTTCATGTTGACCCCTTGAGCAGAAAGTCCTATTCCCATGTACCTTCAAAAAAAGCCAAACAAAATATCAGTCAAGCACAGAACGGTCAAGCCACAAGATTTCCTGCAGAAAAAATACAAAAGAAAAAAAATACACAAATCATTTAAGGTAAGAATGTTGAAATCACTAAAGATTTTTCATTCCATTTTTAGTCCTTTCTTGAATCAAAGAAATATGTCCACTTGCTTTAGTGTCTGACAGTTCCTAATCAGTAGGAAAAGGACAAGAAAACAATCAGCAATTACAATCCTGAGGTTTGAGGGGAAGTTTTTTGGTGGTTTTGTTGTTGTTTGTTTTTTCCCCCATATATAAGAAAAAAAATATTTCTATAGGTGATTAATAAGAGTGAAAAATACATAAGGTCAGATATGGTCTATGAGAACGAATGTCTACCTAGCCTAATGTGTGGCCTCCAGGAACAGCTGGTAGTGGATGCACAGGAGAGAGCAAACAGTTGTACCTTCCAAGAACATTCTTTCATTGTCCAATAGGTATTTTACACCATTTCCTAAACAAAAGGTGTTCTTTCTGTATTTCACACCGCAAGAAACTTTCCATTAACCTGATCGCTTTCTGAGCCTTTGCAAGCTCTTTGGAAAAACACCACCCTGCAGCTCCACCAGTTACTGGCCAAGCTCATTTTCTTTTGTACTTGCATTTTCAGAATTGGAAGAGAGGAAGGGCATTTCTGTGCGAACTTTCTCAAGGATTTTCAAGTCCTCATTCACACTCCACTCCCCAGTGGTCTCTCAAGGTTGACTACTCCGTGGTTCCTCCTATGACAGCTGATCTGTACCTCTTCCTACTCTTGCTGCACTTCCAGTTCTGTGTCTTCTTGGACAAGTAGGGGGAAACCAGAACCACGAGCATTGTTCACAACACAAACACATGGTGATTATTACAGACATCAGTATAATGATGTTCTCTGTTTTGGTTTCTATTCCTCCCCCTCTTGCTCTCTATTATTCCATTTATTTTTTGACAGCAGATGAGAACTGAGCTGAGTTTTCCATGGAACTGGGACACAAAGAACTTGTTCCTGCATTGTAAGAGGCAGCTCAGAGCCCATTTTTTGTGTCAAGACTGGACTGTTTATTCTCCCCCTGTGAGAATCATTTTACATCTATCCAGCCTGAAATACATTTTATTGTCCAGTCACCCAGCATCATCAGACCGTTCTGCAGTTCTTCATAGCCAGCCCCTTATTTTACAACTCTGGTTCACTTCTCTTCAGAACAAAATCATACATGATCATAAGAACCTACTGCTGACCTTCCCTTCACCCAGCTCAGTGTTTTCCTGCCACAAGAGTAAGGCTCCTCAAAGTTTCTTAGGGTGAGCACTGACAAACAGGGTTGTGCCAACATAATGGCCACCTACAACCAAGACAGGTCAGCCCAGGTCCTCCAGCTCTCACCACAGATAAATTATAGAATTACGAAACAACAGGAAAGTGCTAGTGTTTGATAAAGGAAATAGAAGACCACTGAACTTAGAAGAATACCCAAAAGAAGCTTTGGTAGCAGCCAGTTCAGGAGCAGAAAACTGAACCTCCTGATGGCATTTAGGGCAAACAAGTTTATCTCGGAAACTCTCCAGTCACAGAGGACAGATTCCAGGACATTTGGCTGGATTCCCTATTTCTCATTTGGAAGGATAAAAAGAGATTTGTGAGGGTTTCCAAAATACCTAGGATATGCATTATTACGTAGCAAATCTGATATTCTCTGCAGAAATGCTAAAAGCCTGCAGCCTGTGTATGAAAAGTAGAGCTTGTTGAGACGGGACAGAGGGCACCCCGGGGAGATCCAGCTGGGACACAGCGTGTGCAGGAGCACAACCCAGAGCTGAAGGGCTCCTGAGCCCTGAGGCCACTTAAAAAAAGCAACAAGGAAGGTTCTGCTCTGATGTAGAGATCTCAAGGACAGAAGAGACTTTAAGAGGAAGCAAAGCACTATGTGAGCTCTTTCCTTCGGATCCCCTCAAAAAAAAAAACAAACCAAAAACACAAAAGCACCACATATACCTCTGCTTCTCCTCTGTAATCAAGACTCTTTAAATGTCACACTCCACAGTTAATGGCTCAGCTTCATTCTTTAGAAACCCTGAATGAAGACCAGATAACCCCTAATGATTTGTTCCTGAGTTTTATGGACAGATAACACTGTTTATTAACCATTGAACAGGAGCCAGATAATAATTTAAAAACAAAGATTTGCATGTGTTTTATTGACAAATGACGTTGTATTAACTCTTTGACTTGAGCCAGATAATCCTCTAACAGCAATCAGTGGCATTTGGGAGCCTCTAACCACTCCTACTGTTGCAGCGCCCTTCATGTCTCCTGAATCATCTCTTGGTTTTACAGATGTTCCAGCTTGCATCCCATCCTTGATGTTTTGGGAGGGAGAAATACTCCTTTAATATTTCAGAGCTTAAGCCAGATGTCCCTCAAGTAATTTGGGTCAACCTTACTGCTCTTTTTAAATTAAAGTTTGTTCTTCCCATTTTTCTCATCAAACAAAATTTCAACTTTTGGGAAGGTGTAACCCTATCCTCTTTCACCCTCGTGTCTAATTATGTCAACTACCAAGTTATTTTGAGTCTCTCCAGTAGTTCACACACTTTATACTGATGCTCCAACATGATGTGTCTCTCCTTAGTCTCCACACCATCTGGAAGCATTTTACCCTTATGATTGCATCTTCTTTATTAACTCTTCTTAAACAAGCTTCTTCAATTTAGACGGGTTTGTTTTCTGGCTTATTTTTTAATTTATGAACATTGAAATGGCAGCCTTTGTATAGTGCTTCTCAAAGGACATTAAACATGAGTACTTATGGTCAGTGTTGCAGAGCAACTTATAAACACACATTTTTGGTAAACATTTTCTGCACTGCTCAGAGCATGAGTCAGAAGTTACATCCTTTCTCATGAGTTCCTGACCAGCCTCTCCAAAGCAGTCATTTATGGCATCTAAAATTTAGTCTCACAGTCACGCGATGCACACACATTTATAAAGAATAAACTGAATTTTAAGGACATGTTTACAGCCTTCCAGGCACAACATTGAAGATTTCTCCTCCCCATATCTGCAGAGAGTGCTCTGGCTCTTCCTCACCACCTTCTTAGCACATTGGCAGATAAGTCAACATACTTATTAGTATTTCAGTTTTCTTATTCCTGCTGAGTCTGGAACCCCCTGCTGCTACTGAGTTCTCCTTGCTACACGGTGAGTTTTGCTGTTCCGATTTATTTTCAACTACACGCGTGAGCAGTCGGGATCACAGGCCACAGCCAGAGCCACATTCCAGGTCTACATCGCTTCAGAGCAATAGATCAGAAGTATCACCTCTGCCAATTGTTCAAGCCTCAAGGGAGCTGTGATTCAAGATCCCAAATTGTTTGGACACACAACAAAGGCACCATCTAAGCCTGGTGCAACAATACCAGAGCGCTTGCTCCTGACTCTGGCAGACCTGAAAACACTCGGCAAAAATCTGTCGAAGAGCGTATCACTCAAATTACTTTGGCAGAACAATCCCCACCACCTTCCCCTGCTCACATCAGTGAGCCCAAGATCTCTTGGGTCTGCTGCCAGCTGCCAAATTTTAACACACCTCTCAGCATAAGGAATGTTTCTTATGTCCTGATCTTTTTGGCTGAGCTGAGGGTGAAACTTGGTAAAACCACAGCCACTTTGTCTCCTCTGTCGCAGCTTTGTGATGCAGTGGTGTCGGGTTCCTAAGGTCCAGTATCACACAGCACAGCTCCCCTGGGCAACTCCATCCCTGCAAACTGTGTGCGTGCCTGTTCCTCTGCCTCTACTTCTGCTGATGTTAGCACATCTGGAATTTGACAGAGAGAGCGGACACCACTTCTGCACACCTTGGTGCACAGTTTCACGAGAACGGCTGCAGCACTTTGACGGCTTCCCCTCCGCTCCCATCCCTCGCTGGGTCCTCACACTGCGTTGACACCACAAGGGTGGCAATACTGAGCAAACTGTTGGAAATTTCAAGAAATAACGTAATTGTTGAACTCAGATAAAAAAGGTCATCTCCCACTTCAGCTTATGCTGCTTAACTTTATTAGTTTCTATGCAGATTCATCCTCCCTCCTTTGTGTATTGCAGCAAATCCCATGCACGCAACCAAGGGCAAAAATGCATAAAACAGCATCTTTCCATTTTCAGACAACACAGTTTCAAATTAGGGTTAGAAGCTTGTATTTTTATAAAAAAGAAAGTACTACAAATCCAGAAATTCTAAATTTAAGATTACATTTTAATCTAGATACACACTACCATGGAAACGTGTCACTGAAAAAAAAAAAATTGAACATGACCACAAGCCTTCCTGGTTCATACAATTTTGCTCTTCAACTTATGCTCCCATTTAAAGCTTGAGACAAACTTTAAAAATAAGATCATAATGACCATAGAACTATACACAGAATTTGCAGACAACCTAAACCAAAATAAGACTCTCTCACCATGCTGGGTTTCAACTCCATAGCCTACACTTACATCCTAAACTTCAAACTGTCACATACTTGAGTGCTGGTTATTGTTTGAGAAGATGCTAGCTACTTTTTCTTCCCAGCTACTATCAATTAATATATCAGAAGTGACAGATGAAATGAGCTTTGCGATCTACAAAGTCTCATATTTAATTTTTTTTTTAAATTGCTCTATTCTCTTGAAAACTGAGAAAACATAAATTCATGTTCAACTCCTCCACCACGAAAAGCATCAGCTGCTTTCTGAGCGTCTTGGCACAGCACAGCTCCTCACTTCCTTGATTCCAAATGCTCCAAACCAGTTTTGCACATACAACAAATTCAAAACTAGTCAAACAATATATGTGTGCATCATCAAGCACAACCTACTGCTTGGGTTTTTCAAATGAATAAATTATAATATTCAATATCGTTCAACATAAATCTCTATATTGTGCCTCTCTGCACCATCCCTGGTTCTGGAGGTTTCAGGTGATGATGGATTCCATACGGGGTGGGGTGCCCATTATCTGAGGCCCTTTTTGAGGGATTCAAAGAGCCTCTTAGAAGACGACATACAGCAAGTGAAGCACTGATACAGCAGCACACAAGAAATGTAGGAAACATTAGCACCCACTTCTAAACGGGGGGAACAAAAAAGAAAAACTTTTTTTGAGGATTTTGGGTAATGATCCATTTAAATCCGTTATCCATCATACATAAGATATATACCTGGAACAATGCCAGGCAAAAGCGACCTCACAAAACCACCTTCTCAGCAGTGAGCACTGAATACTTGGGAACTGCCCCCCACACCAGATCAGAAGCTTCAAAAATGCTGCATCAGTAGATCAATTCCAAATAGAGCAGACAGACAAAAATAAACGCAGACACATGCCAGTGATTCAGTCCCAAGTCATTTCCACTTACCAGCAGCCTCGGCAGTTACCATAGCACCAGATTTTTCCAGGACTACTGCACCTCCGTCCTGCCCAGTCAGTACTGCTTGCTTTTTCAAACTTGAATGGACTGAATCAGCCACACTTACCACCTGTCACAACATCAGCTCTGCCTCTTTTATCCACACACGGGCTCTCCCCGACCACGGCAGACGAAGGACGGACCTTGGCTGCAAACCCTCATGCCAGAAGATGCTCCACACACGTCTCTGCCCAGCACACAACCAGCAGGACTGCCAACATCTCTCTCTCCAGATCTTAGAGCATCATGACCGTGGTAAGATTAAGTTCAAAGAGAAAAAGCTTTTTAGTTCCCTTCTCCTAGTTCCCAAGCACTTCAGCAGCAAACGTGCTACCCCAGCACAGGGATGTTTAAATAGAACAGCATTCGCTCCTGCCTCCTGAGAGAACTCCTGCGGTGGATTGTGCAGTGCTGATATTTTCAATGTTGCAATTTAAATTTGTATATGTAATTTTTTTTTTTTTTGCTTCTGCCGATAAAAGACTTTCCCTGGAAGAGAGATGGAAGGAGCCAAAACTATGACTGTACTTCTGAATTAAAGTTTAACTCGTAAAGATACAAAAGATCTCGGATGCACTGACTCTGTCAGGAAGCATTACACAGGGTGTTTCAAAAAGACAGACCAAATTTGAAATCATTATATCTTTGAAATTGTGTCCATCTTTTTGAAACACTCTGTCACTGAGCAGAAATTATCCAAAACAGCTACAAGAAAAGTTATTTCACGGGAGTGGCAGTATTTGACTAAACTAAATTCAAACCAAAGGATCTCTTGAAGAGGTTGTTTTAAGCATTACACAGTCATACAAGCAGAAGAGCACAGTGATGGATGCGTTTGGTTTGTCCCCAGGTGAATCCACTCACGTGACAAGCAATTCTTCCAGTCAAATTATGTTTCTTCAGAACAAACATGACACCCAGAGTGCTTGCCAAAAAGTCAACCTAAGTTTTTTGGCGAGTCTAAAGCTACTTTGTGCAAGCAACCCACAAAAATCCTCATGAACCCAGCAGAAAAACTTAAGAACAGACCTGCCCTTTGACAGCAAGTAGCCAATGCTGAAATTCCAGTACTTGCATCTATTTGGCTTTTCAAGGGCCGGAATGAAGAACTGGCTGGGTAGAACAGAGGAGAACACAGCAACAGAACTCATGCATACCTATACTTTATATTCTACAGTTTTAGGGATCCCAGGAGCAAAGAACATCTCCCTTTGAATACCTGGAAAGTACCCAGCACTTGGGAGGCATTGCCATAGGCAAAATAAATAAAGGTGGGGCAGAAGGAGGGAGAAAGCAATTAGTCCATGGTTGTAACTGGACCTGGGCAATATACTTTAAACAAAGAGGTATTTCTCTACCCAAAAAACCTACAAGACTTTCTCCAAGAAACTTTAAAAAGTGTACTCATCTCAAATGCCAGTTCTGACAATTAGCAGAGCAGATTTATTAAGGCTCTGCCATGACAGGAAAGATATTATAGTTCCCCTAACTATTTCTTAACCTGTTGAAAGGTACCAAGGCAGTACGGTGAAACACTCCACACCACTCTGCTTCCACATGCCTGTGAAGTTTACCTAGAGAGCAGAGAAAATCCACCCCATCTGAAAGCTGAGGAAACAAAGGTGGAAAACCACACTGGTTTAGCTTTGTTTGGCTACTTAATGGTCCCAGGCCCAAAACTCTTCTTTACGGTGCCACACCTGACGCTGCCTCTCTCCTTCCCGCATGCAGAGATACACCAAGGCCCAAACTTAGAGAGTTAAAAACAGAGACACTAAATAATTTGGTTTGTAGGCCATGACTTCCAACAAATCAGTCATTTCCTGCTCAGTTGTTGAATTAACATTATCATCACCATGCGGTAGAAATTCCTGGGACTGGCATTTTATTATGTGGCTGAGCCAAGACCAAAGCACCCAGCTGAGCCGTGAGTTAAACAAGGGACGTTCCTCTCGTCCAGAGAGGAGCTTGTGATTCAAAGCCTTACTGCATCCTGCCATTTTTTCCTAATAACCACACCTATCTGGTAGGAATCCTGTCCTCCCAGCTATCATGCACCCCACTCCTTCAACACACACAGTTCAGTCTAAAATAATCAAGCTAGATTACTAAAATCGAGATTAATAATACACCTCATCACATTGGTGGCATTTCAGAGACTTTCAGAGTCTCTCGTGCAAAGCTCTGAACTATCACTGTTCTTGTCTGTGGAGGGCCCTGACTTCATGCCAGGTTTAAAGAGTGGAGAGAACTGATAACCCATATCAATTTACCACCTGAAACCACATTGTTGCAGTTATGGTGGGGGAAGTGGCATGTTATTTTAAAGCAGTGAAAAAACAAGTTACACCTGTCTAAAATAAATTGCCTATGGTACATAAAATACTGGATTCCAACTGTCTCTGACTCCTCAGTCTAACAATATTTATTTTCAAACTACTTCATAATGGAATATAATGAATCTCTAAAGTGGAAGCAGTTCTGGGTTTATTCGTGGACATTGTCCTGTCACAGTGCTCTTCAGAAATAGCACTGACAGGCTCCAGAAAGAATCCCAATTCCCCAAGCAGAGGTCAGTAAAGACAAATAATGCAAGGCTGAAAAGAAGTAGATAAAGGCAAGAAAATAAAATTCTTAAGAGCTCACTAAAAAGAGCTACAAGTATCCTGAGGCATGGAGGAGTCCACTGCACGTCAGCCCTTAGAGAGGCAGAGAAGCTCTAAAAGCCAAAGAGCACAGAAGAGAAGGTGAGTGAGCAGAACAAAATTAAGAGGCACTAATCTGGTAACTTAACGCATCTTCTCAGTCTGTTTTTGAGTAAATGCTGACAAAACTGCAAAGGAAGAATAAAAACTCTTTTCGCTAGACGAAGGTGTCAGCTTCCCATCTCCAAATTTTAGAATCACGTTCAACGGGTATCTGTCAGCCACAAGATGGTCAAGTCTGTCCCTTTTCTGGGCCGCATTAGGGAAGGGAAAAGATTGATCATGTTTATTAGCAATATATGGAGGAATGCTGAAAGACAGAAAGCACCAACCAGAGATCGAAGACTTGAGCACTATTTAAGAGAGAAAAGGCATAATGCAAGCCTAGAAAATCACTGCTAGGATCCGGCCAGAATAACCAACTTCTCCACCTGGCACAAGCACCATCACATCCAACAGGACCAACTGTACCCAAAGCCCATGTGTCCCACCAAGTTAGTTTTCCAACTTCAGATTTTCTGCTCTTGTTCTCTAAGTCAGCTGGTGTTCAACAAAGTTGACATAAACCATGTCAGTGGCAAATGGTGCATTCACTCTGGGAACAGCATAAAGCATTACTGACATCAATTCTCCGATTATTTATTCTTGTTACACCCAACCGAACTAGTAGGAATTCTGTTCAGTTCGTCCTGCTGATTAACAAACCTCACTTCCAAATGCATGGTTCAGAGTCGCTGAAAATTTTTATCCAACATATTAGAGAAGTTTAAAAGGTTTCCACAACTGAATGGGCTTGAGATTGTCTGACTGCCAGTCTAAGCAACAGGCCATTTTCCTGGGCAAGAACAAAGCCTAGAAAGCAGCAAAGACATACACTAGAGGTTCTGGAAATATCTAACAGAAAAGCACCCAAAAGAAGGCAAGTAAAAACTGCAAGTTCCACACTGTAGACTAATCTCACATCTCAATCCATCACAACAGTCAGCTTCAAACAGCAGCTTGAGTTCCTGTTTTCTCCACTAAAACACAGGGAGAACAATATAAATGCAAGACCCAAACTAGAAGAAAACACTCTGCTGCCAGGTAGCTGGTTCTCTTAAGAGGTATTCTCCCATCTTTATAGGCTAATTTGCTCTTGTGTAGGTTTCAATCGGGAAACTGGTAGTAACTATTCTTACACAAGGAGGATTTACCTGCTAACACAAGTTTTCATTAAACGACAGAAAAAAATAACAGCAATATTTACACAAGAACTATTTTTTAATGTGGAAAACACATTACAGAAAAAGTAATGCACAGAAACTTTTGACAGATGTATTTATGAAACAAGAATACTTTCTCTTGAAAACAACACCAAATAGCCAGAGAGCTGGGGAGAGCACTGGGAAAGCAACACACGCTGAATTCACAGATCTACACATGGGACATCTCCACAAGAAGGAACGAAGCCAGATGTGGAGAGCATCAATACAAAGAAGTTGTCAACAAGAAGACTGCATCTCTAGGTTTGAAAGCATCCTGTGGAAACAGAGATCCAATCTTACACCACAGGTACAGTGTAAACCCCATTCCTGGAAAAGCAGTTCAGAAAATGAATCTGGCAGTACGGTCAACACGATACGGTTAATTCAGCTTCACAGGGCAGTGGCAGAGCTGAAAAAAGGAGTCAAGCTTCACAGCAAAGGATAAATTCTTTAGCAGCTCATCATCCCAGAGCTCCACAAGCGAAAGAAAAAAGTTTCTGCTCTATAAAAGTTATGCAACTCATACAATTTAATTATTAAACAGAGAATTGCTTAGATCTATAAGCCTGGAACATTTAAATCATTAGTTCTCATTATTCTATTATTCAAGTTATTAACTGTAAACATATTCTGATGCATAATTATGTTTTAAATATATTCTAAAGATGTTCAGTTTATTTTGCAAGAGTTGACTTTTGCTATATTCCTACCTTTTCTATAACAGATATTCAGAAATAGCAGAATAGGGAAGGAGGAGGAGAAAAAAACCCATATTTTTCCTGAAATTTTTCTTCTTTACTGTTCAAAATCTCACAACTCTAACTGGAAGAAAACAAAACAAAACCACAAAACACAAAAAAAAACCCATAGCAAAAGAAGTTATCATAGCCTGAAATCTAGGAGATTGCAGACTTCAGACACACCTAAATGCCCACCTCACAAGCACAAAAGTCACACATCACCATCAATACTTCAATTTTGTTTCCTAATTTCAAAAATTATTTTAATGAAAAATTTATATTCTACTATTACAACAGATGGGCCCCTGATACCGTTATAAAGCACCGAGTTTCACTTTCCACTGCATTGATTTACAAAAAAAAAAAAGGCAATTAAAAAATAAGTTACCAACTACAAGTCAGATATTCCAAATAGGGAGGGAGGAGGTGAAAGAAAAAGCTGCCCTCAATATTACTCCCTTTTGCAAGATTTTAGGAGAACAACTACAAAAAAACAACAACTCATGAGATGTCATCAATTGACGTGAAACCTCCACAGAAATGAGAGCGTCTCTACACTTGAGAGCACAGCAGCTCAGGCAGTCAGCGGCTGAGCAGGCAAGACTTGCCTGGGCAAAACTGTCTGCAAATGGGAACAAGGTGCGAACTGTTTAATGAACCTACTCAGGGGGATTTATTTGTGTGTTGGTTTGTTTAAATGAATGTCTGTGGAACAGCATAAATTCAAGTAAGCAGACATACCTGCAAACAGAAGAACAACCCCCGCTCTGTGCTGGTTTTGGATTCTTGGAAACCAGGATGGAAAAAATAAAAAGGGGGAGGAAATCAAATATTTACAGGCTTATCAGATACAAACAAGGGATCACGCAGCACGTGCAGACACTAGAAATCCTCAGTTGCCCCAGAATATTCCTTGTCCTTCCCCACAGCCACATCCAGACACACACGACACTGTAAAGTGTTCGGGGTGTTACCAGCTGATGGACGCACACAGACAACGCGCCCCTAAAGCCACCGACGTCAGAGCACTTCATGGACACGCTTCTATCAGCATCTGGAAGCCATTAGAGCACACGAGCGAAAGGCTTTTCAAAGAGCAATCACACTCACCATATGCTGAAGAGAAATGGAAAGTTGGCAAGGAGAAACATAAGCAAGGAAGAGAGGGGGAGATTACTTGTTCCTAATGTAAAGACTGCTGAACAACCAATACATCTGACCTTTATTTTTCTTTTTCACTCAGAGATAAACCAAGCTATTTTTAAGTCTAGGATATGGTGCACTTGTGTAAGAAAGCTAAAGGAAGATTTTATTATAAATAAACTGTCGTGTGGACTAAGCTAGATTAGCTTTTTGGCTGCTATCCTCCAAGGAGTCTTTCCTCCTTCTCTCAGAAAAATGCCCACAACCTTCGCTAGTGCCAACCCACAGCTCTGGACAACAGGCTGCACATCTCAAAGCAACCATCAAACAGCTCAAGCCAGTGGTGTGAAGTTACCAAAACATCCTTGCCCATGTCTTCCCACCCTCCTTCTGCCCTTCTGGGTCTCCTCTTCCCCACTTCACATGCAGAAAGCACCATTAACATGATCCAGCTCATCACACAGTGACTAGTGCTGGCACAAAGGAAAAAAAAATCATGACAAGAAGAAAATTTAGACTGGCTCTTTCAGCAGCCTTCCCTAGACAGCTCAAAATCCTCGTGAAACCGCCCGGCGCCCCTGGCACAGAGGGCTGAGCCACTTGGCACCTCTCTGCCCGCAGACCACACGTGCTCCGTTTGCACAGAACACGCGGAGCCGCCGTGGACGGGCAGCGAGAGGTCAGAGCTGCTGCAGAACGCCAGAGGATCCGTGAGTGGGACACTGTCCAAAACCAGTTACCAGGAAAGACAGCTGCTGACAGCAAACTGCCATTGCCAAGGCAATCCGCAGGCTGCTACACTGTCCTTCTCAGGAGCAGCTCAGAAATGGAGAAGGGGCTGCAGGACAGGTGACTTTTGCTAGAATCAGGAATCCACACACAGTCAGGGTTGGCCTCTGGGATGTTCTCCCCAGTCACACTCCATTACAACTCACTGCATGGCTGGGGGAGGTAAAACAGGTCAGGAAACTGAAACAGCAGTCAGGAGCAAACACTGCCACCCATGAGACAATCCACCTTGCCCCAGTGTAATGAGGACAACGAAAATGACCTGTCCTCCTGACTCACAGCAGTCTGTAAGTTGTGGGTTGACTGCCCTGCCCCGATGAGTCTTATGCTGTTCCTGTTTACCAAGCAGAGAACATCTAATGGAGAAACAGAAGCTGTGAGATGTGCTGACAAATCAACAGCAAACAGAAACATATATTTCAGAGAGAGGATAAGAGCCCAGTGCTTCAAATATAGTTAAGGTTGAACTGTTACGAACACCATGGTGATAAAAGCAGGAGTTATTTGTGGTAGCTCAGGAACCTAAGAGTCACACACAGTTCTGACAGTCAGCTCATCTGAGGAATGCTGGAACCGAGCCATGCAGAGAACCATGGAAAGACTTGGACTGGAAGGGACCTTGGGACCTTCCTCCTCTTTCCTTCTGCCCAAAGCATAAGTAACTCTGGAAGTTATACCAGGCCTTGTCCAGGCAAATTTGAACACAGAGATGTCACAGCCTCTCCAGGCATCCTGTTCTGGTGCTTAACCACTTTCACAAGGAAAATTCTTTCCTATGTCCAACTGGCATTTCCCCTGCCACAACTTGTGACCCATTGGCTCTTGTCCTTTTGTTCCAACTGACAACACTGAGGAGATGTGCACACAATGGCTCAGGAATTAATTACTCAGCAAGTCTTAAGACAAAACTGTTCAAGAACACTTTGAATGGAACCAAATGAGGGTTGCTGCAATCCTACCCTATCCTCTCCCAGCTCAGCTCATCCCTTTATTGACTCTCCTTCAACACACATCAGGAAGCAGAATTCTAAAGAGCGTCCTCAATTAAAAAAAAAAAAAAAAGACAGCAATTTCTGACAGTGACATCAATAGATGAAATCATCATAATTATTTTGATGTGGCCAGTTTTCAACCAGTTATCTCCTTGAACCAGCTCACCACAGGACCGGGTTACAGATTGTCAGCAGGAGGGAAGGCACAGAAACATATGGCAAAGGGAAGGGCAGAATCCCACAATCTGAACTTGTATCATCTTAAAGTGTTGTGGAACCACTCCCTGTGTGTTCAGCACAGACAAGGAGGTGAGAAGAGGGCTGGAACTAGAGACAGCAAACTAAATTCTCCTCTGCTCACTGAGGATAAGGACCATCTTCCCAAACAAAGATAAGCACAAACAACAGATCAATCTACTGACAGATCTGGTTTGTTACTCAACCTCCCTCTCCCAGAACAAAACAAAAAAATACCCTAGTAAATAAACATGACCTCTTAGCAATGTAGACTAAAACTACCAGGACAAGAAATGACCACCATTCAGCTAAAAGTAAGTCTCAATCATCTTTCTTACCCTCAAAGGATTGTGGTTATATCTCAGTGCACGAGCAGTGGAAGATCCAAAGTTAAGAAACGCTGATAAATCTTAACAGTTTCTTAAGTGCACGAAATGGACTTTTTGCATGTTGTACTTCCTTTGAAATATCCACCAGCAAACTAAGCTAGATTTTACCAGTGACGAGGCAGAAATGTCTTATGATGGTAAAGGAAGTTTTCAAAATCATTTCATTTGCTTCTTTAACAAAAGCAGCTTTATGGAGCAGTTGCATTAAAGAGCTGGTGAGAAGGACAACGCAGAAGAGGAAGGTTTTCAGCCGGCTGCAGATGCCATGTCGTGGCCGTCTAAAGCAACTAATGTCTCGTGCTGCTGCAGTCCCTCCATCTTCCTTCGCACTGGGCTTTGCAAAACCGAGCAGAGAGGTAACCTGCCTGAAAAATGGGGCGAGGGGAGGGTGTTTGTTTTTACTGCTAGGATACAATGCAGTGGGAGGAAACAAAGGAGAAAACCACAGCATACTGTATTTAAATCACCTCCCTTCTGTTACTTTCATAGGGCTGAGGAGGTAAAAAGGTGACACTGATCCCTCAGTTGTCTCACCAGCTCAGGTTTCTCTACCAAAGAGACACCACCAAGCCAGAACTGGCACTGTCTGATGTCAATTCAAGAACCTTCTTACCACAGCACATCATATATGGGCAACATCTCTGCCAGGCTGCAAAAAGTCATCATGCGAGCTTCAGAATTCTTACATCTCCAGTAAAAGCCACTGGGAGCTTCTATCCCACTTCTTACCTGCAACCTTAGATTCTGTTGTTTATTAGCAACTGTCAGCACCTAACCAGAGCATGGAGCGCTAAACGAACAATTTATTAGCACAGAAAGGTGATACCTTTGAGTTATCAAGCAAAAGATATCAATCAGAACTCCTAAATTTGTTCCAAAGTATTTTTTTGAGTAAGTCTTGTTTTGTAAGTCCCTCACATTTTAAACTCAGATGTGAAAAGCTATCACAAACTCCAGCAAGAGAGACATAGTGAATATCACCCGACCCTTACCTCACCAATCTGTACAGCATAAATAAAACAACCCACTACAGAGCAGAGACTTTACACCTGAAGTACTGATTCTGGAAATGAGCTCAGAAAGATTCTTCCTCTCCCCTTGCTGAAGGGCTTCCAGTTGCATTCCTAGGGACATGCTTTTACCACTTATGCCACTTGAAAACTCCCTTTCATTCCCTCCAATCCTTTCTTTAGACTTCTGGACTTGGATTCCTCTAAGCTGAAGCCACCATGGTGTCATAAACACTAGAGAGCTTTCTAAGACAAAAGCGTATCTGCCACTGTTCACTATTACAACATACCAAGCCTCCAACAGGCTGACTTCAAACTATCAAAGATGAGACACACAAGAGCATCTTCTTCAGTGACAGACAGGCAGCAGCTACAATATAAATTTACAATTACAAATCCCCAGCACCACAGTGTGCAAGGTAAAAACTGGAGCTCTCTCTACCAGGAAAAGAAAGACAAGGCACGGGAGTGGCTGAGCCACCAGAGAGGCTCCCAAAGGCTCCTGGGTGCCCTGACTGGTCATCGCAGCCATCAACATCACGTGTTCTCATTGCTGTGATAATATACACGGTTCCAGATCTTTGAAAGCGCTCCTGGAAACAGTAATTACAGAATAGAGTAAAAACAAAAACAGCTTATTAATATACAAAATTGATCTTGGAAAACAAGCAGCAAATTCTATTATGTCCCTGTGAGACTCATCTAGAACGTAGTAAGGATTAAGTGCTGTTCAGTGACCTTTTGTAACGTCATTTCTTTGGAAAATGGTCTTGAAGCTCACTGTAAATTATTTTAATTCTAGTAGTTACATAAACTAATCAAATGCAGGGTTTTAAAACAGAGACAAGCAGTTAATCACCAGGTCAGCGAACTGAAAGAATAAAGATGGTCTTTTCCCTGCATTTGTAAAGCATTCAGCCCAGCATCCACTTCTACACAGATAACCCAATCGTCATCACAGGCCTAAATGCTGAACAATTCAAGGTCTTTTGCAAGTCCCTTTACAAACAGGCCACCTCTGATCTCAACAATGACAGCAGAACATTTCAACCGTTAGAAATTATTAATTTGATTTCCAGTAGGAATGTTTGCTGCACTTCCCTAAGATCCCTAAACTGGCCAGAGTTCAAATGTTATTCTTGAAGGACTGGATTTAGTAATTACACTCAATACCTTCTCCTGTGCTGCTTTCCCTTCTGGACAGCTGTAGTTGTGATGTTCATCCTTTAGCAATGAAAAATGCCAAACACATACACACAGCAGACTGATAATACCTTTAAGATTATTAAAAATTAAATCTACACTAGCAGTAGAAACCCAGACCTTGTTAGTGATGCCCTTTTATTGCTTTCCCACATTTCCCAACATCCTGAATATGGTTTTAAGGAACTCCACATACATCCTTGTTCAGTTACATTTTTGATCCAAATAATGCCCAATACGGTGAGCAGAAGACTGGATGAGATTCAAAATCTGCTGCCAGTTCAGTTCACTGTGGTGCTGCCCATACAGGGGCAGCTGCATCAAACGCTACCAACATGATTTGCTGTTTTTGCAGCTCCTCCACTTGCTGCTGTTCATGCTATTGACTGACAGGGCAAACGCAGCCTCCACAACAGCCTACGGTATTAAATATTACCACAAAACCCATGATTTGGCTGGGAAAAACCTTCTCATATTTAACATTCTGGTGGCAGCAGTGTCCCAAGCTTCCACAGTTGCTTTCTGTCACAAGACTCCATGGTGCAATCTATCCTGACATAATGACACGAGTCCAAATTCAGGTCCTAGACTAGAGATGACAGAAATAGCACAGATTCTAGTTTATATTCACAATCATCGCATTTCCCTCTCTTTCAATATCTTTTCCTTGTTCGTGCATATGGGGTATCAAAAAACCACTCTCAGAAATTCTCTTTCCAGTGCTCAAGTGTCGCTATGACTACTCTGCTCCACGCAAACATCTCTTTAACAGTCCAAAATCAAGTTCAAGGTTCCTCCTTTCTATTTCACTCCACTTCTGAGGCCTCATAATTCCAGAAATCAGAGCGACCAGACCTAGCTAGCAAGAGGAAAAACTATTTTAACTTAAACTGCACTGGAGACCCAAAGTTTCCTAAATTTTTAAAACTGCCCACATCAAACAGCACAGAGAGCAGCTGTGTAAGTGCCTCCACTTCCAGTGCGTTCTACCACATTTACCTCTGTTAACCAAGAGAATATAACCCCCCCCGTGATGGACCTGCCTGTTCCACCCAACAGCCACGGGACCTCTAACCCTTCCGGAAAGGAGGTCAGAGCAGAGCAGAACTGCTAAATCACATCACCAATCACTGAACAGGAATAAGGCACTTACCCATCTCTACCTTTACTGACGATCTTCACCTCAAAATAATAAATGCCACAGGCCGCAGGGATGGGGTGTGTAGCCCTGACTGAGGCAGCATCTTTGTGATTTTTACCATGACCTGGGAAAGAAGAGAAATGTAAGTCCTGATGGGATTGGAACATTCCCACATTTTGCTCCATAACACTGCTATCTGAACACAGTGGGGATTTATTTCTACATCTATGCAACAATTTAAAGCACATTTTTCAGAGAACTAGAACACACAGTCCTGCACTGCCACCATGACCATTCCCTACACTACAAGCACTGGAGTTTTTCCTTTGTTTCCACCATCAAGTCGCTGATAAAGACCCACAGCACTACCTCTCCCCCTCCCCACATACATAATTTGAAGACAAATGTACACAAACAGAAGACAAAATGATTACACAAGAGGGGAATGACATCAGTGTTTACTAACCAGGCAGGAAAAGGAATGATCGGTTCTCCGCGGGGTGGGGAGGGAGAACAGCCTCCAATAGCGAGCAAGAAAAACACCAGTGTGATTCCCCAAGTCCTACGAGTCTGCGAGCAGCTATTTTGTGTAAACTCAAAGAGCCAAAGCCCCAGTTACACAGCGTGGCGGTGCCATCCGAGCCCTGGGCTGGGTTTTAAGGGGGATGACAGAGTAAACGGACCATCTGGCTGCACAGAGGCGCTCAGGCCCGGGCTGGTGACACTGCAAAGCGTTACACAAGGCAGCAGCTCCGCCGGGCTCCGACCGGCTCTGCCCCCGTCGGCCCGGCCCTGTGGAACCCGCGCCGGGCTGGAGGCCCCGGCCCAGCACCCAAGCCCGAGGCTGGGGCTCCCTGCGCTGCTCCCGGCCCCACCGCCGCTTCCCCCGGGGCTGCCAGGCCCGCCTGGCCCAGCCCGCCGCTCGGCCGGACCCGGGGCCGCCCCGCTCCAGGCCGAGGCCGAAGCCGAACCCGGTGCCGCCGCCCCAGCCCGGCACCTTTGTAGTGGACGCGCAGGTTGCCCTGTGAGAGGCCGATGTAGTTGTACTTGTCCTTGGGGCTCCAGGAGCGCGGCAGCGGCGTCTCCTCCTGGTTGACGGCGGGGTAGAGGCGGCGGAGGCGCTGGTTCAGCTCCTGCTCCTCGGGCGGGCCCGGCAGCGCCGCGTCCCCCCCGTGCAGGCTGCCCGCGTCCGCCATCTTGGATTCGCTTTGTGTCACCGGGCGGGGAGCGAGGCCCGGCTCCGGCCGCCAGCCAATGGCGTGCGAGCGTGGCCACAATGGGGCCGCGCTGCCCGACGGGAAGCGGAGTCCGAACCGCGCCTGCTCTCCAGCCTCTCGCTCACCCTAGGACTACATGTCCAGAAAGGCCCTGCGCTCGAAGCCCCGCCCCTCCCGTCGGCGCGCTTGCACGCTGGGAAACGTGTCTCTCCTCCGCCCGGCTCCGGTGAGCGCCACGAGGTGCGAGACTCCCTTTCCCGGCGTGCTCCGCGGCAGCGCTGTGCCGAGGGCCCGCCTCGCGCCTGCCGGCCGCCTCCTCGCAGGGGCTGGTTTTAGCCGCTCCACCACGGGGGAGGGCAGCACCGTTTCGGCGGCCTCGCCCCGGGCCCGGCAGCTCCTCAGAGTCAGCCTCCCGCCGGGGCAGAGCTGGGCCGCGCCGGGGTTGCCGTGGCTGGCGAACGGCACCAGTGTGTCAGGCGCTGCTGGGCCAGCTATGGCGGCACGCGAGGGGACCCGGGGATGGGGGGGGTCTCCATGGCGACGGGTGTAAACAGCGCGGGCGGCCGGGCCATGGCGGCGCGTCGGGCTCCGCCGGGCGGGTAAGGGCCGGGCCGAGGACGAGAGCGGGGTGTCGGTGTCCAGGCCCTGCAAGGAGACCCGAGTGGAGCGCTTCTCTTCCCGCGGGGCTGTGGTGCCTCCCCGGGCGCTGTCGTCCCGCCCGCCGAGAGCCGGCTCTAGGGCGGAGAGGGGGCGGCAGGACGCGGGTCACCGCACCGGCCTGTCTCAAGGGTAAATAACCGGGGAAGGCATTCAGGAGCTGCCCTCGGGACACGGCATTTCTGTAGCAAGGGCTGTGCTCACTCGGAGCGGGGCAAGGAACTTGCTGAGTGACTCCTGTGGGGTTTACCTGGCCGTTGTTACTGTTTATAGTTAGTTTATCCTTTGGAAATCAGTGCCTATCCCTACTAGTTGTTTTCTGTACCATTCCTTTATCAAAGCATCTGTCTCTGACATCAATACCGTGTTCTAGTTAGTCTGATTAGTTCAGAACAATTATAAAAGCAGCAGAATCTCCTCTCAGATAGTGTCTGAGTTTGAGGAGAGACCTTCTCACTGTCTACAACTACCTGAAAGGAGGTTGGAACATGGAGGGTGTTGGTCTCATCTCCCAAGTAGCAAGTGATAGGACAAGAGGAAATGGCCCCAAGTTGTTCCAGGGGAGGTTTAGATTGGATATTAGGAAAAAATTCCTTCTGGAAAGGGTTGTCAGGCATTGGAACAGGCTGTCCAGGGCAGTGGTGGAGTCACCATCCCTGGAGGGGTTTAAAATACATATAGATGAGGTTCTTAGGGACATGGTTTAGTGCTAGACTTATGTTATGGTTGGACTCAATGATCTTAAGGGTCTCTTCCAACTAAAATAATTCTATGATTCAGAGATACAAATGTCTGTTCTGCTGCTCACCCTTTCCCTGCCTTCTGGGAGCACAGGGCTGCTCCCCGGGGGAGGGCGAGACATCACCAAAGGTGACAGCAATGGAGGGAGAGCCCTTCCCAACAGCACCCACCACACAACAGCACCCACCTCAACGCCAAGGGATGGATCCAGTCCAGAGTGAGCAGCTCAGAGACAGGACTGGAGACAAGGCTACAATGTAGGTCTAAGGCACATCCAGGGTTGAAGATAATTCACCTACAAAGTAGCTCAGGCTAGGGGAGGGCTCAGGACTGAGCTTAAATGCTGGAGGGGGGGTCCATGGGTGATGGACTCAGCTGAGGCTCGTTGGGGTAATTAAGGCTGACTGGAGGCTCTGGCAACTGCCTGGGCTGTCTCAAAAGGAAAGTTCTGGTGTGTTTGTGGCCAAGCCTACTTTTCTCTGTATGTCTTGAGCCTTCCTCTGGCACAGTGAAAGCCTAATTTATACCCACAGACAGGCTTTTATCTTCGGATCTCAGACTTGGTTGATGCAGGTGGTCTAAAAGCGCACTGTCACTGCTTTTTCTACTGGAGATCTCCAGTACGGACAGCCAGGTCCACATCCATTCAATAAAATTTACATATGGTAAAAGAAACTTTGCTTACGTTGAAGCTGAATGTTTTGCACTACCTTTCATCAAACAAGCAAGTTTTCCGTGCTTCAGTTTTGCTGGCTTGCACAATGCTGAAAAAGCCATCGGTTCCAAAGCCAGGCTGTCTGTATCACGGTCCAAGTAACAGCCATTTTCACTCACAGGAGAAGTGATAGGTTTTTGTGTTTGTTTTTTTTTTTTCTCACTCAATGTGGGTGCTCAGGAACGGGCACCTTTTGATTTCCAAACCCAGGATGTTGTAGTTGGACACCCTGATTCTGTCAGGCGAGTAGCTTAAAATCCCATCCTGCAAGAAGAAAACAGACACGTGGTCTTGGGTGGTAAGTGCACTCGGCTTTTATGAAAGAAAATGGAAGTAGAGGCTGCTCAGTATCAAACAGGTAGCAAGTTTAGCTGCAGATAAGAAGAAGAAATATTTCTGGATAGTGAGGAACCTTATTTCATTTAAGTGCATGAAAAGTACCCTTTAGATTCTAAAGCAAGAGTTACTTTATGTTTAATGGTCTGTTGCATACTGGAGACTTTCAAAACACTCCACAGTTCTGACCAGAGGCCACTTCATGCTCATCCTGCTCCTGGAGTGTCCCTGGCCAGCAGAGTTTGATCTTCTCAGGCCTGGCTCCCAGTTGCCGCTGCTTTTCCACATCTCCCTGTCCCAGGCACACAGCACGAGCTTCCACGGCTTCCTCATGCCGGTGCAACTGTGCCACAAAAGCACATTGTGCCAGCTACCATCTCCTCATGAGAACGAAGTGTCTTCTGTGTGTCTGTGATCACTAAGCAAAATTAAAAGGTGGTGCTGGGTTAGTTTTCTGCTGAGGTGATGCCCCAAAGCAGCTCACAAAGGGGTCTGATGAGCAGTGGCAGCAGCACGAGGTGCAGAGCTCGCAGGAGGAGATGGTTTGGCTCTTTGGGAGCAGCAATCTGCTGGATCAGCTCACGGTGTCTCAGGGAGTCTCACCCACAGGAGCAGTTCCTTGGGCTGGCTGGCCCACTGCTGGGGGTTTCTGTCTCCGTCCTCGCTGCCAGCTGCAGAACCACTCCCCCACTGAGGGATGAACGAGCATATTATGTTTTTAATCAGTCTAAACTGGGTAACTGCAAGTTTTCCCTTGGATTAGCAAACTAGAGCAGCTCACAGGTAAACCCAGCACACAGCAGAAGTGACACCACCTGGACATCAGGACCCTGGTGTGGTGGGGGCAGAAACAGGACCCCCCTTTCAGCAGAGCTGAGCTGTTCCCAGGTTTTACAGAGCTGCAGCTTGAGGCTGCTGGTTTATACACCGGGCTGGGAGATCCAACAGCCCACCAGGTACCATCTCCCACCCCAGCGGGCTCCTGAGAGCCGGTCCAGCTCTCCCCCTGCTCACCTGCCCGGGACGGTGGGTGGTTTGAGAGTCAGATCTGCCGAAGGTGCGACAGGGACGTGTCCCCGCAGTGTGGGACCACGCTGGCAGCTGCAGTCGGTGCTCAGGTGCCAGCCGAACGTGTGGTTGTGTTGTGCCAGTGCAGCGCCTGCAAGTTCATGGGGATCTCTGGATTGCTTTACTCTATTGTGCCCACCCTAATTTTTTCCTAAAAAACACATGCAACTCCATGCTTACTTCTTAAAAGACCCAGACACCCAGACATGCCAGTTTCTAGTCTAGAAAATAGAGTTCCAGGTTATATTTGTTCCATGTTTGCTGGTTCTACTGGCTGTCAGGCCATCCGTGCCATGGCATTGCTGCCGTCCCAGAAAACAGGCTTTGCAGGCACTTTTGGGAGCCCAAATCCCGGTTCTTGACCACTGGGTACCAGGTTTTCTAGCTCTTTGCCTAACCTCTCCTCTCCAGAAGACCAGTGTGTCCCACCTCAGCCAGCCGCAGGATTCAGCCCGTTTGCTCTCACTGGGACAGGGAGGAAAGTACTGAATGTTGTGCCAGGTATCAAACAGCAAATCCCAGAGTTCAGCTGCTGCACAAATGTTTCCATCAGTCCCTCCCTGTACATTATCCCATTGGATATTTTCATCCGTCAGGCACTTCATAACTGGTTGTTTACCTTGGGTCTACATGAGCCAGACTCTCAATCCCCACTGTAAATTTAGTTAATTTTGTATATTTTGAAAAGTTTCTTTCTTGCCGTTGCACAGGACTGGTCCTGAATCTCCCTCTGAGACTCCAGATTGCCAAACACGTATCAACAGTCTGAAACATGTCCTGTCCAAGAAACAGAAGACTCCGGTGAGTTGAAGAATTCCAGTGAAACATCCAAAATTTAGTTAATGCAGTCAGCTTTGAATCTTGCTGGAGGCCCAGGGACCATCCCAGACTACTAGGAAGTCAAGCAAGTTCTAATAATTTCAATATTTCTTATACATATATATATATAATCTATATGTTACTGCTAAGACTTGAATTTCAGATACAGCTGTCATCTTTGTGAATTAATTACTGCATTTCTAAGGGTGGAGGAAAGAGGAGAGGAATCTAAATATTGTTCTTGGCTGCAACCTTTTGAGCGGACATACATGACAAATCCTGAAAGCAAAATTTGACCCATATAGTTTTAAAAAAAAGAAACCACATGACCGCATGCTGTTTAATCGTAGGATAAGAGCATCCTGCAGGAACATCTGCTCCCTAGTATTTATCAGTCTTAGTAAATAAAATAAACAAGTATAGGAAAAATCAATATCCAAATGATGAGAAAATAAATTGCAGGAACATGTATACCAAACAAAATGATGGGAGGTCAATGTCTATAAAAGGCATATGTATTTTTGGTTTTGCATTAACATTTTGGTTGTATTTCAGGAATGTGCTGCTTCTGCGATAAGCTGTGTGTGCTACATTAGCACAAGAACTTGAAGTATTATTTTGTCCCTAGAGCTGGGACATTCTGTAAGCACTTTCCTCATTGTATGGAAGATTTTCAACTCTCAGTAAATTGGAATCGGACTGTTTCTCCAATGTAATCTTCCTGCTTCTTGCACTGAAATTAGGACATTTAAACTTCTGAGGCTTTATACTTAATGGTTTCAAGGCTTCGTCAGCCTGAAGTTTGGGTTTTGAAAGTCAAACCCTCCAGTTTGCCCATGATTAATTTTTTAGTAGATTTTACAGACTGAATAGGAAGAACTGAATTGGACAATTGCATACTAATAACTTAGTTTTAATAGTGAAGATAAAGTAAAGCAATCCAGCAGAGCTAACTTTTTCCCCTAAAGATACACTGAGTAAGTTTCAAGATAGAAATTATAGTCTTAAAGTTAACAACAAAATTTTGCTTTCAGGAGAGCTTGCAGCTTCTGAAGGAAAATTCGTGTATCATATTCTTTTTTACTGTTCCTCAGACCTTATTTTCATTATGTTCTACACTGGCACAAATTCAGCTCTTTCACGTAGGGCCAACAACCTGCATTTAAAACCTGTGATCGATGTGAGTGACCATAGCTCGGTGTGCGCTCACCAGGGCACAGCCCAGTGCAAAACTCTCCAGTGGAAACAAGACCTAAGTCAAACCTGTTATTTGCAATTTTACCTGGGATTTCACCTGCAAAATTTCAAATGCAAAATTCTGATTTGTCTGTGTGATGCTTTATTTTCTAGCAGGCCCAGTGTAGACTAAGAAACTGTTTTTCACCCCAAAATGTGAACACTTTCCCACAACCGTCTAATCTATGCAGCCTGAACAATAGCTACCAGGAGAGTGTTCAGCAGTGTTCAACAAATGGTACTAGTCGGGGAAGATGATTTCTTCAAAGAACAAAAAAAGCCTATCTGTTTTTTAGGTGTGGTCAAGTCCTGTCTGAGAAGAGTTTCAGGGTACAACCCGTGTCCTTCTGTTTGACTGTACTCGTAGGCAGTTGTATCAATTCCGGATTTGGCTCTTCGTTGTGAGTTTGTAGTGTTCTGATACAGCAAACAGGCTTTTTTTTTTCCCTTTCAGTCTCTTCAGCTTTCTGCTAGAGGCCATTGGTCCATGTGGCCTGCGTTTGTAGCTGAGCAGACTGTCCTAAAGAATCATAAACCCTGCTGCGCCCCAGAGGAGAGACAGCCTAGGTAAGCTCAGCCTGTCCTGTTAAACCACCAAGATTGCTGGAAGCAGATTGTGAAAACCAAGACCTTACAGAGCAGAACCTCTTCCATTGTCGGTGAGAACAATTTTGGGTAACCCCACAAGAGCTCAGCACAACAGAGAAGACATTGTTGGTTCTGACTAGCAGCTCTATAGGAGATGTCAAGTATTTATGTAATAGCCAGTCGTATTCAGTATAAATATTACCATAAAATGCTATAGTTTCATGATTCATTGACTGACATTGCATAGGGCAGTAGAAAGGAAACCAAGATCCTTGAGCTGATTTATGACAGGTTCATTCTAACAGATATGACACACATAAGTCCACTCATTCATTCTTTTCCTGTGTCTCTGCAGCAATAAACAGGCCCTTCTCGCCCTTCCAAAGCCACGATACTTGGAGCAACTGGAATCCTACCTAAGGAAAGAGCTGCAGTCTCTTGATCTGACTAAAGAGAACTCCCAGGAACTGAAGTTACAGGTCTGATACAAGGTTCTCTTGCCTTGAAACTAGGTGCTGAGATGGATCACTTAAACTGGCCATCCAAAGGAAAAAGTAGATGAGAAGAGTAGGCACCTATGAGTAGTATTGGATAAGCGGGTTTGCAGAAATTGCACAGAAAGCAGCTTATTTATGTGTTGTGTTGCTGTTCTTTGCATGTTGTTGGCTTGTTCACGTCTTCTTTTGTACTCTGCACCTTCTAGAACTGTTTCCATTTTCAAATCAAAAGCCAGGTCTTTAAAAAGACATGGTAATCTAAAGTGGGTGTGAAACAGAATTTAGTCACTGAGCTCCTGAAGATTCTTGCATAAACCTATAGAGAAGAAAGCATGTAGGTTCCCAAATTTTCACTGCAAAACCTCTCATTTCTGAAGTTATGTTTTCGTATGTGACAAGAAAGGGCTTTCTCATTTCTCTCTTGCCGGAGCCTAATCAGGATCCCCAAGATTTGCAGCTTCTATTTGGTCTGATCCTGGAGGGTTTGTTGTATTTGAGGACACATCTCATGGAGACACTGAGAACCACCACCTTAATTTAAAACTCAAATAGAGCAGGAGTGTGTGCTCCTCGTGGTTTTTTTTTATGTCCTGCAATTAGAGCATTTATGTAGACCATGGGAAGTTTGGATTTGATTTTCTCTGCACAAACTAATTCAAATTCTTATTCCCAAATGAATCCTCTAGTCACAGGGAAAGAAAGTGGTAGATGGAAGAGAATGGAGGGAAACAAAGAGTGATTAATGGTGAGAAAAAACTGAGGTTTCATAAATGTGTTTCTGCTTTGAAAATCTTTTTACTGTCTTAGATGACATGTTTAATTGTATTTGATAGTGTGAACATTCTTTATTGTGAAGTCAACAGGGGAGAGAACTCCACCTTCGTATGAGGTGTTTGGGATGGTGGACCAAAAATGGAGGGACAAATACATTGTGGTAGCTGTATTTTTATACTTGTTCTCACTGTTACTAGATGCCGTTTTTGTTGCATAAAACAACTGTCTCTGAATTCTGAAAAATCTGCCACAAGATGTTTTCTCAAGTTTTCTTTCTTCTCTCAGCCCTACAGAGAGATCTTTGACTTCTTCATAGACAGCTTCAAGACCTACAAGCCCTTGCTGGCAGCTATAAAGAGTGAATATGAAGCTACTTTGGGTAAGCTCTTCAACTTTGACCTGTGAGGCAAAAACGCTAATGAAGACATGTTCTTATGGAGCTTAGTTGTGTTGGACACATATAGGGGATGAACAGCCTAAACAGATGATGCTGTTTAAACCATCTTTCTGGTCTGTTAGGCCTATTTCCTTCAAATATAAGATTAAGTTGTTAGAGGGTTTTTTTCCTATAGTATTTTAGATTTTTATATTCAGGTTTAATATTTTTAGATTTACTTTTTTTTAAACCTTCATCACATACACAGTTTAGGCAACAGCAATGTCTCAAGGTTTTCCTGGGACAACCGTATTTATAGTGGAGTCTATTGGATTCATCTGTTTGGACGCACTTGCTCTGGTAACTTGAAGCTTGAATTACTCCTGCAGCAAGGCAGGACGAGAGCTGAACGAGCTGTTCCCTGGCCATTCCTGGTGTGCTTTAAACTCTGCCTGGCATCCAGATGCCACAGTGATACCAGTACTTAGTAAACAATCACAGAGAGCCAGAAATAGCCTGTAACCAGGAGCTCATTTCACACTGGGCACTGAGCAGCTATCAAATGTCAACAGTTTTCTACAGGGACAGTCTCTTAAAGGATAGATGTTGTTTATCCCAGTAGCTGTTACCTGGACTACCTAATGATAGTCCCTCATTATGGACAAAAATCTGTCTTTGCACAGTATCCTCCAACCAGGTGAATAAGTCAATTTTAGTCACTATATAAAAACATCTTTTAAAAAATCAGTCTCCTTGCAAAGGTCTTTAGCGCACATCTCTTCGCTTCAGCTGCCAGAGAGATCACTGGTATCCATGCTGCAGCTGATATTGTACTGCTTTCTGAAGCTTTTTCTTCTTTTCCTTAAGCATTCATTTACTGATTCCTCAGTATTGCTTGGCTGCAATATTCCATTTTTTTCTTTGAAGTTACTGGAGATCCAGCAAAACATCTGTTTTGTGATAACTTTATTTTTGGAACTCCGCTGAATGCAGTGAACCAATATGCCATGGTAGCAAGTGTACTTAATACTCTTAGAAAAAATAATGTTGGGTGATTTAAATTTTTTTTTTTCAATATAGTTTTCTGTATATTGAGGGTTCATTTTCCTGATGACAGACTTGACTTTGCTAATGAGGGCTACATGACATCCATCCCCTTTTAGCTGGAGGAACTGGATGGGGCCCAGCGCTGCCACTTGCTGGGCACCTCTGTGAGCTGAGTCAACTCACCCGGCAGGACAGACAGACACCAAGAGCTGCAACGTTTCCTGTTGGTTTAGTGAGTTGACTTGCTGATGAAAGTGTCTGAGAGCAGAAATAGTACAAAAGAAAGACAAAAGGAAGAAAATGTACTGATTTGTAGAACTGCTCTCCTAAATATTTATCTTTATTCTTAAATTATGTCTGACTGTGCTTAACAAAAACAACTTCTTTAAAATCTGTGAGAGGTGGCCATTTGGAGGGCTCCTAACGCTAGAATTTTATGTTCCATTTATAGTCCCTCGCTACAGGGACTTTAGGTGTAGCTTAGGAGCAGATAAATGGGATGCTTTGCTTAGAGAGATGCACATGCATACTCCGTCTGTGGCATTTCAGCTCCCTGTGAAACTGAAACTAAACCTACGCCACAGCATTGCATTTCTCAGCCAGCTGGCTATGATCTTTGCAGTCTGATTTAGCAGCTTTCTCTCACTCTTTTTTTTCTGCCCTAGTCACAGATTCCGTGCTAGCGAAGCCTGTATGACATTTAAGGTGCTCACCACAGGGGCAGGTTCTCCCCTTAAATGTGCAGCATTACAACATATTCCCAGTTCCATCAGAATAATTTGGTTAAAGAAAAACCAAAAGCATTATTAAACGTCCTAAACTGTGCTTCTTACACTATCTATTCAGCTGCATCGTTGCGGCAGCATGATGTCTGAGGTAGCTCGCTTGTGCATCACTGGGCACGCAGATCAGAGCGAGCGGCTGCCTCTGATGGGAACAGGGATGCGCAGCCTGTGCTGGCTGCTCACAACTGTGTGTCTTCTGCCAGAACTGCACATAGAATGGCAGCTGTAGCTCCTTTGGGTGTTAATGTCTTGCTGAACCAGCACTGAGGCTTTACAGCCGTTGTTTCTGGAGTTAATCCACATGAACGTGAAGGTACAAAGCAGAATTTGGAACATAGAACTGTGGAGGGGTAGACCTTAATGGGGATGTTATCCACAGCTGCATCCATTTCTTTATTAAAATAATACTCAGGTTGCTATGTCCACAGGGCCTTCACATTCACTCCTTTGTGGTGCTAAGACTTCTCGGTCCATCCAGCAATTCTGTACGTGCAATGAGCTGCACCACAGCCTGAATTCTTTCCAAGTGGGAGAATGTCTGTCTTTTCTTGGCATAGGAAGAGTTACGAGAGGTCGTCAGAGAGCTAAACTTCCCAGATGGCTCTGGCCAGTGTCCACACTACAAAATAATGATTTTGGCTGACAGCGAGTTGTGCGCTAACTTCTTATATATAGGCAGCTACAATTAAAAATACTATTGCACTTAATTTAAAGGGGTTTGCCTGTGGTCAGGAGTCAGTTGTGAAACACTCAAACTGTGGCTCAAAACAAGTTACTGAAGTTTTAACATGGTCACATTGAGGAACCAAACAAGACAGCAGCAGAACCCCTGTGCTAATGCTCTAATTTTTGCTGTCTCTTCTCATGATACAAGTATCACACCAAGAGAGCTTTGCAAAACCTTTGGTACAGTTATAGCATGGGAAGGAAAGTCACACCCAAGCATAATAATAAAAAAAGTAGTTCCTGTTCTTAGATTTTCGCATGCATTTTAACTTTTAAAATGCAAAATCTGTTGCATAGTATTTGTACATAAATACTAATACTGTTTTTTACTGAGGAGGAAAAAATGCTCCAAGTCAGATTATTCAGCATCCACCCGCATTTCTGTCAAGAGATAGAAATGTTCAAGAGAAGGAGTAACAGTTTTGATTGCTGAATAATGCAGTTATTCACAAACAAATTGAGGCTTGCCTCATTTGAATCACACCATATCCTGTCTTCTACCATTTTATTCTCTTGGTGGAATTCTGTGTAGTCATAAAAACAAGCCTCCACACCAGGGAGGTGACATCAGACCAAATTCTGCCCTGTAACTGCAACTGGGATGCGGGACCCAAGTCAAGCACAGTCACGGGGTTCCTCAGGTAAGTATCTTTAAGATAAATTTTCAAGGTAAAGGGGAAATAGCTGAGGGTGAAAAGCACACGTTACAACAGAGAAAGCCAAGAGGAATATATGAGTTCTTTACTAGTTGTATGAAAGAGAAAGGCAAAAGAAGAGAGGTCAAGGCATTCCTAAAAAGAGGGGAGAGTGGGTAGACAACAAATTTGTATACAAAAGGTTGCATGAGGCCATGCATGTGGGGACAAGAAAGCAGATCGAAGTTCATGAAGAACGTGCCTCCACAAGAGGGTAAATCACTATTACCAGCTATCTTTAGCCCTATATGCTGCGTGTGTGCTTAAATGGTGACACCTTCCCACGTAATGAAATATGACAAAGCTATCAGTACTCATCTCTTATCAAAATCTTCAATACTCTAGAAAACAAAATAAAATGCTGCTCATCCTTTGTTTTCCAAACCACAATAAATGGCACGAGCTGAAATCATAAATCCTTATGTAACCATCCTTTTGGAGTTCATATGCACAGCTGGATAAACAACGTGATAAAATCCCAAAAGAGCTACCCCCAGTCCTTAGGAACTCACCTGGCCAAGCAGTAAAAGCTCCATGTTCAGCCCCGCTTCCCACCAGCGCTGTTTTGGCTTTGAATATTCAACAGCCCAGCTGAGTAAAATTCAGACATTGTTGCTTATTGTGAGACCTCACCTCTGCTTTCTGTAGCTCATCAGCAGAAGACAATTCGTGCCTTAGAGCCTCTGAAGGCCATGGTGGCTACCGTCTCCGAGGAGTGCACCCAGCAGATACTGGCACTGCAGGAGAAGGAGAGAGATGAAATAAATATGTTAAAGCAAGAGAAAAAACATTTGTTAAAGTTCATTGACAACATGAAGGAAGAAAATAATTCTCTTCAGACTCAGGTAAATTATACGATAATGAGCCAAATGTTTCCCAACTGCAGTTGGATGCATTTTGCACACCTGATCTCTAACCTCCCAGCCTCTCATCCTTCGGTGCCAGGAGAAGTTCCGGAGCAGGCGCTGAACATCTGGCACGGTAGCGACACTGGGTCTTGGCCAACTCCAGAGAATGTCCTGTTCCCTTGGGACAGGCTGTGCTGCTGCTGTCAGACATCTTCACTTGTAGCTCTTGTCCCTTCAGGCTCTTCCAGCATCACATATGAAGGAGGGAGGAAATAAATATCTCCCTAGTACTAATCTAGTGTTTTAAGTTCTCATGTTAAAAGTACATGCACTCTTTTACAACATTGTACCCTTAGCATCTTTAAATATGTATCATTCATCTTAAATGGCGTAACTCAGTTCATTAAATGTATGTAATTCACTCTCCAGAAGGCTAAAAATCAGATGGAGAACCTTTTTGCACACTACTTCCAGGTTTGAACCCATCATATTTCTATCTGGCCCATCCTTTTCTACAGTTTTATCACTTGCCCACTCTCCTGCTCCAGTTTTTCCCATTTTGGCTCCCTTATCCTACTCTCTGCTCCTTAGTTTCTGCTCTAGACCCACCAGACCAGTCCAAGAGTTCCCACTGATGGAACCTGATCGATTCAAGCCTCTGTTTACCGCAGGTTGAGCATCTGCGGGAGAGCGTCGCTGAGGAGTACGCTCGCTATCTCAACGAGCACGCTGCCCGCAAACTGCTTCTAGCAAAACTGAATGATATGCACAATGAGCAGCTGGAGATGACACAGCAAGCCCAGCGTAGAGAGAGCGCGGATCTCTGTAAGAACCTGTCCTGCACAGAGACCCAAATACACACCCATGGGTGCAACTTTGCAGAAGAAATTCAGAGCATCTCTGAACTATCTTCAGATATGCTTTGATTCTTAAGAGAAGTTAGACAAATTCACAGCTAGAAAGTCCGTATAATGGGTAAGAAAGGGAATAGGCAGGGATGTACCTACTGTCTGATGCGATTCAGTCACTGTGTATATTCTTGTACACTCTTGCTTAGCATAGCACGTAAATTGAAGGCAGGAGCTGCCCAGTTAAAAGGTTCCTTGTGGATTTTGACTCCAGTGCCAACTGTCAACACATCTTACCCAGGCACAGACGGCAGCTGTGTGCCTGTCTACAGAAATGGACAAAACTGCTGTAATTCAGGTGGCACAGAGACCTGGCACAGAGGTTACTTGTGGTGGTTGGGACCCTGTCAGGAGATCGTCTCTGTTGACCCACAGTCAGGTTATGGGCACCCATCAAGCTCCTGCTGCTTACTCGCTGGCTGTGCCATGGCCTCTGCCTAAAGGTTTGTCCACCCATGAACCTTTCTGTTAAATCAAAGCCAAGCCTGAGCCTTTGAGTAGGTATGCAAGGAGTCAAGAATGGCAACACTGCAATATAATCCTGGACTTGCAGTTCTTTAATAGTAATACAGTTACACCCATTCAGCTCTTGCCAATACTTTGCAGGCTTATGTGGTCTGAAAGCTTAATAGACAATTCAGAAAAATATTAACGCAACTTTACTGCCATGAGCTTTCATCAGTGGCTGTTGTTTAAAGATACCAGAGGTGAAGATACGGTGAAGTTAAGTTTGGCATTGAAAGTAGCCCGGCAGGACCTCACCAAAGCGCAGGAGAAGCTGAACCTCATGATAGCATACTATGCAGATGTTGTCCCCAGGAGAGATTTTGAATCACTGGAGAAAAAAAACTCAGATTTACTTCAGGAGGTGAGAATAAGCTCCTAATTTTCAAACTATACTACTTAAATACAAACATAACACAATGCTTCAGTATTCGGGTTGGGAGAAGGACTCAGTAAACCTAGAGCTCACATAGGCTGTTTCTTTATTCTTTGTACATGAAATACATGAAAAGCCACTGCCCCCATATCTCCCTACCTATTGGGATCTCAGACTGTCAGAGCACTCAAAACTAGTATGTTGTCACAAACCCTTAACATCAGGTTTAACTGAGTTAACACTGTAAAACACAGATCACCAAGAGCCCACAGATTGCAGCTTGAGAGCTGCTGTCTGAAGTCATCATATATGTAAATAAATGAACTAGGCTCCCCTCACATACATTGCACAGTTTTGTCCAGATCATGGCTGAAACTACTGCTGGGCTACTAATGCTTCACTGTCTAACTGGGATTTTGCGTTTTCCAGGAGTATTAAATGGCTTTTTTATCCTGCTGGAACTCCAGGATCATCAACCCAGCTATGGGGCTGATCAATACATTTTCCAGCTGTGAAAGAACTGGACTGGGCTCCTAATGTTGTACCTGTTTGCTGCCTTTTCAGAATATATGTTTATTTGGCTTGCACTGGAGATGCAGAGGAGCAATGTCACAGCACACACAGTACAAAGAAGGGATCACAAACACCAGGGCTGGGATGGGATCTGCTTCAGTGACCTGATCTCTAGAGGAGGATGAAAACCGGAACACGTTAGATCCCACCATGTAGTTAGTGCACTGCTGTGAAGAGGGATGGATGAAAATCTCTAGGAAGGCAAAAAAAAAAAATTACCACCTGTCTTTGTGCTTCAGAAAAGCAGCGCTGGGCTGTCCAAGATACACGTGGGCCTTTGGCAGCTCCATTCCAGCCCTGACCACCAGCACAGCTTGATCCACTGTTCATTCACTGTGTCGTGGTATAATAAATACAGACACAGCCCTTGAAACCCAGACTAGAGCTGTGGTTACCTCTGAATCACAATGTACCTTTGTAGTAATAGAGCAAAGATAAATCATATAAAAAAAGAAACACTTTCCAGATACAGTATAGTGGAACTGAAGGGGATGCACGTAAAAATTTCTGGAACAAAACCTTTTTTCTCCTGCTCTTTCCTAGTGGATTAAGATCTGATTTTAAATACAAAAACAGGTATAAAAGAGTCATTGATATGTCTTGTCAGAATTTTTTGTAAATGAGATAAAAAAAAAATAATTCTTTTTCTTCCGATCTAGAAGCAAATAGCCAGGGACAGCTCTCTGTAAGTCTATAGACTACACTGACTGCTCACCTGAGCTGCCTGACAACAACAGAAAAATTCTGTTACTCTTGTTCGTTTATTACAATCCTCCTTTCTGTATCCTTCAGATAAAGACTCTGCAGAAGGATTTTGATCAGCTCCGTCAGGAATACGAAACACTGCTGGACATCCAAAGAGAGACTGCAGACGAGCGAGACAAGTTCTGTGCTGAACTCCAGCGGGTCCAGCACAACTGCACACCCCGGCCAAACTGGGCCAAGTGTTCAGGTGCTGAATGTATTCCGTAGTGGTTTGCTTAAGGCAGCTCATCTTTAAACACTTTGCTGTGGTGCATTTCTTACCTGCAACACCCCATTTTCTCCTAAGCTGTGGCAGCAGCCTGAGGGAGAGGAGCTTGCAGGGTATCACATTCCGTAGACATCTCAGGAGACAAAGTGGATGTCTGGAGATCTGTGCCTATCATAAGGCTCCCAGTGGGGTTCATGCAAACCCAGTCTGTGTGCATGCATCCTCCTCTTCTAGCAGCTCCGTGTCTTTTTGCTGTTGCAGAGGTGATTCCTGGTGGAGCCGACCGGTGGGACTGGCTGGCTGAGGGGAAGACCAGTGACCAGTTGGTGGACGTGCTTCTGGAAGAAATAGGAACACGAGTGCTAAAAGAGATAAATGCCTTCCATGGAAAGGTGTGTGCAAGCTTTCTTTGCTGCTTGTTTCCACTGAGATTAATTAGTAATAAATGTCCATTAGGAAGGTGGGAGAATTGCCTTTATGGCTGATGTCTTCAATATTCACCTTCCCATTAGTAGAACCTCCAAAAACTTTAAAGCCAGGAAAACTCAGGTGCAATGGAAAACCTGAAACTGAGAACGAGCAGAATGAAAACAGAGCTAAAGCAGCCACACAATGGTGCCACATGAATCATCAGACATGCAGGTATTACTAGTGGCCCTTTCTAATGCTGCACTATATGGCTGAGACAAATTAACAGCTTCCTGCTGCCGAAAGCCTCGTCCTCTCCCCTGTCCCTGCCCCCAGTACTGCTTGCGGCAATGGCGAAGTGTCCAGCAGAGCACTATTCCCTTTTTTCCCGGTTTAGTTCTCTGCTGAGATGAATTCAGACAAGCACTAGAATAAGTAGAAAGACTACATAGCAGGGAATGACTCTCTTTCATGGCATTTGGAAGTTAATGCAACTCACGCTGTCCCACTGCACTGCACCCCAGCATGTGGGGGAATTGGGAAATGATACAGGGACAAGGAAATGTTATAAGGATTCTTCACATCATACCAAGTGTAACTGCACTGGTTTTCTCAGGGACAGAGTAGCATTTCTTTGGTCCTTCAACATCTCTTCCTCAGTCTTTCCAGAAGCTTCAACTGTTTGCCCTGCTATTCCTGGAAGATATTTCCAAGGAAGATCTTTCCTCTTCTATTTTTGCTGGGCAGAACCTCTCACATAGTCCCATTTTGTCTAAGAACAAGGTCTTTCAGCTCAGTGTCACCAAGAGAAGGTCCCACACCCTCCTCCTCTGCAGCTCCAGCCAAACACTGCACACTGACCACAGGGTTTCCAGTACTACACAGAGCTCTTCAGCATCGCTCTGCTGTAATAAACAACTTACTGACTGCAAATATATTAGACTAGCGATGAGGTATGCTCACAGCTGCCTGGACACAACAGGGACACATTCAAAAAAATCACTTAAGTTTTAAGTAGTGTAAACATGTGGAATGGGTGATGTGGCTACTGTGGGCCCCAACTTAAGCAGGTCCACCCTGGAGCAGTTGAGATGCTGCAGAGGTGCTGACAGATGTGTTTTATAGTACTGGGAATGACACCCACACAAGTGACTCATTGTAATGGCTTTAGATGCTGAGAAGATAGATTTGGTGCTGCGTCAGTGCCAGGGAGGCAAATACCTTACCTGTATCTCTGTTTCTTTTCCATTACTTAGGGCAAAAGTGACAAGGTGCCTGTGTACTTGAGGCATGAAGGTAAAGTCAAGAACAAAAAAACAACTAAGAAGGATGTGGTGAACATTCTAAAGGATATCTGGAAGGAGAAAATTGCACTAGACCAGCAGGTTTGTCCCATTTTCCTTCTCCACAAACAGCATTCGCTGTGACAGCCAGTCCAGGTTGGGAAGCCAGGGTCTCACCCACATCCTGCCCAGTGCTTCATCTGAATCGAGCTGCATAAAACATTGTACAAGAACAAACCACCTCAGCTGGCAGCAGCCCTGTGCCTGGCAGGGCTCCACAGGGATGTGACTCATGAATTAGGACACTGTCATGTGGATAACCAGAGTGGCTCCATCTCAGCTCTAAGAGGCTTCTTCTGCTGCTCCTGCTCCCGGAACAGCCGACTCCCCGTGAAGCAGCAGACACTCGGCCACCACCGCAAATTCAGAGGCATTCAGGAAACCAGAAGTCCTCACTGGTTGCTTTGATGCCGAGGGCAGCAAACTGCAGTGGGCCAGCAGGTGCTGCAAGAGCAGCTGAGCTGTCAGTGAAGACTCCCCCACCACGCAGGGTGCCCAGGGAAGGAACCACCTGAACTAAATCAGCCACACTCATGTGTCCAAGACCTCAGCCAGATGCACTGCTGCTATTCTGGGGTGCAACAGCACTCTGTATACTGCAGTGCCACTGTGACTAAGCAGTGCCTGTCCTCAGGTTGGTGGAAACCTTGGCGACATCCGTGCAGCCAAAGCATGGCAAAGGTTTTCTGCTCGGTTGATTTTAACCCATGCCAATCTATGAGTAAGTCCCATAGTGTTTGTGTCTATGTGAGGGAAGAACAGGTGGCACTGCAGGAAAAACGAGGAGCAGGGGCAAAAATAATTTACATTAATTAGTTTATCAATATAAAAGTGCTTTGGTTTTGTTACACAAACAACAAAGAATTTGCCCTTCCTTGTGGGCAAGGAAGGCTGGGTGAGAGTGACAGACAAATGGAGGGCAAAAGGATGAGGTGTGTGTTCTCTGCCAAGGCAGACATTACGGATTGCCTGTCTGGGGCGATGCAAGACTCAAGAAGAGAATAAAAGTGGCTATTTAATTCTTCCCATGTTAGGGACAAGTATGATACTATCTCCCCAGACACTGGACAAGCCCTGTTACTGTGCCTCAATCAGAAGACAGCGACCTTGACAGGGAGGCAGACTCACTTTACAGATTTCTTCTCTTGAGCTAGAAGCATCTCTGAGATCAGCCCTAAATGATTTAACATTTCCTATGGCAGCTTTTGCTTCCAGCTTAGTTTCCTGGGGAATTAGGGTTGCTGCAATCACTGTCTGGCTCTACTGTTCTCCAGTAACTGGTTCAATTTCTCAACCCATGAGCCAAGCTCAGCTAGATCTGACAGGGGTAGTGCCTCACAGGTAGCAAGTTCCCATGTATTTCACAAAAACAGGTAGGAAAATAGAGACTTTATCCATGGTCTCAGCAAAAGGAGAGCTTCCTTGGAAACTTACCCACATTTAGAGAACAAACCTGGGAGAAACATTTTGGATGACCTAATGACAGGGAAGACTCCAGCCAGCACTAGCACTGTGTGAGATCGCCAGAAGACAGACATCTCTACACAGAATCACAAAATGTTAGGGATTGGAAGGGACCTCGAAAGATCATCTAGTCCAATCCCCTACACAAACAGCTACAATCAAACGGGCAGATTTGATTTAGTTCCACTGCTTATGGGAGTTACTCACTTGTTATCCACAGACAGGGAAGGTTTCCAGTCTTCCCGAGTTCTTCCTCAGCTACCTCCAGAAGAAGTATGGAAACGCCGCTGCCATGGAATGGTCTTACAGCCTCTACGAGAACATGCGTCTCTGTCGATCAAACCATGTCCTGAGCTCCTTCTATGACATACTCACCGGGAAGGTAGGCAACCCGCAACCCAGCACCGCCCCTCTGCCCAGACACCCCCGGAGTGACAGGCAGGGGAAGCAAAGCAGCTTCACCTCCCATTCCTCCCTCTGGGAGCTGCACCTTTCATGAGAATACAAGTAAACACTGACACACACTAGAGAAGGGAAGCCTGTTCATGTAAGACATGGCAGGCTCTTACCGCTCCCAACAGAGCTTCTAGAAGACCCCATTTCTTTCAAACACTTTAGTCACATCTGCTCTCTCTGATGAGAGGCTTCTGTTTGCAAGCTGTACATCCATGCCTTTTTCTCTCAGGAAGTCTTTCCTGAGAGAGCTTGTGGTCTGTGAAGATCAGGACACAAATTGCAGCACTGTGTGTGCCCTGGCAGCCTCGTTCCCCAGCACCGCGTCAGAGCTGCAGAGCTCTAGCTGCGTGGCCACATCTTTCCATCGCACATAACACAAAGACATGCAGCCCCCCCAGGTCCTCTTCTACTTGCCCCTTATATCTCACCTGGAAGTGGAAAAGTGGCTGGGACCAAGTGCCACGGTCTGGGCAGGGAGGCAGCTGCCATTCTGAGGGACCCAGGGCGCACATCTGCACCCCAGGGCTGAACAGTTTAAGCAAGCTGTTCACCAAGAAGCTGTGAACAGCCACCCTGAAAGCCACTGTGTTGCTTGCTTAATTATTTGTAAATCACTAAAAGCCACTCACATAACAGCTGCTTTAGAAGCAGGGACAGTCCTTTTGCATTTCTGCTTCCCTCTCTAAGCCAGACCAAGGAACAGACAGGGCAGTTACTGATCTGGGAACCTTCCCTGTTTCACAGGTGGGTGAAGAACAGTTCCACGGCCAGAATCAGGTGATTTCCGACCTGCAAAAGGAGCTGGCTGCCCGCGACAGCTCAGACAGTGGATCCCTGACCAGCGAGCAGTTCAGGCAAGAGGCCGACCATTGCCCACCCAGCTCTGCCCACGTCTGGCACACATCAGATTTGTGATATGCTGAGTCTGTCTGCTTTGCTTATCCCAGCACAGCCAGAGGAGGCGGCTTTTTCTCTCTTTTAAATCCCTGTGTGGAAGGCTGTAGCAAGTCTATACTTGTTAACCTCTGCATTAGATTTAGAATAATGTTAATACTGCAGGTTTTGAGTAGCGCAGCTGAAGAGGCCTCAGAGCAGATGTGGGTGCTCCACATGTGCAGTGGGATGTGCTGGCAGCCCCCGCACCCTGCCCTCTGCCCCCTGGGCAGTCGTTAAGTGCTCGGACTGTAACAGCACACACACACTTCTGTCTCCATACAGCATGGCTGTGAAGGAAGCTTTTCCCCTGAAAAAGAAAGAGTCAATCCAAGAACTAGTGGATGCAAGCAGGTCCAAGCTGGACAGCACTGAAGACCTCATTGACTACATGTCCTTATTCAAAGAAGTAAGCTGATGTTACTTCAGTTTCTCTTTAAATTCAGATTAAGCCCGATTTAGGGCTTAAATTAGCTTTATCAGACTAACTAGGTTTATCAAACTAACAATGTTGCAGTGCCCACCACAGGCTCTAACACCCCAAGTTTATCTGCAGACAGTGGCAATGCAAGATTGTGCCCTTCCTGTGATAGGGGTTTTTCCATATTTCTATTTATTTCCACCTTTCACATGGAAATTCCATTTCTAGGAGAACTGAGTTACTTTAACAAACATCGAGGAGCAGCTCTTATCCAGTCTGGAACACACATTCAGGGCTAACACACCTGTAACTTCTTTCAGGATGAGGAGGGAAACCCTGACCCTTTCATTGCCAAGCTCAGGAGCCAGTATGTCAGGGAGAAGCAGGAGTATCTGAGGCAGCTGAAGAACAAGCTGAGAGATTTAACGTAAGTCTAGAGGGAAAGGGCTGATGGGGACAGCAGATTGGGACAGTGCATGCAGAGGGAACCCCGCTGTGGACACAGCACTATCGGGGGGGCTCTAGCTGTGAATATTGAAGTAAAAAGCTAAACCTAGCTGAGCACCACTCTGCAAGATGCTGAACAGTGTCAGTTCCTGACCCAAAGGACTTTGATATGGCAGGCAGCAAGTAGAGGGGATTGGTTGTACCAATAATCCCCTTCAGGACTTGAAGTCTCATATCTCAACACCCCTCAGCTCTCCAAAACCAGCAGTAAAATCCTGTATATCCTCAGAGTTTGGTTCTGAGGAGCAGGAAGAGCCAGCAGGACTGACAACTGCAGGTTTAAATAAATATTTCTACCTCAAAACAACATAAATAAGAGGCAGTTTCTGCCTGGTCCTAGGCACCGAGTACTGAGGAGAACGCTGGAGGTTGGTAGATGCCCACTGAGTTATGTACTGTCCAACATGGGCACCGAATTAGCAAAGGAAAACATAGTTCTGTAACAAAAGATATCACAATGCAAAACAGACGGAAGGTCGTCCCAGGTTATCACAAATCCAACATTTCCTAACTTTTGCTCAGTTTGAAATTTAGTACTTAGCAGTCTTTGTATTACGCAAGTATTAAAAAAAAACAAAGGGATGCTAGTGGTGGCAGAGATAACAATATCAAAAGGCATCCCTGCTCTGCAATTCAAGCAGCACAGATTCTCACTGTGGCACAAATATTTAAAAATTCCTTTCACATACCACAGCAAAGCAGTGACCAAATTGTTTTTGAACAGAGAGGTGAACGTGGATGATCTGAAGACTGCTTTCCGTGCGATCAACCCTGATATCGATGATCAGACACTAGATACCTACATTGGCCTGGCTTTTCAGGTCCAAAGAGAAGGGCCAGCCCAAGAAGTTGTCCCTGTGGAAACCACACTGGAGAGACTACTCGCTGGAGATGTAAGACGAGTAGGGCCCTTGCACAGGGAGGAAGGCACAACAGGCGTTGAAGGAGAGTAAAGAGACATTGACTATTAAGAATAAACGGATTGTTTGATCTACAGGTTTGGTATGAAGCTGAGAGTTGGAGTTACTGCATGAAATACTTCTTGCCACATGTGCAGAGACACAGCTAGGAGCTAACAGCTGAGAGGACAGGCCAGCTTAAGCAGAAAATCTCTCCAGTACAATTTTGCAGCCTAAGCAGAGGCATTTCAGCTCAGCAAGACTTGCAAGTGGAGGTTGCCTGATCCCCAAACAGAGGCTTCACACCCCCACAGTGGTGGGGCACTCCAGGGTATTGGGCTCTCTGCTTGGTGACAAAATGACTATGCTCCAACAGTCACTACCAGAACCTGAGAAGCCACCAAACTCCAGGCTGCAATGTGGCTGCTTTAGCCCTTGGGCCTGGTGGTTCCTCAGCTCAAAGAGGGAGGGTTTCACAGATACATTTGCAAAATCAGGTGCCATCAGCACAGTCAGGGTGCAAGTGGCAGGTGAGTGCAGCCCATGCTGCATTTGCTATTATATCATGTCTGCCCCCAAGGATACTCTTATCTTGCTATAGCCGCTGTTGTCCAGTACAAAGTCACTTAGAAAGAAATTCAAGTGCTGCCCCATGAGTAGGTTTAACCAAGCTCTGGGCTGGAAAGGCAATTCAAGCACAGAACACTGAAATCTGTCCCTTGCTTCAAGGAAGACACTACAAGCATTTTGGTAATTGCCTTGCCAACCACTGGCTACTCTTCACGCAGTAGACTAGACTTGCAAAAGGGGACAAACAAGTTCAAAAGCCCCTGCTCTAGAAAAACACACAGCTGTAACAAGGATCTGCTTCTTTGCATGAGGCAGTCCATAACTCTTCTCCTCTGAGCAAACAACTCGTTAGTAGGAAGAGCATCAGCACAGATAAATGTCTATAAGGAACATTTTGAACACAGTGCAGCAGCCTTTCAGCTCACTGGAATAAGCAGCATTTGTATCATGCAGAATACATATAATATTTTATTTATCAGAACTGTATAAGTATTCAAAGGTAACAAAAAAATTCAGAATAGGAAAATTACTTGTAATAATGGTGAGATCTAGCAGGCTGGCACAACAGCCACAGCACAACCTGCATCAGTTCAAGAGAACAGTGGCCGTTTATCGCCCCACTGGTTACTGGTGAAAAACCATCACAGAGCAACCTGCAGCCAGATGTCTTCCCAGCCAGGAGGGCACAGTCATTTGCTGGGGATCACTTTGTTTCCACTCACAGCCACCGGAATGAGGAGCTTCCTGTACTCCAGAGGGAAGTAACGCTCTATCAGCACATGCAACGGCATCTTGTCTGTCACCAGCCCTTGTCTTGTTCAAAAAAAGGAGAGCAGAGAAGAAACAAAGTTGTTATTGAGTGGAAACACTTTTCACTAAGTTTTTAAAGTTTTCTCACAGTGACATTTTTGCATTTAATCGCTGAAATGCTGTGACTGCTCGTGACAAAGAGGCTATAGACCTGTATTTGCAGGCAGCTGTGCCAGGCAATATACCAGGTCCTGCACAGAGTGCAGGCACCGGGCCTGCGGGCACAGGGAAGCAGAGCAAGAGAGTTGGTTACTGCAGAGCAGCTCCCACAGAGGAACATCTTTATCATCAAGAGAGTCAGCATATGGATCTATACCAAAGTATAAGCTCATTGCTTTTTAAATTCACAACCCACCTGCCAAAGGATAAATTTTACCATTTAAAGACAGGCACAGAATGATGTAACAGAAGCACACAGCTCAGTACCCAGATTTTTTACATTCGCAATTCAGAGGTGATGGGCATTTTCCCACTGTGTAGGCCATGTAATTTTCTAGTACACTATTCAGCTGACTGGCCCCTCAAAAAAAAAAAAAAATCAGCATCTCCTAGTCTTCTAGAAAGAAAAAAAAAAGCAGCATTTATACATGCCTTCCTTGTGGAAGGAACAGAAATACTGTTCTTATTCCTAAACCAGCAACAATTCCTGGTCCCTTTATGAGGCAGTGGAAAGGCATAGAGACATCTAGAAAAAGGTAAAATAACAAGTGTACAGAATCCTCAAACCTGGCCAACTAAGCCATCACAACTCTCAGCCTGTTCATACTAATTTCAGGTGAGAAAATTAAAATCTCTGAACCAAGATAGCAACAGATTATTCTTTTTAAGCAGGAGCTCCATCTACACAGGCCCACATAAAATGAGAGCCTTTAATCAGATGTGCCCTGCAAAATCCCTTGGGTGACTTTAGCATCACATCTGAAAATCTTCCAGTGGAGACAAGCAATAACGCCCTGGAGTAATAACTTTAAATAAGGAGTGATTAATTTGTTTCAGGCCCCGCAGAGATTTACAGAGGGGTCCCAAGCCAAGAACAAATGCCTTGTGTGCTCACAGAACAGAGTAAATTCAAGCATGAGATTGGGCAACTGAAGGAGCCCCCAGGGAAGAGCAGCAGTGGGGAGACTCTGAGAATGGTTCATCCAAGCTGCTGGTCAGGGAAACACCACTGTCAGGAGAGGCCAGCCCTGGAGGCTCCTTTTCATGCTCCGGAGAGGAACTGTCAGTTTGAGCCCTAAGCATCAGCTTTTGCAGAAGCAGAAAGAGTAGGATTTTGTTTGGAAAAGTCATCAAAACAGCTCACGGGGCATGTGAAAATGCTCGCACCATTTCAGTTGCAAGTACTTTTAGCAGAGAGATCACTCAGGGATGCAAACAGCGCAGCCCAGCCTCACACTTACTGTTACTCTGCTTTTTCTATTCACACCACTCATTTCCCAGCCATAACTGCTTCACCCTCACACACATCCCCCTCCTCTTGCTACCTGTTCCTCAGACGACTCCTGTGCTGCCAACCCCTCACTACTTCCTCTTGCCCCTCCACCACCTTCATCACAGAGTATAAAACCCCACGTCTACAAAGGCCCTCCTGGGACAGGAGGCCCAGTGGCACCACGCAGCATAAATCACGAGACACCACACTTGCTGTGGAAATACCACTAGTGCACATCCTGGCAACAACAGTCTTGCCAGGCTATCAAAGCACCACCAAACACTCCTACGGGTGAATAACAACCTTCCCTTTACCTTCTCATGAGGACTTCCAGGTCAGCCATCTCCACTGTCTTCCTCCCTGCATGGTTGCTGTAAGCTTCCAGATCGTTGCTTAGCTGCTTGAAGTATCTCTGGGAGCTAAAGGAGGATTGAGGAGAGAAATAAAATCAGGCTACGAAGTGTGTGAACACCACTACTCACCCACTTCTCTGGGGCAAGTTGCACTAGAGCTGCTTGCTGCGCAGGTCACAGCCTGCTGGGGAAAACCGCGGGAGAAGAAACTCTCCAGCTCATGAACAAAGTCTGGCTTCTCAGCAGAGGCTCCCTGGAACTTCACAGCCAAGACAGCTGTGAAACAGCTGCACATCTGACAAGCAGGACCTTTCCCAAACTTCCCACACACGCAAGAACAGGGGTGAAGACCAGTGAAAAATCAGCACCAAGGATTAGACTATTAGCTCTTCCAGTGACACTGTTCAAACAATCCACAGATTTTACTCATGAAGGTAACATAGTCTATGGATTCAAAAAAGCTGAGAAACCTGGATTCAGATGTAACACTGTGCAGCTGGAACACCTTCACCTTGCCCAGCACAATGACCATTCTCCAGAGTCCCCTGCTCACAGAGAATTCTAACAACAAAAAGATTGTGAATGGTGCGATTTGTACTGGTTGGGTCAAAACCCACATGCTCCTACAAGGTCGCACTGGTCACAGACACAGCTGCCAAAAGTGCCTAGCACATCTCTGTCCTCGTTTTAATCAGACCTCCCATGACTCTCCCCAGCTGAACAGGGAGGGCTGTCAGCTTGCCAGCAGCAGTCCTGACAGGTTTCTTATTTCAGGAGAGAAAAGAAAGAAAGAAAGACTAAAAAGAGCAGGAAGAGGAGCATTTTTTTTGCTGCTTACCATTTTTCAATGATTTTGTATGCATCTCTGGCCACTGGCATTTTCACATAATGGCTAAATATCTGCTTTATCAAACTGCTTGCTACTTCAGCCTCACTTGTTTTCTTCCTCACTGGCTTGGCCCGCAGTGGCTGCAAGGGAGACCTTTGAGGGAAATTGAAAATTTACACATCAAATGAACAAACACAGGGGAGAAGCAGAGACCACCAGGCTGAGTTTGGGCAAACCTTATGCTGAACTGGAAGGGGTAAGAACTACCTTGAGCTCTTAATTCTTTCTCCCTCCCAATTCTTCAAAACCCTCACGCCCACAACATCCAGTTTAATAGTCAGCAAACTATAGCTCCCTCCAACACAGAAACACAGTTTTCACTGCATCCTTGTAGTTTTCACTCTTCAGGAGCACACAAAGTTTGAAGCATCCACAGCCCACCTCTGTAGGGTACACTTTTACACTACTACGAACATTTTGTTTAGTGGTGTTTTTGTGGTTTTTTTCCTTTTTTTTTTTCCTCCTCCTTAAACAAGACCATGAGACCCCAAAGGAAATAACAACTGGTTTCCATTCTAAAAAGGAAAAACTGTAACATGAAAAAGGGAAGTAAATCCCCGGATGCACTCAGTAGACAAGTGGAAAACAACAGTAAAGATCTGGAGTCTCCAGCTAACACATGCAAAACCCACAGAGGGACTGCATGTACCATTTGATTCCTTCTCCAGCCTACCTGCATGTTTCTCTGTCAGAACCTCAGAGGCTGGAGGAGATAAGCCCCAGAAATGAAGTACACGTAGTAGTGGGACAAATATCCATCCACGATTTATGTCATCTTGGTTACTGTTCCTGTGCCTCAGTTTATCCATTTTTGAATTACTATATGAATGTTCAGTTCACAGGATCAGGGCAACAATTGAAGTTTAATGACTCTGAGACTTTGGTGTTTCTAAATGAATAGTTCTGTGGCCTTAATATAGTTGACCACAGAAGAATTGTACAGGTATTATGAGATTATTTTATAGCAGAACGCCTTAACCGTGGCTCTCACATAGATATTGCTCCACTACATACCCTAGAGTACTCCTCAGGCTTTTAACCTGAGCACTGCTATCTCAGGAGGCAAACAGGCCAACTCAGCCAGACTCTATTGCATAAGGTGCAAACAAACCAATGCACTTTTTGTGCAACAGCTTCCTGTTGCACACAGCTTCAAGGCTCTGAACCTGGGAGTTTGATAATCTGTTACCACAGCTTGAAAGCCTGAAAATCTGTGAATCTATTAATGTTGAGAAATTCCTATGAAGAACATGCATCCAAATGCTGGGACTTCTTTTGCAAACGAGGACCAGCACTCTCTACAGAGCAATTAGTATTCAGACATTCCCGTCTCTCCCCCTGGTACTTACAGCCCCCAGGCACTTCTACCAGGCCACTGCTGAAACCTTATACTTACATGGAAGCAGCAGGTTTTGCAGAATGTGGAGTTGCCCCCTTGGAAGCAGCAGATTTTGCAGAATGTGGAGTTGATGGCACTGGCTTGTCAGCTGCAGCACGGACAAATGCAGGTGTCTTCGTGGAAACCTCTGGGGGAAAACATTGCCTGAGGAACAGGACTCTATTTTCAGAGTTCCTGCAGCCAGCAGTGCTGCCGCAGCAGACAGAAGCCTGGCCAGCTGTTCACACATCTGGTCCAGAGCTACACTGCCTGTGTTCGGGCTGAGGCTCCATGACACCCTGAACCAGCACATCTGCTGCCTACAACATTTCCACCCACCCCACCTCCTGCCACACAGGCTGGCAGCTTTCCTCATGCCAGGTCCTGTCACCCCCCTTCTTAATTTTTCATCTTTTCTTCCTGTCTTTGTCTAACGAGACCCCTAAGATACTACTCTCACTGTTCCACCCCATCAGATCTTTTTGTCAAGGTTTTTCCATCTTTTCATACAGCTGCGTTAAAGATAAGCATATTGACAGTATTGTAGACACCCTAAAAACACCTACAGCTCTCCTTGTGGCAAAGGTGTACCAGTTCAACTGTGGCCTTTGTGCCTTCCACACTGGCACTGATATTCTCATTACAGCTGTATTTCCCCACAATGCCTCAAATCCTGGCAATTGGATTATTTTAGGATGTCCTTTGCTCAGTTTTTGATTTCAGAGTGTATTGTAGTTCAAAAGACTTTAAGACCAGTCCCAAAAGACACCACTAATAAACACTCCGGGCATTCTCAAATGTGGCCTTGACTAAAGAACTCTGATGTGTGTGTTCTTCCAAAAGGCATAAGCACTCTTGGGACAACAGAGCCAATTGATGCAGTGTCTGAAGAACTGTTTAGAAATGGACACTTCCTCTCAGCTTTCTGGAAAGCTAACTTACCCTTTTAGTTAAATGGAAAGGAAATCTGCAACTACATGTACAAAATAAAGGGTTCTAAAGTAGGTTTCAAGTCTGGAGTCACATAAATGGCTGTGGAAATAGCAGTTCAATGCTAAGACATTAAAAAGTCAGCATGAAGTTAGGAGTCAGGAAGGAAAGAATAATAAAATGGAAGATAGCCTTATGTCAGTGTATAAAACCACTCTGCACTCAGTTCTGTCTGCTTGTGCACTTCCATTACTTTCACCTCAAAAAGTAAAGATGATCTAGGTCCCTGAAACACCAGATGAGCCTGTAACAATCTGGTCTTGAGAACAGCAGGCAACAGCTTCCCCTGGACTATCCGATGGACTAAACAGTTAATCACGTTATTAACCTATGTTGTTCCTCAATCTATTGAGAGACAGCAGGGAAAAATACCTCCTGCTACTGCTGCAATAGTTTTCTTACCTTCACTCTCAGGGTCTTCAGCTTCTTCCTCAGTAGGCTCTTTTTCTGGACCATCCCATTCTGCCATGACAGCCTGGTCTTCAACTGCTTGTTCAACAGCTTCTTTTAACGGCTTCATCCCAGATTTTTCAGGGAAGGAAATAGCATGGAAATGCCTGCCCAGACTTTCAGCTTCAACATCTTTGGTAATCTCATGTTCTAGATTTCCAAAACAGGAAAAATACGTCACTGAAACAAGTACAACAGCCAAAATTTCAGAGCATTCATAAGAACGAAACCCAACTGTCCACTCCTGACCATGTTGCCACCATATTACTGCCTTCAACAATTAGGGCATCAACACACTAAGCTAGATAAGCTAATGTACTGAGGAATCCTCAACTTTTCCCAGTGCTACATCTAGGTGTGCGGAGGTCACACGAAAAAAAACAACACTTGGTCAGGTAGAGAAGACCCTGAGATTTGAATGAAATTTTTATTTGAGCTCCTTTTAAATGAACTTCCTTCAATGAGAACTTTTATCACAAAAGAAGTCTTACCAAAGCCTTAGTGCAGCATGTTGAACACAGCAGACCCAGCAATTCAGGAAAAGTAACTTGGGAGATCCTGATTTGCCAACACATTCAGAAGTCTCCAAGTCTCTCAATCTTGGCCCAATTCTAGAACTTCTACTAATTAATTTAAATTAGAGATACCTTCTGCAATTATATATTTGTAAACACTGTTGTCAATGCAATTTTGGTTTACATTTGAGCAGAATGCAGTCTTTGAGCTTAAAATGCTAAAATCAGTCCAATATTTCCCCAGAACTGAGCCCAGATTCCTGAATACAAAGAGAGTTAACAAGTCTCTCTCCCAGCAATGATGCCAATAATGCAGCTTGAGAGGTTCTGGCATTACAGATAGTTTTCAGTATTGGAGGTTGTCCTCACCAGCTTCAGGAGAGCCTTGGTGTTCAACGCTGCCTTCTGCTATGCCCTCTTCTTCCGACAGGGCCACTTCTGTTTCCATTCTCGCATCCTGTGCCGTAGTTATCTGCGATTCTGCTTTTTCAGTCAGTTTCTTCCCCAAATGTTCAGAATATCCAGTATTTTCAAGACGTTCTGCAGCTGAAATACAAAATTCTGTCATCAGTCTTACCTACAAAAAACCCCACAATTGACCACCAGCATACAGTTAAACAACTGCTAAAATTTATTCATGGTAAATAAACTCAGCAATGGCCATAAGGGAAGCAGATGTAGTTCTCTTCCAAAAGATTACAGCTGAGAAATGCACAATTTTTCTGGTGTTTGCTTCACGGTGACCTAATTAGGGTGCAGGTCAAATCCCAGTTAAGGAAGGAAATTAACTTACAGAAAGCAGAGCTCTCCCAGCTCCGCAATCTCTACCTCTGCTCTCACTTAGTGATCATCTGAAAGATCAATTTTTTTTCCTTTAAGCCTAACAAGAGGTGGAGTTTGTGCTCAGATTCTCCTCCCCATTTCCTCAGTTTTTCTGAACAAACCATTTTGAAGAGATACATGGCACTACAAAGAGGAGAGCACCTAACAGTGCTTTTAACCATTGCAGACAAGCCTCTAAAGAGTACTTAAGTGCTCCTTTTTGCTACATACTAAATCTGTAGTCCACGTCTGTTACCACATATCCCCGAAACCCATACAGGTAATTACTTGGAGAAATCTTACTGAGGACTCTAATAGTACTGTCACTTGCTGAAGGGTTTGGAAACCTTGGCTGAACCCAGAACCAGAAGCCACAGAAGTGGATTTTTACCACCCACTCCAGTGACTGACAGTTTTCACACTCAAGAATACAAGTATCAAGGCCTTAGTAGCCCCAAGTCTCAGCGAAGGGGACAAGGAAATTTGGCCAAAGGTGGTGCAAAAATCAGTAATATCAGCCTCACTAACCAGAACATTGGACTCCCTGCACCAACGCAGGGCAAAATATTAACTAGCTGTGTGGGGAGAAGGCAAAAGCTCAGTTCTACATGAAGACTGGCTAAGGTAGGCAGGCACCAGTGAATCTCCCACCACCGCTGGATCCCTGCTGGGATACGGTGCTTTAACAGTGGAGTACCAGATGCTATTGATACATTCAAGTCTTAATTTTGACTGATTTTGTCACCTGTTGCCAGCAGCAGTACCTCCTGCAGTTTAATATAACCCGCCAGCTGTCAGTGCCAGTTGCTCCTGCCCGGTTTCCACACTGACAGATCAGGGAGTTGTTTGTTTCAATTTGTTTGCCGAATCATCTCCTCTATGCTGCTCAAAGCTTTTCTTTTTAAACTTATCTTTCACTTCCACAGCAATCGCCTTTTCTCTAGGCTGAGCAGTCCTTATCTTTAGTCATTCAACATACAGAAACTGCTCAATATATTTCATTATTGTAAATGGTAAAACTGCTTTTCTCTGCACCTTCCCTAGCTCTGTTAAATCTATTTAGAGATGGAGAGGTTAGAACTACACACAATATTCAAAAGATGAGCATGACAATCATCTCCATAGTGGCACATTGATGTTTGTCATCTCTTCCTTTCACATTAATTTTTACACATTATTTGCTTTTTCACCATCCCCCAAGCTTTGAGCTGGTGTTCACAGAACTGTAACAATTCTGAGGTGATTTTCATCAGTCTCAAGAGTCACATCCCATTTAGACCTCATGCTCCCCAGGCACACCCAAGTGAAAATATAACAGCACAAAAGAATCAAGAAAGATAACAGGATGCCAACCTTACGTAACTGTAAATTTGGAGGTCCAGAACATCTGCTACCTTAATGAACTACTCTAAAAGAACTGTTTAAAACAAAAGGCTATATTATTATGCTAAAAAGGCAATATAACTAATTTTGCTGATACACCTGGTATGCGCAAGCAATTACTTATGGGCACTGCAAGGATTCAGTTTAAAATTCTAATAACAAAACTGTTGGTGTTATAGACTGTTCAGTTTCCATACTGCTAGAAGGGAATTCCTATGGAACTTCAGACATGTAATTAAGTCCAGGGAAAGCTAAACCTGCATGGCCACGGTCTTTCTCATTTCCAGACACTGTCAAAGGAACAATGGGAAAGACTTAAAACTGATCCTAAACTGTACTCTGGAAAATGCAATTCAACAAAATAGAAGAATTTGTGTCCACTCATACCCAAAGCTTTATGTAACAACTGGATAACACTTGCCAACCTCAGTATTTGTGCAGAGTTTTTACAGTCTTACTCTGAGGCAAAAGGATTCTGGAGAAAACTGAGAATGTGCTTGTGAAAGCAGGTAACTTGCATGACTTGCTCTCTTTCAGGAACAAGGAGGTATTATGGCTCAGCCTTCCAGTGGTAATCATTATTTAAGGCAGCACGATCTTCAGGTTCTTGTCTTAAAACATGCTGGTTTATACTGGAGAAAGATAATGGCCAAGATGGCTTAAATATAGTAAAATATTATAAAGTATACAAGCAAAAAGAATGATTAGCCAGGCACATCACTTGCCAAGATGGAGCTATTTATCTTTACTATGGGAAGATGAGCAGTACTATGAACCTATGAAAACTATGAAAATTTATTCTATTTGAAGTCACTGTAAATAAGGCAAATACTGACAAGAAAGCACACAAGCAAGTCACAGCCTACTTTTAGAAAGCTTGTCTGGAAATGCTCACAGTGTCTCTGATATGACTTGAATTAAATTATCTCCAGTATCTACTGCACAATAAAGTCTTATTTTGCTCTGTAAGTCACCTGAAACACTCTTGGTTTTAATCAGATTTGAGTACTCCATTTCCTTGCCACACTGAAAGCGCTTCTTACCCTCTCTGAAAATCTCCTCCTGCTCCACTTTGTTCACTGTATCAGCTATCTCTTCTGTCTCACTTACATCTAGGTCTTCAATTATATGGGACACAACTTCTCTCAAAGACATGCTGACAGGTCTCTCAGGCTTTAGAGTGACAGGGGATGCCAAACATCTACTTGAACTTCTGGATGACAAAGAGGAGCTCCATCTATTAACAACTAGAAATTGAGAGCATTAATGTACCCCCAGTATCTTTTTAAACTTTCTTTTAGCTTATGGGTAAGTAAGGAACCAGCCAAGCAGAGAAAGGATTGCCCAGAAGAAAATGCTCTTCCTTCACTGAAAACAGTTTAGGGAGTTCACATTGTATCTTGGGAACCAGTTGGAGAAGTCCTTGCAACTATTTTTCTGTTCACACTGAGGAGCAACATTGATAGCAGGTACCTTTGGTTAAACAGCATAACTACTTAACCAACTTTCGACATCAATGCCTTCCAAACTCCAGCATCTTTTAAGATATGCTCTTACTCCCTCTTCACATCTGTCCAAGGGATTTTTAATACCCTGGACACAGGGAAGTGGTTACCTGTGACCTCACCAGGGTAAAGCTCTGGACTGGTAACCTTCTGAGACTCCTTCTAACTCTGTCTACAGCTCTGACACATTCTCTCCTGATCTTGACACACTTGTGATCAACTTACAGTGTCCACTTCTGGGCTTCCCAGCACAACAGAGGTGGACATACAGTCCTGCAAAGGGCCACCAGGACAAGTAAGGGACTGGAGCACCTCTCCTAGGAAGAAAGGCTGAAAGAGCTGGGATGGTTCAGCCTGGAAAAGGGAAGGCTGAGGGGAATCTCATCAATATTTGCAAAGCAGACAGAGCTGTTCCATTGGGTTACTCTGCTGGGAGTGATCTTGCTTACCTTCTTGCTGGTTTGCAGGCGGTTTTGGAGATACAAGAGACGTTCTGTCAACATGCTCACGATCAAGGATTAAGTCTTTCTCAGAGTATCTTTCAGTCCTTCCCTCATTTGTGCCCACACTGGATACCAGGCCCACTGGCCTTGCTTCCTCTTGAGCTGCAGAGATCTCGCTTCTCTGTGCTGAAGTTTTTGAATCCGATAGCTGTGGTTCAAGAGCAGAAAGCTTATTTTGGCTCTGTTCAAACTGATGCTGAACAAAGAGTTCCGTGTTACTCAGCAGGATTTGCGCATCACTTGTCTGCATGGCTGTTCCAATCCCAGATGCTGTTTCTGAGTCCACAAGATAGTTCTGTGCTGTTTAAAGTTTTAAAACAAGTTTTACATGAAAAACTGTTCAAAGTCATATGGACACACATTTATTACCAGGACTTGCATAATTCAAAATTTAAGTCATTCAACCAAATTTGATTCACCCTCCACAGATCAAACAATGAAACTGTATCACCACACTTCAGTGTCCTTAACTTTCTCTACCAAACCATATCCCCACTACCCACAGTTATGAACACAATCCCAAATAATTCCTGTGATATAAATCATTAAACTTGGTGGAGCACATACTTAAGCATATAGAATTAAAGCACCTACAGATGTACAGCTTCATTCTAATCTTGCTTCCCAAATTACTCTGGATTTCTGTGAACGTGCTACTGGCCTTTAAATCCTAAAATACAGACAACACTTCAGTAACTGCTTCTAAAACCCATCTTGTATAAGGCTCTTCCCAAAACAGAAGTAACAACACAAAAGAAACCTTTTCTGTTCAGCATGTTCTGTTCCACTCCGCCTTCAAAAGCTTCCACATCAATAGCTTTGCGATTCTTTGGCCTCCGGAGTAAGCCTCTCTTTTCAACACTGTCTGGTAGGACCAGAGAACCAAGAGACATGCGAAGAGATCTGTAAAAAGAGGAGGGAAGAAATAATTTTCCAAATTTTCATGCTCCCCCTTTACCCTCAGATTACAAATGTGGTGCCACTAACAGTGAGACATTTCCCAAATCCCTTAGCTGGGAAGAATTTCCCTCCAAAAAACAAGATTACATGCTAGTCTACTTTAAACAGTTTAATTTCATGATATCACCTAACATCAGGATATGTACCAAAGAGATCAGGAAACAGACAGTTTTACAGCCTTCTACCTCAAGAGGGCTGCAACAATGCATCTGGCAAACAGTTCACAAATTTTAAAAAATTTAGATAATGAACCAAAAGGGAAAACAAATGTTTGAGAGTAAAGATGTCCTCTAGATGACAGCAGGGTGGCAGGAGGATTTCAAGGCAAGTCTGAGAAGCTGGTTATAGTATCAGTATTCACAGCAAAATACAGCTACCAACACACTGTAACTTTTTGAGATGGGAGCCAAGATAGAAACATGCAAAGCATGGGAAAAGATGTACCTCAATGTACATAATTTGCACTCTAAAGAGACTGGCTGTACTCAGCTACCTCTGTCCCTCTCTCTAGGCAGGCAAATCAAAAAGGGGGTACAGAGAGTTCAAAGATAGGAAATACAGCACACAGCCCTATGAATCAACTTTGCATGGGACCACAGGCAAGGGCTGCAGAGAGAAAGGTGAAATAAATTGCTAATGATCCTGGCTGTGGACAGCAAAGTACATGGGCAACGCAGGAAAAGAAGTTGACTAGCAGAAAAGCTTTTAAAGTCCAGGAAAGTTGCACTAAAGACTGCATAGATGCAGTAATGAGTCAGTTAACAGGCAGAGATAATATCTAAGGTATATTGTATACGTATTTATTGTTGGAAACACAAGAACAGAAGGAAAAACAGAATGATCCTGATAAGCAAAAAGAGAAGCAATATTAGCAATACAACCTAGACCAACCAAGGCATAAAGTGCAGAGCAACAATTTCTGAAAATCACAAGGTATGTGATTCCACCAGCAGGATAGGAGATGATTGTGTTACTACTAACACAGGTCCTAATAATGAACCAGGGTATCTGCACGGTTCTTCACAACTGCAGGTGATGAAACAAGGCAGCTATAGTTAGGACAGCCAGAAGTTAAGACATTTTAGTTCAAACTCACCGAGCCAAAGCAGTGCTGTCCAACGTTGACTGAGCTAGAAAAAGTTGGTCACACATTAGTTGTGAAATTACACTAGCTGAAAAAATACCCTCTAAACAACAGGCTACAGGAACACTCCAATGGATCATCCATCTGTGTCCCAGAACTGCTTGTTAGAATTTTAATAAGAAATTTCTCAAAGGGTAATAAAACAGTTATTCCAAAGGTAATTTAAATATAGCACATGCCCTAACACTCAATAATATTTATCTTACCACATTAACAGGAATATAGGCTGGGGCCGCAGTCACAACCACCCTTCAGCAGCCCTTTGCCTCTTAAACACTAAAGCATCTGGAAGCTCTGGAAATGCATGTAGCTACTCCACAGATGATTGGTGAAACTGTAACTCAAACCACTTCTACTCAGAAAGTCCTAAAATTCCAAAAGCAGATCTAGAGAGCAGTGACATAATCATGCTCATACTAGAAAATACTAGAACATGTCCCATCTGCTTTCACAGAGCTGCTCACATCTTATCAGAACATGTTCAGATCAGGTATCGGGCTCAAGGAAAGACAAGTTGATTTTTTGACTACAGGTGAGTCAGGGTGAGATTCAGCTCCAGGTTAAAATATCCAAACACAGGTGTCTATGTTCCCCCATTATTGTCAAACGCAATTAATCGAATGTAGGTATCTCCTTCAGTGTGAGCTGAATCACCCTCCAGACTCTAGGGACTGCATCTTCCCTAAAATTTAGGAGGATTTCAGTTACCTGCTGTACACACATGCACAGAGCGTCTATAATTTGGAACTGAGGTACACGTGTCTGTAACTCAGAGCTGAACCCCACCCCTGAATTCTACCGCAGCTGCTACTGCCAACAGGGCAGGTAAACCAAGGTGAAAACTGCAACTCAAACAACAGCTTTGTAACTTATTTGATACAATTGCAACAAAATGTATGCAGCTTGTTCTATTTTCAAGTTTCTGAACTGAGGGCAAGACAAGGATTGCTTCCTTTGGAGACATTAAAAAACTCAAAGAGCAGCAAGATGGAAAAGTAGTCAAGAAGTCATGTACAGTCAAGACAGAGGCTGTAACTTGGCTCAAAAAGGCTTGTTTTAAATTTGATCGTGGGGGCTTTTACCTTCTCCACTGTCCCCTTTGCACAAGGTATCGCAGCCTTGCTGCCAAATGTACAACTGCCCAGCTGAGAAGTTACTAAGAACTAAACTGCAGCGGATGGAGATCAATTGACAGCAAACGCAGGGCTGAAGAAGGCAATTTTTTTACTGCAGCCTTACCTTGGTTTTGGGGAAGTCGTCTGTCTGCTGCTCTCTCAAATTCAGAAATGCTGAGTTTCTTTCTCTTCTTAGTCATATGGAATGTGGCGACAGATATACTCTCAGGAACAAGGTCTGGCAGTTGCAGTTCCCCCCTACCAACACAAACCAGACCTTTAACAGTCAGACTGCAGGTAAAAGCTTGGACTTCCAACAAGCTCCATCGCTCTGTGCTAACAGCCCACAAAGACAATAAGGTCTGTCAGTCATTACAGCGTAAATGAAAATGCCATCATCGTGAAACACTGCCAGGTATCACAAAGCTGGTACACGGAACAGACCTATAATATCCCAGCCAGGCACTGGATCAGGATCAGTAACTAGGTTTCTGAATTGCTTTCCCCCTTTACTGAGGAGTTCCAAGAATCCCCTCTCAGGAGGGTCACATTCAGGCAGTGAGCTGCTGTCTGCACTCCACAGTGTCCTACAGTTCTGTTTCTTTTTTTGCATCTCTGCTGGAGGATGCTATTACAACTAGGGAAAGCAGTGCCTTTCCAAATTCAAGAAAGTTCACATCAACTAAAGGAAGGCTGTGATGGAGTTTTTTAAAAAGACTTCAAGTTTATAAAAATGTAAAAGTATTTTTTAAAAGTCTATAACTGTTCAACAACTATCTAACATAAGGAATACAAAACTTGGCAAAGATCCAACCATCTGGTTTTATCATTTAAGACAAGCTGACGAGAAGTACATTCAGAGATGTTCAAGAACTACAACAAGCAAAATCAATTTGCAATTAATACTGCTCATCTTTTTTAATTTAAAAAACCCCAAACTAACCAAACAAAAAAAAACCCCTTAAACAACCAAGCTACCACACTCACAGAAAACTCAGATTTTTTTTCTTCCTCTATTAAAAAAAAAAAAAGAGAGACAGAAGTTCAAAAGTTTTCCTGATATTTTAGATGACCTGTTTAAGGTTGCTTATAGTCAATACAAAAAGTTCACCTATAAAGACAAAATGAGGGAAATCATATTCTTTAGAAGATTATCCTTTGCAGTAAGCAAAAAAAACCACAGGTGTTGTGACAAAACTGCCTAAAGCAAATTAAGACTTGCCACCACTACTGGTTTTCTTTTATTTCATATCAAAGTGGAAGGAAACAAACCACAATTCAGCCTCTCAGTCAGGCCTATTAACTTAAAATATTAATGGAAGCTAAACATGAATAAGAGCAGCTGAGCCTCAAGCAAACCTCACCTCCAAACTACTCTACACCAACCAAGAAGTAATAACACTGTAAAAAGCCACAGCAGCAGCAGAGCAGTCACTCATCACTCCTCAGCATCGCCTGTACACAGCCTGCAGCCTTGGAGAGATCCAAGAACTTCTATTTTAGTGTCTGCCACAGACAAATAAGAAAAATAGGTTTCCATCAAGAGACTTAATCATATCCAGCAATTCCACTGCAAAAGGATACTAAAAGTCTGCATTTAAGAAAGGCGACTAAGAACAAACCTGAAGTATTTACTGTTCAGTCCCCCAGTCCCAGCAATTCCCATGCGACCCTTAATGTGGAAGAATTATTTCTGAAAATCTCATCTGACGGAACACAATTCCCATCACTGAAACAGAAGTAAAGAAATCCTGCTCCCCAACGCTGTGGTAGGAACTGCAGCTGTACCTGGTTGTGTTAAAAACCCCCACAAATATTACTTACGTGCTGGAAGGCCTCTTAGATGGGAGTTCTGGTTGAGCTTCCTCTGTTGCTTCATGTTGAGATATCTGAGGTGCCAGAGGTGAAACTTGTGGTTCTGCCAACAGACCAAACATTTCCTTTCCACAATACAATCCAGCAAGAATGCCAAATGCAGCAGAGCATCAAAGCTATACTACATTCTGTAAATTACATTTATTAACAGGTTAAAATAAAGATCTGGTGAAAACTATTTGGGTTCTACTCCTAGGAAAGCTGCACAGACAGTGACAAAGCCAACAGTGGCAAATAGCAGCATGAGGGCTGCACAGATGGCAGCTGAGCTGAGGGTGGCAACAGCACCTGCCTCTATAATTTACACATGATCCTACAGCTAAAGGCAGCACAAAAATTACACACTTGCTCACCAGGATGAAGAAGTGAAGAAGATTTTCAATAACATGTTTTCATCAACTTAAGGCCTGGTCTGTATTGCATGACCTCACTCAGCTGCCACCTCTTTTACATAGCTTGGTCATACAATGGTCCGGATTTCTGTTTCACATAACAGCATAACATGCTACAAAACAACACCTCCTGCCATGGACTACACCAAAATATTGTCCTAAAGGTTTGTTTTCCTGAGAAAAAAAAAAAAATATATATACTTACGGGTCTGAATGATTCTCTTGAGCATAAGCCGTGGTGTGTCATTGTCATGATCAGAGAACACAGTTGGTCTCTGTTTCAGCAGGGTGCTTCTGCCAGAGTTATTCTCTTTCCCCGAATCAGATACAGTCTAATGAAAAAAACCAGAGACATACAATTCAAAAAATGTATTTTCATCATTAAAAATTAATCTTAGCATCAAAAGCATTCATCATCTGTCTTCTAATAAAAATCTAAGCTAGCTAACATGAAACACTTTACAAGTTCCCAAAAGTTAACTGTGCACATTTGTTTTCTAACAATGCTGGCACTTCGTTTTTGGGTGGAAAGAATTCACAACGGTGTATCATCGAGGTGGGTTTCACTGCACAACTCTCACCACGGACAAAAGCCTGAGGGACTTGAAATCACGGCCCTTCTTCCCTTATGGCCATGACCTAAAACAACTCAAAAAGGGAAAACAGCAGAAAAAGACACCCCAAGTGATGCAAGGCTGTAAGAGCCCTGGCTGTTGGGTAAGCACGAAATGGAGGAGTTTCAGCCCGTTTTCCACGTTAGAAAGCGAACAAGGGAGCGTCCTTTGCTCCCCGGTCCCTGCTCTGAGGGTCTCGCTTCTCCGTCAAACCGTGCGGGTGGACAACGCCGGGCGAGCGCCGCGTGAAGACCGGTCCCGACAGCGACCGGTCCCGACAGCGACCGGTCCCAACAGCGACCGGTCCCGACAGCGACCGGGCCCGACAGCGACCGGTCCCGACAGCGACCGGTCCCGACCCTTCCCCTTCCTCCCCACCGAACCCGCCCTCACCCGGCCCTTGGCCGCGGTGAGCAGTCGGAGGCTGTCACTGCGTCCGGCCCTGCGCCGGTCCCGCCTGCCGCTGTCAGCCATGGCAGGCTAACGGTCGCGCCTCGCGACACCTCCACTTATCGCGAGATCGCCGCGCAGTGCTTCACGGGAGGAGAGACGGGCGGGGCCGGCCTGCCATGGGGGCGTGGCCTATCGAGGGGGCGGGGCGCCGCGGCGGCCCCTGGGAGCGGTAGTCGCCGAGGGCGGGGGCGCAGCGCAGTGTGGGGCGGGTAGTTCCGGCGCGGCGCCGTTGCCGCGGTGCATTGTGGGCCGCGTAGTTCCGGTGCGGCCGCGGCGGGCGGCGTTGGCGGGCGGCGAGAGGCCGCGGTTGGCCTTGTGGGAGCTGTAGTTCGGCGGGGGCCCCCCGCGCCCGCTCTCCCCGCCGCCGGGGCCGCCCAGGGGTGTCCCTCCCCGCCGGGGAGGCCGCCCCGCCATGCCGGGCTTCACCTGCTGCGTGCCGGGCTGCTACAACAACTCGCACCGCGACAAGGCGCTGCACTTCTACACCTTCCCCAAGGACGAGGAGCTGCGGCGGCTCTGGCTGAAGAACGTCTCCCGGGCGGGCGTCAGCGGCTGCTTCAGCACCTTCCAGCCCACCACAGGCCACCGCGTCTGCAGCGAGCACTTCCAGGGCGGCCGCAAGTCCTACCTGGTGCGGGTCCCCACCATCTTCCCGCTGCGCGGCGTTAACGAGCGCAAGGCGCAGCGGGCCGCCCGCCGCCCTCGTCCCGCCGCCGCTGCTGCCGCCGCCGAGGCCCCGGCAGGGGGCGCGGCCGAGGACGTGAAGCCGATCGACCTGACGGTGCAGGTGGAGCTCGGGGCCGGGGCCACCGCTGTGCCCGTCCCCGGGAGGGTACCGGCGGCGGCAGGGGAGGAGGTGCCGGTGGAGGGCGGCCCCCCGGACCATTCGTACTCGCTGTCGTCGGGCACCACGTCGGAGGAGCTGCTGAGGAAACTCAACGAGCAGCGCGACATCATCGCGCTGCTGGAGGTGAAGATGAAGGAGATGAAGGGTAGCATCCGCCGCCTGCGCCTGGCCGAGGCCCAGCTCCGGGAGGAGATCCGCGAGAAGGACCGGCTGCTCCATGCCGCCACCGCCGGGACCCGCAAGCGCCATGGCCTCTGAGGGAATGCCTGGCACACCGGAGCACGGGGCTCTCCTCCCCAGAGCCTCTGCCGCCCTTGCTGAGGTGCTGGGACAGAGCAGAGATTGTGGGGCTGCAGCCCATCCAGTCTCCCGGCTCTGGCTGCCTGGACCCTCCTGCCCCCACTGAATCAGCCCCTAGCTGGGCAAGCCCTCGCCATTGGATTCTCCTGCCTAGATGGGGTGGCCGCTGCCAACTCAATGCCGAGCCCCATTTCCGATCCAGCATTACCCCAGAGCTAGCACTGCGGGAGCCCACCAGCATCCCATCCATGCTGGGCCTATCAGACCCCTCTCTGTGCTGGCAGCGGCAGAAAGTGCTTCTTTTGGTGTATATGGGACCCATGTCACCACAAAGTGGATGCAGAATATCAGTTTTCAGCAAATAAACTCTCTCTGTGTGAAGTGAGGTAGCAGCAACACTACCCCCTGGAGAAGGCGTGTCTGACAGCACGGTTGGCACTGTACCCTTCGTAGGAATGAACGTCGATGTTGTGGTTGGCCTCGCTTAGCAGAGGCACAAGGAAAGCTTTAGAAACCCTCTCAGGGTGATGTGTTTCTTCAGTAAATTACTGATGCCATAAAAGACTGCTGTTTCTAGTGTGAAAGAATCCCCAGATTAAAGAGTGCTCTTGTACTATGTAGTTTTTGCTTTCTCCACAGTATGTATTTGTTACAGATGTCTCTGCTCTCAACACTAGTAAGGATTACAATCTGGTACAAAGAACCCAGTGGCATTTGACGGCTGTAGTTTATGTCATTGGTTTAAGAACTCCCTCTAATGAAACGGAGGTTTTCTAACACATAGGAATTTAAATCCTTGGCTTTCGTTCAGAGAACTGGGACAAAACAGAAGCAAAGCAAGTTTGTCTGTGGTGGTTGCAAACCCTTGCTGTCTAATCCTAAACTAGTTGGCATGACTAATAATCTGTACATTAGGCAAGACCTTACTGAAACGTGCTTGCGTGTTCTAAACCGAGATTTAAGACTCTTGTAACCAATCTATGTGGAATGATTGTGTAGTTTCTGTTTCTAGCCAGCATTAGGCCCTTCAGTTTCAGGAACAGGAAACCAAATCAGCGTTGGCTAGAAAAATGGTGGAGCAAGGGTAGCAAGGCTGGCCTGACCTTGTACTTCAGGTTAGCTGGTGGAACAGATACCTCAGCGCTGAGGAGGAAGAGGAAGGTATCTGGTGCTCCTGCGTGGCTCTCTGGTGATGCATACTTGGGGGGGGGGGATAAAGCTTCAATAGTGATGGATGTTGGGAACAAGAGGCGGTTCACCACAGTGTGCTTGTGATGACGTGCGAGGGAGGAGTGCCCGGGTGTCCATTGGGTCTGTGAGATCTTCCTCCTGTAACCAGAGTGCGTTACACTCGGGAGATCGGGATGTCTGTTTTACTAAATTTTATAGAAGTATTTTCTAAATGTAAAAAGTATCTTTAGTTTGAAAATATTGTAATCTTTGTAACACTGGCTAACGTAGCTTTACAATTGTCTGTTTTGATGCTCTATATGGCCGAACAAAAGGGCACAGTGGGATTTGGTAGCTGGAGGTTTATCTATTGATCATGTAGCCCGTTCAGCTAACGGCAGTGGTTTTCACAGCCTGCTATGTGATGCATGGGTCATTTTGCTATTAATGCGTGTGCTGAGTTGGATGGTTGACCATAAGGATACTGCAGGTCTACTCATGTACTAAGTATTTACCATTATTTCATTTTAATTTATTTTCTCCAACCTGATATGCAGCTTTTAACTTCAGCTCCGTGGTATACAGATTTTCCTGCGAGTCAAGTAAGCAGCAATTTGTGGGTTGGTTTGTTTGTGTGTTTTCTTTCTGTAGGTAAAGCAGATACCTGCTATGCCATCTGATTTAACATATGTAATTGGTCCAGCAGATCTATATGCTCTCATCAAGACAATAGGCAGCACAACGTCTCTCCTCACGGACAGACCAGTTGCGCACCCTAGCTTCTTGAGAATGTGCGTGTCCTCACAGTCGTGGTACTTTTTCTACCATTGGAATGCACTTCAGGACGTTCAGCCATTCGGTCTGCTGGACTGGTTAACTGCTGGACTCTTCCACTTCTCCAGGTTACACTGAGGTGCTAACATGCTTAATTTTAATAAAGTATATTTTGTTTTGTTATGTTTCCCATTTCCGTGCTGTATATATATTTCTGAAAGGTTGGTGGCTGTAGCTTGACTTGTTTTGCAACAGCTTTTTATTCCTCATGAACTTCATGGTTGCAGGTGTGTGAATCTCTTTATGTTCACTTAGGGTGAGGAAGAGAAGTTAGAGGTCTGATCACTGTACTACTTGCCTGCCTGTTGTATGTCCTGCCTCCAGGTTTGGAAACTGCCTCCTCTTACAGTCCTTCCCGCTGTTCCTACCTCTGCCCTGTGAGCAGGGCCCTGATGTGGCAAGGCAGAAGTTATTGTGCCAGTGAGAGTCATTAGGGAGAGGCTGGAGACTCCTCAGGGAACTGGCATGCCAGAAGGCACAGACCAACAGGTGGGATGGTCGATATCTCTCCGATACAGCCTCAGACTTCCCTACTTTCTATACAGACAGCAGAAATGTTGAAATTCTGGGCTAAATCAGGGCTAAATTAGAGAGAGACTGTGCCAACAAACCTAGCCTTCTGCTCCTTCCTCAAATTCTTACTGCTTCTCTCCTTCAAAAATGAAAAACCGCACTGTACAGAGCACACAGGTGCTACTATACCTGGGTAGTCACACCATGAAAGATACTTATCCCACTATAGTAGCTACTATAGAAACAGCATCAGGGAAATCAACACCATTTTATCCTAAAACCTGCAAGTTCCAGGCTTGGGACCCATATTTGGAACGGACTCCACAACTCATCACTAGAACAAGGGACCCCAGGTGGTCCATGTCATGCAAATCCTTCTTTTTCTTTCCATATGAAAAACAAATGAGAAGTAGCTTTTTCTGTATATTTACAGCTTTGCATTAGTGTATAATCAACCCAGTTCCTAGATCTTCCCAGATAAATCTGATGGGTCAGGGCTGCTGTGCACAAACTGTTTACCGCTGTAAGAGTCTCACAGGCTCCACCATTTAAAAAACAGGTTTTGTTCATGACACAAATCCTTACGCAGGGTCCACAAAGAACTGTGGATAGGATGGTGCCAGTTCAACTGGCATCTTTCCCCTTAGAGGAGAGATATCAGTAGTGACAAGGTGCAGAGCACAAGAACATGTCTCAGGCTGGCAGCTAGAGGTCTGAGAACGTCATGATAAAGGCAGCACGATAAAAGCTCATAGTTTTCTGCCAGCCATGAAACAGCACTTGAGTCAGAAAACAAGGGAGAGAGAGGGGAAAACAAACAAAAAGATCACCTGTTTATTGTCCATCTACTCTTCACTTAGACTCAGTGGTGTATCAACTGCCTGCAGTCTCCATTTCCAGGCCACGCAAGGTAAGAAGCCATGCAAGAGTGACTGGCACAGCGCTGGCACTCAGGTTTGCCTTTTCAGATAGGAGAAACCTGCTGCAACACACTGTTAGTGCCACATTAGAGGAGTCCTAGAGAGCCTCAGTGTCAGCCACCTCCAGCAGCAAGCCTGGGCGAGCGGACCCATCTGTTCCCAGGGTTGTGCAATCCCACCTCTCTCCAAGAAGCAGACGTATAACGTTCAGGTTTGCCGTCAGAGACGCAGGAACCATCAGAGCCAAGCTCAAATGCTCCACTTGCTACGGTACGACTGCTGAGCTGTCTTTCAGGCTTAGCCCTATGGTCTAACTACCTGATAACAAAGACTTCTGCACCTTATAAGCCCTCTCTGCTGCTGCAGACTGCGGCGCCAGCCTCCAGCGAGACCAAACCCGTGGTTTCTAGGCCACTCATGTTTTCAAGTATTTGTTTGAAGGCAGTTTCTCTACAACCCCATACCTTCTCTGTGAACTTCTTCCACTGCAAGCAAGCTGAGCAATTCATTTAGTAAATAAAATCACTGTACAGCTTGTGTTAGAGGAGGTAAAGTCAATGTCAGGCTTCACAGTTCTGGCTGTGGCTCATTGCCAAGCTCCTTGCCCAGGGCTGGCAGTGCTCTGTGGGTGGGCCTGGCCGGCCTTGATGAACACTTCACACCTCCCTCTTCGGGGTGAAATTCTGCACTGTTATAGCTCGGGGACAGTCGTTGCCGGACCGGGTGACATGAACCCAGGGCGGGCTGAGGTTCTCCTCAGCCACCAGAGCCATGACCGCCCCCCCGAGGGGGTGACGGGGCCCGGTGGGGCCTCCCTCCCGGGGTCGGCTTAAGCGGCCCCTAGACAGGGGAGTAGAGTTTGTGAGAGAAGGCCCTGACGTAGACCACCGGGCAGCGGCCCTGGGGCGGGAAAGTCCCCCAGACACACAGGGTCAGCTCTGACCCCTCCTCCGCCCTTTCACGCTCCGCCACTATCCCACAGTGCTCCGGGGCACCGCCTGCGGGGCCAGCGATGCGCGGTCCGCTTCCCTTCATTCAAATGAGCCACGGCAGGCGGCGGCGCGGTGCACTTCGGGAGTTGTAGTCCTCTGCGCCCCTCCCAGTGCGCACTCCAGCGGCCAGCGGGACTCGCTGTCCCGGCGTGCCGCGGGGCGGGGCCGCCGGGGCGGGGCGAGGCGGGGCGGGGAGCGCGGGCGAGAGAGGCTGAGGGGGTTCGCGCCGCGCACGGTGCTGCCGCCGCCGCCATAGTGGGAGCCGTGGGGTGAGTGCGGGGGGCG